>CM053770.1:499122574-499143803 GCA_028658325.1 Potorous gilbertii
GAGAGAGAGAGAGAGAGAGAGAGGGAGAGAGAGAAAGGAAAGAGAGAGGTTTTCATTTTTCACATGCATTACTTATATATAATGTATGCGTTACTGTGGATCCTCATTAATCCGTGGGAACATGAATTCTTTCCTCTGCAATAAAAAGTTAGTAACCTTTTTGTTTGTGTTTCTGTGACTGAGAAACAGAAATAAAATATTTTGAAAATATGCATAAAGCCCTCTTCGTTATTGACTCCTCATAATTATCATCCTTTCTGGTCTAACATTTGTTAAAGTGACGGCAGCCAGATAGAATAAGGGAATCTAAACAAATTTCTCATAAAGCGTAACAAAATTTAAACCATTGCAGCATCTTCATTGAACACTCAATCATTTTGGCCTTATCAAAAAGGAAAAGGAGAAGGGAGATATAGACAAGGGGAGATATAGACAAAGGGAGATAGACATACACACGTGTGCGCACGCACACACACACACGCACACACATACACACACACACACACACACTCACTCCCTCCACTTTCTTTAGCCATGCTAGGCCTCTTGTCTTCTCTTATCCCCTAAGCCTCTCTGGTCCCTGTGCCTGAACTCTCATTCACACATACATATACATAATCAGACCCCGTTTCCCTCACTACCAGCATTTAATCTCAACAGGCTTGTCTACTTGGACTCACTGAGGCAACTGCTCACATTTAATAATAGGGCCCCAGCAGCTGGCATTCAGTCTTCATAGCAGCATGGGACACCCTTTTCTGGCAGGCTGACCGTGGGGAAGGAGCAATGCTTGGCCTTTTACCACTACCTCTCCCACAGATCACTCCGTGGCCCCCAAATGCTCCCTTTCTGGAATAAAGCCTACGCGGAGCCTTTTTCCTCCTCACCATTGCTCTGCCCTTCTAATGAGGGAGAGCTTTGAGTACAAAGAAAACACTGTGTAAACATAAAGTACCATATAAATGCTAAGTAATAATAGGGTGGTAAAGGGCGGAGAGGCAGAATGACTGCACATTAAGCTGGGAATTCAGAGGGAGCCTGGGCTTTCTTTCAAATATATTTAGGGAGGACAAACATAGTTATGCTATGCACCACACACACAGACACACTCACACACACACCACACACACAGACATAGACACACACACGCACCACACACACACATCCACACAGACACACACACACGCAGACACACATCCTTCTTGAAATGCTCTGACCCTCAGATTCTTGCCACTTTTGATCCTGATTCTCCTGGATGCCAAAGCAGATGGTGAGGAAGTTATCCCCAAAGACAGTGTCTGGTGGGATCAGAACAGAGTGGAAGCAACATCCTTGAAAGATGACTAGGAACAGTCTCACTGATAGACTCACACTGAAAAACAAACAATTGGGATACAGTGTATCTACCCCCTCCCCCCACCTCCTCTATTAATAACTTGGCTCTTGGTTTCAAGGAGTAGATCTAAGGCATGGGTTTCTGAGGTCTGTGGATAGATTTCAGGGGATCCATAAACTTGAATGGGAAAAATACATCTTTGGTTTCTTTTACAATCTTATGTATTTTATTTTAGGTATTTAAAAACGTTATTCTGAGAAGGGGTCTGTAGGCTTCATCAGCCTACCACAGGAGTCCATTATGCAAAAAAGATGAAGAACTGCAGGTTTATTTGATTAGAACTTGGTTCTGATGAAGCCAAAGTCATAGCTTCAGTTCTTGAATAAAGGGCAATTAGCTTTACACAGTGGGCAAGAAAACAAAACAAAAAAAATAAAACCCTATTCCAAAGAATTGATTCCGTTTCTTACATGAGCTGTCTTTCAGATAGCAAGCAAGTCTTTAGTTTTTAGTTGGGGAAGTAGTGGTAACCCCTGGATGGTGTATTGCAGCCCATTGGGGAAGGGTGTTCTTTTTTTCTCTGTTAAGTGTTGTCCCAGTTGCCCACAGGCACAAGATACTCATCTCCCTGCTCCATGTATTTTCAATGACTGACTTCTATTCCTGGAATGATCTCTCCCTCTTTTCTTCCTCCTGGATCCTCAAAATCTCAGCTAAAATCCCACCTTTCGTTAGAGGTCTTTCCCTGTCCCCTCTTAATGTCACTGCTTTCCTTTTGTGATTACCTCCATTTTCCTCTTTATATTACTTTCTTCCCGTAGATGATGAGTGCTTTAAAGGTAGGGATTATTTTGTCTTTCTTTGTATGCCTATCCCAGTGCTTGGCACATAGAAAGGTCTTAATGAATAAATTGTTGACTATTCAAGAAAATTCTGAGATGTGTTCTATAGCAATTAGGATGCTGTCATTTGGACCCTGGCTTCAAGGCCATAGTTTTCTGCAAATGGGAGAGGTAGATTGCTCTGTGATTGTATGTTCTTTAAGTCAGAGTAACGGAGGATTTCCTTTCCAGATCTTAAATTACTTCAAATGGAATTCAGTGCTAGAATATGTAAGGATGAATGCTTCTTGGTGAGTCTGAGAAGCAACTTTGATTCTTAGTATAATTTTCCATTAGAAAACAGCTTCCTAAGCAATGAATAAAAATAATAGCTGGCACTTGTATAGCACTTTAAGATTTGAAAAAAATTATTTTACATACATTAATCTCATTTGAACTTTGGAAAATTCTTGCTTCATCATTATTTTACACACACACACACACACACCCTTTCCTTTTTTAAACCACATTTATCTCATCACTACCTCTTATTTTTCTGTCATCATGAGGGAGCTAGTGGTGCAGTGGATAGTATTAAGCCTGGAGTCAGAAAGGCCTCAGTTCAAATCCAACCTCAGACACTTGCTAGTTGTATGACCTTGCGCAAGTTATGTTAACCTTCATCTATCTCAGTTTCTTCAACTGTAAAGTGGGGGCGATAATAGCGCCTACCTTCAAGAGTTGTTGTGAGTGAGCGTCAAATGAGATAATGTTTGTAAAATGCTTAATGCAGTACCTGGCACATAGTAGGTATTTAATAAATGTTTGTTTCCTTCCTTCCTTTATCCACTTTCCTTTTTCTATTTTATCTTTTCTCTACCTTCTTTAGATGAAAAATCCCATCATGTACATTGTCAGTCACAATTTTTATTTCTTCTTGGTATGTAAGGAGGATTTTGTTATCTTTTTTTAGTTTAGCTTCTCAGGATCCATGGCCATGGCAAAGTCTAGTTTCCAGGTGTTAGTTAATAACTGTCTTTCTTTCTTTCTATTTTCTTTCTTTCTTTTTTTCCTTCTTTACTTCTTTCTTTCTTTTTCCTTCTCTCTATGTCTCTCTGGCTGTCTCTGTCTCTGTCTCTATCTCTATCTCTCTCTGTCTCTGTCTTTGTCTCTGTCTCTCTCTGTCTGTCTGTCTCTCTGTCTCTGTCTCTCTCTTTCTCTCTCTGTCTCTCTCTCCTCCAACAAACAATTGAATATCTTACCTCAGTCTCACCCTTATATTTCAGCAATGAGACAATATGGTGAAATGGAAAGAAAACTCTATTTAGAGTCAAAGGGCCTGAGTAAGTATTTTGCTATTCATATGATTTTATTTGAGATGCTACTTAATGTTCCTGAGACTCAGTTTCATCCTCTGTAAAATGAGGGACTCAAAGGCAGAAAGAGGGCTGATCTTACAGTCAAGAAGACTTGGGTTCAGATCCTGCCTCTGACACAAACTAGCTGAGACACCACTGGTAAGTGACTTAATCTCTCAGTGCTCCAGGAAACTCTCTAAGACTAAAAAAGATTTTTGATCTGCATTGGTAGAAGGAATTTTCTACACTGGAAATTCTCTATACTGATGAAAATATAGATCTGACTTTTTTTAAAAAAGGTAACTAGATTGGATGTGTTTCCTTTCAACTCTAACTCTATCATCTTGTAAATGGGAAATGATTCTCTTGTCATTATTTCCATATACTTCCTTGAATAACTTCTTAAAAAAACAACAAAAAATGTGTGGCCCCTGGAACAAAATGAAACATATGTTTTGAATCTGTGTGGATTTTGTTTTGCTTGTTGTTGTAGTTATC
Source organism: Potorous gilbertii (assembly GCA_028658325.1). Lineage (NCBI taxonomy): Eukaryota > Metazoa > Chordata > Mammalia > Diprotodontia > Potoroidae > Potorous > Potorous gilbertii. The sequence continues at coordinate 499,126,588 of CM053770.1, forward strand.
ATAGTTGTGTTCTTTGTGCACATTGTATGGGAAATCTGAGATGGGGAGGGGAGTTATCTATATTGTTACACCCTCTCCTTCCCTCAAAAGAAGAAATAAAACAAATGAGAGTCATTGAGGTAGTTTCTGAAATGTACAGAATACAAATGAAGGAAGTTCCATAAGGAAGCACAGATAAGTAGGACAACTTGGAAAATTTGTTGTTGGTCAGTTGTATCCTATTCTCTGTGTCTCCATTTGGAGTTTTCTCGTCAGATACTGAAGTGGTTTGCCATTTCCTTCATTAACTCATTTACAGATGAAGAAACTGAGGCAAATAAGGTTAGATGACTTGCCTAGAGTCACATAACTAGTGTTTGAGATTGAATTTGAACTCTGGTCCTCCTGAGTCCATATTGAATTATTATATACTTTAAAAAAAAACAAACTAAGCTGTATGTAATAGAGATCTGTAGTTCCACATATAATCGTTTTTTTCTTGTTCAGCTTTGTTAATGGAAATGTTCTCTTTTCTGAGACAAAGACAGAGAGAGACAGAAAGACTATGCCAGTCTGATTTAATTACTCTCTATCAAGTACTCTGAAGGTAAAAGCACTGTATATTTGGAAGGATGGAAGGAAGGAGGAGGAAGGATGTGCAGTTGCTGTACCTAATTCTTTGGAGAGGGATAGTTGCCTAGGTTTCCTATAAGAGTGAGTTTTCTCCTTAGGTCTCCATGACCATCTTTCACCCTTAGCTTTTCTCAGTCTCTTCCTTCTCACTTTAATTTGCATCCAGTCACATGATTCAGCTCCTTTCTCTTTGCTAATGTTTTCCAAATGATTTCTTTTCCCCAGCCCATCTAGTATGGATCTGTCTGTCTGTCTCTGGCTCTCTCCATATCTATCTGTCTATGTATCTATCTATCCATCCATCCTTCTATCTATATATCTACTTATCTGTCTGTGCATATATATATATGTGCAGATATATATACCTACTCACACATAAATATGCATATATATGACATATATATGCACACTTATGTGTATCTGTGCATGTGTGTTTGTGCATCTGAGTTCGCACTGATAGAAAGCACTTCAAAAACAAAAAGCATTATTTAGACAGTTAATAATAGAGAGTATCTGAGCATTCAGGAGTGTATGATACCATGCATTTAGAACTTGAAGGTACCTTAAAGACAGGGGTATGCTGATAAGTGTTTAACAACCAGAGCTCCAAAAGAAAAGTATACCTGGCACATTTTTAAGTTTCATTTGATTATTAACATTTCCTCACTTTCTTAAGTCTAGACCTCAGCATAATAATAAATCAAGCTCTGATATGTAGTTTGCTGATTTCCAAGGTGAAAATGTTAATGCTGAAAACTGAACAATAAATTCTCCCATCCCTTTTTAAAAAGCTGGCTAATCTAACCTCCTCATTTTGACGATGGTGAAACTTAAGCCCACAGAAGTTAAATGACATGTCCACAGTCGTTTCAGCACTCCCATGGTTTCTGCTGATGATTCTTAGATCCACTTATGCAGCCTCTCTCCTAACCTTCATGTTGACACCATCTTAAATTGGATGTCCCATAGACATCTTAAATTCAATATATTCAGAATTGAACTCATTATTGTCTGTCCCCCCAGTTCTCCCCCTTCCAGACTTCCCTACAAGGGCATGACTACCCTACTAGTTACCTAGGCTTGTAACTGAGGTTTCCTCTTCACTCTCTCCCATTCCCTACACCTAATCTGTTGCCGAGGTCTGATGATTTTGCCTTCATAACATTTCTCATATATGCCCCCTTCTCTCCTCTGAAACAACTATAACAGCTCTAGTTCAGATATCTATCTCCTCATGTCTGGAGTACTGTAATAAGCTGCTGGCCAGTCTGCCTGCCACTTTCCCCACTTCTGGAGCGAACCTCCATTTTCTTCTTAGTGCTCAAAGTGATCTTCCTAAAATGCAGGTATGACCACCTCATCCCCTTACTGAAAAAACTCCAATGGCTCCTTATCACCTTCAGAATCAAATATAAAATCCTCTGCTTGAGATTCAAAGTCTTTGATAATGTCCCGCAACCCTAGTGTTGCAGTCTTATTACATTGTCCATCCCATCACCATATATTTTCTGTGATCTAGTAATATGGGACATCTTGCTATTCCTCTCACAAGGCAATCCATTTCCAGGCATTTTTAATGGCCGTATCCCATGTGTGGAATGTTTTCCTTCCTCATCTCTGCCTCTTAGATTCTCTGACTTCTTTTAATTCTTAACTAGAATCTTACCTTCTACAGAAAACCATTCCTGATTCCCCTTAATACGAGTGTCTGTCCTCTATTGATTATCTTCAGTTTATTCTGTATATAACTTTACACATAATTATTTCCATATCATTGCCCTCATTAAACTGTGAGCTCCTTGGGAATAGAGACTATCATATTTTCTTTATTTTTCTATCCCTAGTTCACACTACAGTGAACAGCATATACTTGGTGCTTAATAAGTGCTTATTGACTGTCTAAGCAGCAAAGGCAAGATCTGAACTTGGGTCTTCTGACTCCTAATCAGTAGTCTTGCCAATTTATCGCATTGAATCTCAGAGATAATCCTTTCTTTTCGTCCAATCATTTTCCCTAATTGTTTTTCCTCATGCTATTTTCTGAATGTACAGATATTTGTGCCTCTTTGCTTTATGGCTCTCTGTTCCTCTACATTCTGATGTCAGAAGTAAAGTTTTAGGGCCGCACTCGGGGTTGGACCAGTGACATTAATCAGTGTTCCCCAGACTTATTTCTAGTCTAATGCAAAATTTCTGATTTTTCTTAGAAGTTAATGGAATATAGAGCAAAAAGCAGAGAAAGCTTCATAAAAGTGTCCCATGTTTATTTATGTATTTTGGTGAGGCTATTGGGGCTAAGTGACTTGCCCCAGGTCACACAGCTAGTATGTGTCAAATGTTTGAGGGTGGATTTGAACTCCGGTCCTTCTGATTCCAGGGCCAGTACTCTATCTACTATGCCACCTAGCTGCCCCTGCATGTTTATTATCATTGGAGGATATATTTTTTGGAAGAAAGTGAGTATGTGTGGGCGAGAGTATGCTTTAAAAAAAAAAGCTTTACTCGATGAAGAAAACAGACAATGGCTACTCAGAAGCTGGTGTTCCTGTGAAAGGTAGGGACCTTATAAGATGTTACATTGAGGGTCTAGGGAGATATATTCTTAGAGTATGGATAAGGGGTAAAGGAGTCAAGAGATATACAATTAGGAGCAGCTCTGGAAGCATTCTTCATAGCAAGAAATTTCCAACTTCCTGAAATACACCAGTTCTATGTGATGCCTTAGTGTGTTCCAACAAATGCACCGGCAGAAACTCGACTAGTGTTAGAAGTGCTGGTCTGGGAGTGAGAAAAATAGGTTTCTATCTTTACGTAGCTGATAAGTAGCTGTGTGACACAACCTTGCACAACCTCTCTGCTTCTCATTTCACTCATCTATAAAATCAGGTAGTTTACCCTAGACTTAGAGTTGTAAGAGACCTTAGAAGTTGTCTGGTCCTGTCGCCTCATTTTAAAGAAGAGAAAACGATGACCCAGGGAAGATAAGTAATTTGCCCTAGATTGTACTGGGAGTAGATGAGAGAGCTGGGGTTTGAATCCAGGTCCTAGTAGGCTTATAAAGAGGAACTGAGATTTAAAAGTGCTCTGTTAAAACTATATGTGACATAGAAATGAAAGGAATGGTATTAACCATCTTTTATTTCTGTGACTCAGATGAAAATGGCATTAACTCACAATAACAACTTCATCAAACAACATGCCTTGTTTCAGCCTGTAAATTAGATATGACTTTATCTATATATAGTAATCTTGGCTTAGCTAATATGGGGGGCATACTGTGAAGCTGTTGTTAACACTGATGGTGTTATTAGTTATTAATACGAGCAATAATAGCCATGAATTTCATTTTGTATGACACCTAGTGGCACGATACTATGACCAATACAGTACTTTATCAGTCTGGTGTGATGATTGACTTCTCATTTTTTTTTTTATGCCATCTTCTTTTTTTCCTTTTCACACATTGTTCTCTTTTCCTCCTGTCACTTTCATGCCTTTCTATCATCTGGTATATTTGCCTCTTGGTTGCCCAAGTATTCTTGTCGAAGCCCACTCAATAGAGAGCAGTATTAAGATCAGCAGCCTCAATTCATCACTATAACTATTTGACATCCTTGATCAGTCTCCAGGGCTGTCAGAGGGACTGCTTTAGGACATCAGAGAGCGATGCTGGCAAACAAGGGGCAGGAAGCCTGTTTCTCTGGGAGGAATAGGGCAGGGAGTCTCCGATAGAAGCATTCATCCAAAAGCCTCTACTGAAGCTTTCTTTGGTCATTGCCTTTAAGCACTGACTGAGATGGACCCCTGGAGAGAGGTTATTGGGCAGCTGGGTAACAGAGAGGAGAAAAGAAATAACTGGGAGATTTGCCGCATGTTACTTGCCTTTATTAAAAATCAATGATGTAATAGAGTGATTTTACTCTATCATACTTAAACAATATCTACTATATGGGGAAGCTAGGATAGAGGGGACAAAGGGGCCAGGGCAATGGGGAGAGACAACTGGGGAAATTGCATGGTAGACACCAGACATAGCTCTTGTTATCAGTCTGTTCCCTCAGCCACTCTCCTCCCTTCATAAAATAACCAGCTCATCTCAGACCCCATCAGAGCCAAGATTTACAGCCTAGGCCTTGCCGAATGCCTGCCACACACCTCTCCTGGTTTTATTCCTGCTATTTATCACAGAGGGCTCCTGCCTCAGCACCAGAGGGACAGTTAATCAAGGCAGACTTTCTACCTTGTCAACTTGGGACTCTGCTGGGAGAAAATGTGAGCTGTAAAATTAAAATCATAGGAACTCAGGAATTTGTAAGGAAGCTAACTGTTCAGGGAGGAAGGAAAGAAAGAGATTTCCCCAGATTCTAGCTCCCAGGAATGGACAGACCGAAGTATTGAACAGCTGAGGTTTCAAAGCTTAAATTCATTTCTTCCTATTACTGTGCCAAACATGACCTCTAATATACTACTTTCGAACATCAGCCTGACAGAGAGAGGACTTTTGGATGCTTCCACATCCCCCTTATCCTTTCCCTCATTTCCTTCAAGTTTTTGCCCAACTTTCTTCCTTTTCTTCCATATTTCTGCTACAAGTTGAAAATCATGACTGAAAAAGAAGAAAATAAAATGAAATAAACATTTTATGAGACTAATGATAACACTTAAATTTGAAATTTGCCCATGGACAGAATGTACAGGTTTAAACAAGGGCGGCTGATATCATAATAACAGCTAGGATTTGTGTAACATTAATGGTTTACATCTGTTAATCTTGTTTGATTTTCACAACAGCCCTGTGAAGGACATTGGCTTAGGCTCTTCTCAAATCTCTCATAACCAAGGAAGGAAGCTAGGCAGGTCCTTTAATACATTATGCCTGAATAAAGGGCTGTTTTTATCCCCATTTTACAGCTGGACAGACTGAGGTTAAATGTCTTGCTTAGTGTTATACAGCTGCTTAGTGTCAGAGACAGAATTCGAATCCAGGTCTTTCTGTCACCAAGTCACCAAACCACTTATATTGCCTAGGTGCCTCAAAAGAGCTAGTATTTGTATAACCCTTTGAAATTTACCCACTGTTTTATGTATATGTTATGATTTGATCCTGACAACAAACCTATGAGGCAGGGTGCTACTGTTACTCTTTATGTTGCTAATATTCAGACAGTGTAGCTATTGACATTTAAGCAATGTAAATTAGCTCAGGTGAGACCCCCTTCTTGGGTGGGAGACTCGTCTATGTGAGTGAAAAGAGCCCTGAGGTCTTCCTGGCCTTGGCTGCATGGGCTTGGGGGTAGGGTGGGGGCGATGGCAGCATTTTATAGCTGTTACTAGAGAGCCAAGGAGGAGGAAAGGACTGTAACCAGAATTTATGGCAGGTGGAAAAAGCTAAATGCTCATAAATTGGCTGAGTCCGGAGAAATTCCAGTGGATGGCTCAGAATCAACATTTGATCTTGAAGAGGGTAAGCCTATGGCTTCTAAGAATCCTCTTTTTTTGTTTCCTACTGTGTCAGTGAGTATGGGTTTGTACGTGAGTGTGCGTGCGTGTGCGTGTGTGTGTGTGTGAGTGCATGTGCATGTGCGTGTGTGTGTGTGTGTGTGTGTGTGTGTGTGTGTGTGTGTGTGTATTTGTATGACTGTATTTGGGGATGGGAAATAGGCAGGTGCTACACACAAACACAGTACTTGGGGCTCCCCCTGCTGGGTCTCTGTTTACTGGCAAATTCTCAGGGCTGGGCTGATGTAGCTGAGAGCTCCAGTCGTGAACGCTACTTGTACCTCCTTCAGTGCAACAGAAGGAAATTATTTTGATTTAAAATGTGAAGTTCGTTTCAGCCCCATTCATAACAAGTGTGGGGAGGGAGAACTCTGTCTGCTGGTTATAAAAGGAGAACTGATGAGTACAAGAATAACCCTTCCTCGTTACCCCCACCCCACCCCATTCTCAAAGGACTGGGACAGTGATCAGAAGACATCAGAGCTATTTTTTGCAAGCCATCTTGAAAATAACCACCTTTCCTGAAAGACCGGCTTTTCCAGAGGTGCCAGCAAGCATGTCATGGCATTTGTCTTTACATTTGTTGAACTGAATTGAATCTGTCTATGCAATGTCTCTTAGGAGATGGAGGCATCATTGCTCTGCTGCCCCTTTATCTGCATGGGCTCCCTAGCTTGGATCCAGGAAGAATCAGCCTTTCTAATTATCCCTGAGACCATGGACTTTGAGCAAGAGTCCAGGGCCACCACAATTGAGGGTGACACTGATTGGCAGCTCTAACTCACAGGTGCCCCAGGCTTTCCTATTCCTCTGCTGCCCTTCCCACTACATATTATTTATTTAATAGTCTTGTTATAATTCTGGAGAAGAGGGAACTGTCAGGGAGGAGGAGAAGAAAGAAGGACTGGAAAGAAATGAAAGCTGGTTATTGAGTAGGGCCTAGTTTGGACATAGTTTTATTTTTAAAATATTTAGATAGATGACTGTCAATTAAAGCTCTCCAGACCTTCTGAATCTTACAGATAAGTGGCCTAGGCTACTCTCAAATCTCTCTTAACTGAGAAAGGCAGCCAATGGGATGCCAACAGGATCTCTTAATGCTTTACACCTGAGGAAGGCCATTAGGAGAATTAACTTGCTGAATTCTAACAAAGGGAGAGTGGTATTGATAGACATCATAGAAAACCAGGAGAAAAAAATAAGAGGGAAAAGAGAACTTTTAGTTGTCTGTATTAAAAGGAATAAGAGGGGAGAAGATAGTTGAAATGATAAACTATACAGTAATGATAATCACATTTTTAGATTTTTAAGCTTGCCGTTCTGCTTTTAAGAGGAACAAAAAGAAATTGGTTTCCATTTTTCTTGCATTCTCTGCGCTTGTGTCTGCCTCTGGTTGAGGACCTAGATAGCAACCCAAAGCTATGGAAGGGGGTAAAGGGAAGGATGTTGACGTGGAGTGTTGGAGGGAGAAGGTTACACCACCAGTGGAAGGAGAGGCAAAGGGGACTTAACCAGTATATCAAATGAAATGTCGTCCCTTGAATAATGAAAAGTTGGCTTTATAAGCATAACATACACAATCCTTACTAAGCAATCTGTACGTCTTTCAAGTGCCTATTACATGTATGACGCCAAATGAAGTACAATGTGAGAATGCAAAAGAAGTAGGAGAGGGCTTTTCCTTGTATAACTTAGAATTTACTGAGAGAGAAAACACATGGACAGAAGCATCCTATGACTTATACATGTTCCTAGAGAGGAATAATAATCTAGAAAAAAAATTGGAGATACCAGATCATTTCCCCTAAATGATTTTTCTCTGGATTTGAAATGTGTTATATGTAATTTTGTTGTTACAGGATTTTTGGTTTGTTTTCTTTTGCAGACTAGGTCTTTCTATCCTATTAGGCTCAAAGAACAATGTTTACTGCTGAACCCCCTTCTAATACTGATCAGCAGTAAGGTTTTAACCTATTCAATTTTTGGAACTGAGTCAGTGTGCCCCTTTATAGGCAGTCTGGGTAGTACCCTTGCTCCTGGGAGTTTACCGTATTGGTATTAGACTTAGTATGGAAACCTGATTGCCTTTAGCTCCACAGTAGCTCATTACACCTAAAATGAAGTGATCCACCAGCCTCAGCCTCCCCAGAAGCAGGAGCTACAGTTTTGTACAGCCATGTCAACCTTCCTGACAGTGTGAAGCTCAGATAATTGTAAATCATTTTTAACATTTCTTCTGAATGTACATGGACAGAATGGGAGGAGATGGACTTTGCCTGATCTGTTAATGCTATTACTTTCCTTCTAATGATGAGCCCTATTTTATCCTGTACATAGATTGTTTGTACATTGGTGTTGGATTTTATCTCCCCTCAATAGACAGTGAGCTCCCCAAGATCAAGGACTGTTTATTGTTTTTATATTTCGCCTTTTTTTGTATCCTCAGCATTAAGCATTATTTCTGAGGATGATTCATGAGGAAGACACATAATAAATGCCTTTTGACTGAAGTGACAGAATATGTTATGTCCATGTGCGCACGCTGAAGAGTTGACATAAGAAACTTATAATCAAATAACTACAAATAATGCATCCAAGCTAAGCATGAATGTTTATATGTCAGTAGAGCTGTGCTGACCTATAGGTATTGTTTGTAGTATTCAGACAGAAGTTAAGGATGCTGGGGGTCATGAAAATCTTCAGAGGTGGGGGAGATCCAAAGAGGTCTCATTTTTGACCTCAGAGTTGGGTCTCGTGTATGTTTGATATTATGATATCAGCATATAGATTGGCACAGCCTGATGCTATGGATTAGTCCTTTGACATTTATTTGCCTTTTGTTTTTTCCGTCCCCTCTAAGGAGATGCCTACAGTCCCAGGTCTCAGCAGGCTGTGGGGAAAAGAGGCAGAGAGCAAAGCTGCTGCAAGCAAAGGTGATGTAGCTGCGGAGAATGCTGAAACGATAGGAACACGGCCAGGAGAACTTAAGAAGGGATCTGAGCTGTTCCTTGCTCCATATTCCCATAACTCCCTGTTCCTTTTCTTGAGAACTTAGTTGCTTTAGCTGTTTAGGGATGCTATTAGTCTTTGAGTTGGCATTTCTAACTTAATAGAGGCCACTGTGGGACATAGATAAGAATTCTTTGAGCCCTTTAAAAATTTCCACAGTTGAAACCAAAGCTTTGCCATCATCGCCTTCCCTCCTCACCAGCCTATGCTCTGCAGCCGTAGTTGCATTCCCCAATGTGCAGTTGCTTTGTCTCTACTTTGTATGTGCTTTATGTGTATTTTGCTATGTAACTTCTGTTTTCTCCCAATAGAAGTGTACTTCTTGCGAGTAGGGAATGTTTCATTTTTGTCTTTTTATTTCCAGCATCTAGCATAGTCACAGTATTTGAATATAAAAAAGTGCAGACTGAATACTATCAGTAAAATTTTGCTCTAAAGTCTGGGCTGACACTCAGGATATATGGGCTCTGGTGCAAATTCCACTGATTTACTATGGGATCTTAGACAAGGTCTGTAATCTACCTGGGCCTCAATTTCTTTAATGAAATGAGATAGAAGGACTGGATGCTCTTTAAAGTTCCTTTTAGCTTTAATAATTGATTCTATATCATTCATTTGTGTCACCATGAAGAACTGGGGTCTTCCTGGCAGCTAGATCATCATCAGAATTAGGAACAGAGACATTACGTAGAGATATTCTGTTTGGAAGCTCCTCTTTCCAAATTTTCCTTGTTGCTACACACTTGTATTTTTTGGGAAATTTTGTTTGTTACTCTTGTTGGGGTTGTTTTTTTTACCAATATCACTTTTTTCAAATAGTTTTCTTTTAAAACATGTTTATCTTTATATGAATTTCAGCCTTTATTTCTTGAGAATATTTCTGGGTTCCTAGTCCTTCTGTGGGCAACTAGGTGACAAAATCTGGCCTCCAATATTTACTAGCTGTGTGAACCTGGGCAAGTCATTTAACTCTGTTTGCCTGAGTTTTCTCATCTGTAAAATGAGCTAGAGAAGAAAATGACAAACCACTCCAGTGTCCTTACCAAAAAAAAAAACCCAAATGGGGTCACACAAAGAGTTAGACATGACTGAAACAACTGAACAACAAAAATCCTCTTGGATGAATTCCAAATATATAATGTGGTTTTGCATACAGCCATCAATGTCAATGGGGGACTGGAGTCAAGATGTGTTTTACTCATGTTATGCTCAGAATAATCTAGACTTTTTGTCATGGGAGAAAGTAAGTTAGGGGGAGGTGTGGTAAAAACTGGCTGATGATTTGTGTGTGTATGTGTGTCTGTGCGCGCGCGCGCGCGTGCACGTGCACACACATGTAAGAATGTTCCACACCCCTCACTCCATTTACTCTAACCAGGAGGTTGCTCTGGGCCATGATACCTTTATTAGATGAGAATGCCTCTTTCATTTAGTTATAGAATCAATCAATCAAAGTTATAAAATAGGTGTGAATAATTCCTAGACACATCTTTTGAATCAATCAATCAAAGGCATAATAAACGAGGTGAAAATTTAATCAATTTGGAAAGGAGGTAAAGAGCTATTGGATGAAATTACAGGATGAAATGTATTGGGACTGTTTGAAAGAATTAGGTACCTATCAGAGCATGTATCAGAAAAGGAGATTCCAGTGGGAGCATTCCAGCTTTAAGAGAGAAACTTTGGGAATGCTTTGAGGTGTCACTGTATCAATGACCAGTGTGGTAGCAAAGGAATGGGTGGGATAGTTAGCTTAGGCTCTCTTTTCCCATCCTGTATGGACAATGTCATCAGAAAGACTGGGCCAATAACAATTCCTCTTTTCATATAGGAGGTAAGAGAGAACAAACTAGATAATGAGAAAAAGCAGCTTCAGAGAGCATGGCCTGTTCTGGGTGGAAGGAAGTACAGCTATGGGACTCTACAACAACCTTGACCATTAGTGTCCAGCAAAGAGTTACATAAACCTCAGGGGAATTTTATGAGACTCCCAAAAAGGGAGAAAAGGACTTTGTGGGGCAATATTTTGTACAAACTATTCCTATTATGTCACCTTAGTGACATAATAACCCTAACTGAAGGCTAATTAGTTTTGTTTCACTATTTGATATAATTTATTAATTGAGGAGAAATAATTAATGGAGAGCATGCCAGTGGAGCTTCATGAGTCACAGTATTTGAAACACCCCCAAACCTTCTGGGTTACCCCTAGAGCCCTAAGAGGAGAAGTGGGAATCCAGCCTCTAATTGTAGCTAGGGAAAGGAAAACAAATTCCCAGAAAGAGTGCTGGATTTATACTTGTCTGCAAAGCACAAGATGTAATATTCATTATCCAGGAAGTTAGCAGAGTGGATAGAATGCTGGATTTGGAGTCAAGGAAGTTTGAATGATCTCAGTCTTAGATAATAGTTGTGTGACTCTGGGCAAGTCAGTTCGTCTCTACCAGCCTCATTGTCCTCATCTATAAAGTGGGGATAATGTTAAAACCTCCAGAGCTGTTGTTAAAACCATTGGGGATAGCATATATTACAAATGTTGCAAGTCTTACAAGCTGATATAAATCTTAAGCTATTACTGCTGTGCTTATTATCATTTTATCTGTTAGCACTGTAGTTCTATTGAAAGCAGTAAAGAGATTTCCCTGGTACTTTTGAGTTGTTAGTGCTAATTATTGCTAATAATTCTATAGTGTCTTCTAGATGGCCAGTAATTAAAATTTGTGCCATCATTAAGTCTAGTTTTTTTGTGGTTGTTGTTGCAAGAAATCTTTATCTAACTGCTCTGTTTACCTGAACTCTAAAGATTTTAGATCTCACAAACTGATGCAAGTCTAAAGAAGGAAGTCAAAGCTAAAAAGCCAAGCAAAACAAAAACTAAACGTGATAGAACTCAACTTTGGATGTAGCAGGGCATGATGTAGTGTCACAAGGCAGTTACATTTATCTTTGGAGAGGAACATTGAGAATCCAATCAAATTTGGGATACTAGTTAGTCAATTTCAAACGGCAGGGAGGTTAACACAGGTGAGAAGCACCGAAGGGGTGAAGCATTTTTTCAGTCACTGCCAAGGTCTTTTGCCAGTGGTAAGTTTATACAACATGGGAGAAGATATTACATGCACAAAGTGCCAAGAAATAATCCAATTAAAAGTGATATTAGTTAAGTGGGATCTAGAAACATGGGAATTCAGAGGGTCAGGATTAATTCTATGGAGTGTATGAACAGCTGAGTTAAGCTATATTTGTTTGGACTGTTGGGAACTGCCTATTATTCAAGCCTACCTTTCCCACACATGGATGATAAGCCACTGATGCTGACATAATATGCTTTGAGTAAAAAGTACAATTCTACTTTAACATGTATCAGGGGAGAAAGTAGTAGGATCATTCTTTCTTTCTCCCTTGGTATGGATGAATTTGAGTCATACAATAGCCAAATAGGAATTTTCAGTGCATAGTTGGAAAATGTTACGGGAGGAATAGAAAAGACCTAGATACTGATATCTCTGTGAAACTCTCAGGAACTATATTCATTATTCTCCTGGAGTATAAGGGGATGGTGTAGTATGAAAGAGAAAGCCAGAAGACTTGGAGAATAAAGTAACAATTAAAGTATAAATATACATAATATATGTATATAAATATACATAATATATGTATATAAATATACATAATATATGTATATAAATATGTTTATATTTGGATCTTTTCTCCAGCTAAAACATAGCTGACAGCATTACTGTACACAATGGAAGAGTATCCAGGTTAAGCCTATTAAACTCACACATAGAAGAGGGAGTAGGGAAGAAAGGTTTTCCTCCTATTTGACTTGGTTATTGTATTTCAGGGGAAAGAAAATCAGGTTTCTTAATTAAGATGGGGGAGGAAATCCCAAAAGCAGTGGGATTTAGTTAAGTGTTTTACTTAACTAAATCATTTATGCATTTAACAAGTTAAGCAAGCATAAAGCATAGATCTGTAGGGACCATGGCCTCAAGAGCCTTGGTACTTGCCCCACAGACCTACTTGTTTTACTAAGAAATGAGGCAGAGCAGAATTTCCAGGATCATTCCAATTAGGTTGCCTTTTGAAGGTTTGATACAACATTCGCCTTTTTTAGCCTTAGGGCAGCTCCTTGGCTCTTCATCAGGAAACTAATCAGTTCCTTTCACATCTGGGATGCAATACCTCTAATCCTATTGTATATTGCAAGTAGAAAAGTATAATTAACTAATTAACTACCCTCTATTCTTAAGACAAAGTAACTTTAAAAATTTAACAGGTTGTGCTTTGATAAAAAAGTCATTAATAAATGCAATTCTGCTTGTATTGCACAAATAATGGCACCCTATACACATAAACAACCAGCTTGCAGACATCCTGTACATACAAATAGCCAGGCTGGTCTTTGTGAAAAGAATATTTTATCAGATAATTTATGAATTAAATTGCTTTTTTAAAAAACTGTCAGAGGAAGCAGTAATCATCATGCTTAATGTTTTATTGGAAAATGTATTCTGATGACCAGGTAATCAATTACTATATAAAAGTAAATTTGAAATTTACATTTCATATGTTTGACAGCTGGGACAATGGTACAGCCAACATTTTCATGTACTGATAATTATTTTCAAGCAGAAAAGATCTATTTTAAAATGACAGTGAACAGAGTATATCTAGAACTTAGATATATGATGTATGGAAGAACAATTAGCTAATTACTGAATTATTTGGCCAGTGTGCAGTTTTTACACATAACCACATAAATGACATCTGACAGTTAAAAGTTCATCATTTGGCTAATGTCTTTCAGCAAGCAGAAAAATAATGGACCAAGCCTGTGTTGGCACTTGTGCTCTTAACTTAATAGTTTCTTTATATAACTGATGGCTGCTGTTTTCATTAGAGTTCTTACTAACACATCAAAATGATATTTATGAAGCCTGACAAAATGAAAAATGATTCCTGCGCCTACATTTTGGTTCAAAATGCAAAAAAAAAAAAAAGCTCAACAGATAGCAAGTGTTTTTAAGTGCTTACTATGTGCCAAACACTGTGCTTGTGGGGAATACAAAGAAACACAAAATCATAATCCATAACTTCAAGAAGCTCATATCATAATGGGGGAAAATACATGAAACAATTATGTACATACATATCATATACAGTGTAAATGGGAGTTAGTATCAAGTTGAAGGCACTAGCGGTGGGAAGAGGGGTAGGAAGTAGAGAGAGATAGGAAAAACCTCTTGTAGACAGTGGTATTTAAGCTGAGTCTTGAAGGATATCAGGGGAGCTAAGAGGTAGGGGCGATGAGGGAGAGCATTCCAAACTTAGGGAACAGCCAGTGATATGACATGGGAACTGAGAGATGAAGTGCTATGTGCAAGGAATCATCATGTGCAAGGAAAATCAAGAAGGTCTTGGGATCATGGAGTACAAGGAGGGAGAATAAAGTATAAGAAGAATAGAAAAATGGGAAGGGATTAGGTTGTGATGATGGAGAATTTTTCATTTGATCCTGGAACTACTGAGGTGCCACTTAAGTTTATTAAGAGTCAGATTTGCACTTTAGGAAGATCAGTTTGGCAGGTGAGTGAGTGGTGATGGACTTTGAGGCAGGAGACTAACCAGCAGGATATTACACTAATTCGGGTATGAAATGATGAGATTCTTCAGTAAAGTGGTGGTGATGGGAGTGGAAAAAAATAGAAATATACAAAAGTTATTTGTTGTCAAGATAAAATCAACTGGTCTTGGCAACAGATTGGATTAGGGCATTATAGAGAGTGAAGACTTGAGTATGACACTGAAGTTCTGGGCCTGGGTCACTGGGAGGATAGTGGTGCCCTTATAGTAAATAATATGGAACTTCAGAAGAGGGAAGTATTTGGGGGTAGAAAGAGTGAATTCAGGTTTGGAAATGTTGAATTTACAATATCTTGAAGACAACTTGGTCAAGATGCCTATTGGACTGGAGTCTGGAGGTTAAAAGAGAGGTGAGGTCTAGATAGGTAGATCCAGAATCATCAGCACAGAGACAATAATTGAATCCATTGAGGCTGATCAGTTCCCCAAGCAAAATAGTATAGAGGGACAAGAAGACCCAAGACAGAACCATGAAGTTAGCTACTGTTAGTGGGCATGATCTGAAGGAAGATCCAGTAAGAGAGACTTAAAAAAAGTGGTAAGACAGGTAGAAAGAAAACCGGGAGAGAACAATGTTATGAAAGCTTAGACAAAAAAATATTTCATAGGAGAGAGTAACGGACCATGTCAGATGTTATAAAGAGGACAAGGAGAATAAAGATTGATAAGAAGTCATTAGATTTGGCAACTAGGAGATCACTGGAACAGGAAAAAGCATTTTCAATTGAATTAAAAGACTCAAAGCCAAAATGCCAAAAGTTTAGAATCAAAAAAGGGGAGAAGAGGAGACATTGATTGTAGATAGCTTTGTCAGGTCATTTAACCATAAAAAGGGAAGAGAAATAGGGTATGATAGCAAGTGGGGATGGTTAAATCAAGGAATTGGGACATTTTTATAGGCAGCAGGGAAGAAGCCAGATGAGAGAGGACACAAAAACGAGCATTGTGTTGTGAACAGAAATCCCAACACAAGTACAGTCTCCTAGTTTTCTGATTTGCTAATAGATTTTTTCATTGCTCTATTTACAAATTTTTATTTTCTTTAATTGTCTTGTGCCAGTTCTTTGTTGATGGCTGTTCTCTGAACGTGCTTCCTACAGTCAGTTTCCAGTGGCACCAAATATTCAGCCCTTTGTCAGATTACACAAATCATCTAAACTTGTCTACTTCTTGTTCCTTGTATGTAAATTCCATTTCCCACTTCCTGTCCTTTGTGTAGTATTCCCCCCCGGGCTTGGAAGGTTAACCTCCATTTCTAAGAATCCTTGGCTCTCTTCAAGACTTAACTCAAGCAGTCTATTCCCTGTAAGTCCTTTCCCGACTGCCTTATGCCCCCACCCTCATTGTTAGCACTTCCTCCCCTTTACTTACTCTGTATATATGATTTATCTATTCATTTATCTTTGTACATTGACTTGCTGATCTCTGAGGGCCCATCCAGCTCCAGTTCTCTGAAATATGAAATACATTGTTTCTTCTGGTAGGATGTCCGCTTCATGTAAGGGCAAGAATTGCTTTATTTTTGTCTTTGTATCTCAGGCATCTAATACAGAGTTCCATATTGGGTACCTAATAAGTGTATGTCAAATTTAATAATTTTAGAGGACTGAAGAATTAGATCTAGAATGGAAAATATGGAAGCAAAGTGAAAACATGTCATCCTTTATGCTCCAGCTATTTCTGAAATAACAAAGGCTTCTTCACTTATTGTTAGTGGCATTAGCTTCTTTTATACTATAATGAATTCTCAGATTCAGTTTATTGAGTATTCTGGACAGAGGAATGGGCGTAGTGGCACCATGGCTAGTGGCCGCTATAATTTTTAACTGGTTCTAATAAGGAGGTAAAGAGATAACCTCATGCAAGATAGGAGAATCTGAGAGCAATGAGAAAGTCAGGGCACAGAGGAGGAATCAGTTGGGTTGAGAAGGATCCTCATACATGTGTGTGTGTATCTGAACATGTGCATTTATAAATATAAATTTTAAAAGAGAGCTCTCTCTTCTACTTGTATCTCTAAGGCTTAAATAAGGAGAAGTAACATGATACTCCATTTTTTTTCATCTTTTAATGTCTTTAATGACATTATATTAAGCAGTAATTTTGTGTAATCTACTTCAAGATAAGATATTAACCATGCCCAATATGCTGTGCTCTGTCTGTGCACTTTGCCCTGTAGAAGCTACTTCTATAGAAAGAGCATTTGAGAAACTATAGATCATCTGCAATGGAAAATATGTATAAATGTATACCTACATGCATGCTCACATCTGTATCAATATATGGGGTATACTTGTATTTGTTTTGTTTATGTATACTGTTGTTTGGAAATAACTCATCAGTGTAGAGCAGGGGTATCAAACTCAAATAGAAATGAGGCTACTAAACTATACATTAACATTAGCTGTATTTTTTGTATTTTTACTTGTTTTGTTAAATATTTCCCA
>CM053770.1:499153974-499221851 GCA_028658325.1 Potorous gilbertii
TCTGATCTTCTGTTATTTTCAAAATATTTTTATGACAAAAGTAGAGTAGATATACTTGTTTTATATGAGAGGAAGCTATATCTCAGGTTAATGATCAGTAGATATAATTTATTCAAACATTTCACAATTGAACTCCCTCAATTTCTACTTCTTTGCTAATATAAAAGAATTGCTATAAATATTTTTGTACATATAGATCCTTTTTCTTTAATGTCTTTGAGGTATAGGTCAAGTAGTAGTATTTTGGGGTCAAAGGGTATCTAAAATCTATCTAAAAATGCTCTAAATCCATAATAAGGAAATGCAAATTAAAGGAAATTTGAAGTTCTACCTCACACCAATCAAATTGGAGAAGTTGACAGAAATGGAAAATGACAAATGTTGGAGGAGCTGTGAGAGAAAAGCTCACTGATGCACCATTGGTGGAGCTATGAATTGGTTCTACCATTCTGGAGCACTTTTGGGCCTATACCACCAAAGTTACTCACCTGCAATGTAAAATGTAAATGTTTGTGGAAAATGAAGAGTGCTGTATTAGGTAGTGTTATAATTACTATTATGACTTAAAGTGACAACCTTAATTAGATTCAGACCTGGGACTAGAAATCACATCCCCTGACTGAGGCTTAGCACAGACCCTGAGTTTTTTTCATTAGTGTCATGCTTCCTTAGTTCATTTGTTTTCTGCCAGAAACTTGTGTGAATATATATCATGGCCTATGGAAAGAGGGCTGGAGCTGGAATCAAGAGAGACCTTAGTTCAGATTTTAGCTCTTACCCTTACTTGTTCTACGAGCCCAAGAAAGTTAACTCATTTGAGCTTCAGCTTCCTCATCCTTACCTCTCTATATTCTCCCAGCATTTTGCAAGCCTAATGTGCTATACAAATGAGAATAATTATAACTTTTAATTGGCATGAAAAGGAGATAAACAAAGACATGTATTATTGAAAAAAAAGTAAGTGATAGAATCACACAGATTGAGTTGAGGGATAATGGATGGATAGCATAAGGGTCGCCTTGTTGGCATTTTTTTTTTTTTGGTCTGAACCTGTAATTTCATTGATGTAGAGTGTGAGGAAAATCCATCTGCCAATAATGTTCAACAACAGTAGTGACCTCAAGGGTGGCAATTTATAAAGTTGCTCTGGGACATTGAGAGATTAAATGACTTGCCCATAGTCACACATCAGTAAGTGTGAGAGGCAGAATCTGAGCTCAGGTCTGCTTGTCACTGACACTAGCTCTTTACCTGCTATCTTGCCTCTCTCTACTCAGTTCCCTGCCACTGCACTAGTACCCTTAAAATATTAAAAGAACCATGGGATTACATTTAGTATGTTGGGGTGGTCTTCTTAAGAATGATTCCCATAGATATGAAAAGAATGTGAAAGGGTAGGGAGGGATTTTGATCTGTAGTGAGTGGTAATCTGAAGGGATTATTCACATCATTGAGATTATCTGTTTATCTATTCAATATACCTAGGTAGCCACCCATCTCCTCCTTTTTTTCCCTCTACACACCATCTTCCATACTATCTTCCCGTTAATCTAGCTGTCATTCCACAAAGACTGTTCACTCACACAGTAGTAGATGCTGTCAGGCATCAAGTAACTAGACTTTTCTTTCTACCAGCACAGCCCAATGGAATCGGGCCAGGTCAGTTTTCACATGTACTATAAGGGAGACTCAAATTTGGGTTCACCCTCATTATTATGTGGGAGTAGGCTCTTAGGCTTGTGCTAGGCTTCCTTTCAAATTTCCATTTGTTCTTGACTGTGAGAGCAGTTCTTGGTCTTTGACCCTGGATTCCTTTAGGTAGCAAAGTATGATCTGAAATCAGGAGATCTGAGTTCAAGCCTCATCTTTGTTACTCTTTAGCTATTACCTGGGAGAGAAATTCCATTTCTCTGAGTCTATTTCCTTTTCTATAAATGGGGACAAGAATACCTGTCTTATGTTTTGAGACTCAAATGAGATAATGGATGTGAAAGTGCTTTGTGACAATTACTATCACAGCAGGACTGGAATACAGGAGGTCTTCATTATTTGAGGATAATTGGTACTGGAAAAAGC
This sequence comes from Potorous gilbertii, assembly GCA_028658325.1. Classification (NCBI taxonomy): domain Eukaryota; kingdom Metazoa; phylum Chordata; class Mammalia; order Diprotodontia; family Potoroidae; genus Potorous; species Potorous gilbertii. The sequence goes on from CM053770.1 coordinate 499,156,051, forward strand.
TAAATCCACTTAAAATAGGGAACAAGATTTCATAGTAAATAGTGAAAAAAGCTTTGATTAGGACTTTATTTTTGAAAAACCTACAAATTATAAAAATAGTCTTGCTTTATGTTACAGATTTAAAATTATTTATCTTATTTTAAATTTATGGAATAAAAAGCATAACATAGTATAAAAACAAGATGATTGCACATAAAACTGTAAATCTATTATGTACAATTTGCTATTCCTTGGAAATATATAATACTTATCTTGTAAGTGTCTTTTTTTCCTTTTTTCTTCCTCCCCACCCTAGGGATGGCTACCAATAGACACAAATATGTAAATATATAGATATATTTATACATACAATATATATCTATATTAAAAGACATATATATATATATATATATATATATATACACATTGTAAAGTCATACTACACATATTTCTTTTATTCTTTCTCTGGATGCAGATATAATTTTAGTTATGTGCTAATTCTTAGAAGGAAAATGAACGAATCAAATGGTATTTTTCAACAGGGGGCATAGTATGATGTGGAATGCTTTATTTCACATATGACTTTTGCAGCATGACCATAAGGAGGATTGTTGTTGCAAAAAATATCAATTTATTTCATCAATTTTCCTGAGTCTCTTAATCTTTTGATATTTTGAATCATTCTCTTTTGAAGTGCCTAAGGACAATCAGTAAGTGACTTGCTGCTGATAGAAGGAGACAGGCAGGATAGATACTGGTTTTAAGTGGGGAAGGTTGTTTCAATCAGGATCAATTTTATAAATTTATTTCCTATGAGTTTTTCATAATTTCCTAAGTTTATTAGTGAACGTTTTCATGTCATGGTAGCTTGGTTCCTCCTTCCTACAACTTCACAGAGAGGTAGTATGGAGTAGTGAATAGAAAACTGACCTCAGAAAAACCTCAGTTCAAGTGCTGTCTCTGATACATACTGACTGTGTGACCATGGGTAAATGAAATAATGTCTCAGTGTTCTGTAAACTACAAAAAAGAGTTGTTGTAGTGTCTGACTCTGTGACCCCATTTGAGTTTTTTTGTTTTTGTTTTTTCTGCAAAGATACTAGAATGGTTTGCCATTTCTTTCTCCAGCTCATTTAGTGAGGGAACTGAGGCAAACAAGGTTAAGTGACTTGCTCAGGGTCACACAGCTAGTAAGTATCTAATACTAGATTTGAACTTGGGAAGATGAGTCTTCCTGACTTTAGGCCCAGCACTTTATCTACTGTGCCACCTAGTTGTCCATAAAAAAAGGGTTACTGGTCTGTATTGGTAGGCAGAGTTTCTTCATAGGACATTTCCTCTGCCACTGAAATCACACGTCTGAACCAAAATACAATATAACTTAGTTACTGCAAGTACTTTCATAATGACTACTTGGATAATGAGGACCTACCATACTGAGACCTATCCATAAAATCCCTGGTTTCTTCTATACTACAGGGACATATTTGTGTATATAGAATTGGTCGGGGAACCCTAAGAGATCACCTATTCTAACTAACCCCCCCCAACCCCCACTCTACTGCTAAGGAAACTGATGCCCAGAGAGATGTAGTTTCCCAAAATCCCACACTTACTAAGTAGCAAAGGAAGCATTTGAATATTTGCGTCCTCTAACCCTAAAATCCAGTATTCATTCTTCTAAGCTGCACTGTAGTATTCAGCCTTGAGTTAAGAATGGAAAGAATTTGAAAAAATGCACATTATCTCCTAAGGCCATCTATGCACACTCTGGTCGAATCCTCAGTATTACCCTTTAGGCATCAACTGTTTATAGAAGGAGAAAGTATCCTAGAGCTTACCTAAATCCAACTTCTTTTATTTTAAAAATAGGAAGTTAGCTCGGCATAGTGGAAGGAGTGCTGGCTTAAACACTAAGAAGACCTGAATTCAAGCCATGATTCTAACATGTTGACTGTGTGGCCCCTGAAAAGTTCTTCTAACTCTGGGCCAATGATCTCATTCAAGTAGAAATGAGGGCCACCAGACCATACATAAGGATCCCTGCAGGGCACACATTGACAGTTTTAAAATGTAGTATCTATGTTTTACTGTATTTTTATTTTGTTAAATATTTCCCAATTATATTTTAATCTGGTTCAGATGGTACTCACAGAATGTTGTGGATCTCATGTGCCTGTGTTCCAGCCATATGTGCGTGTGTTAGAGATAACTCTAATCAAGACTAATCTCTAAGACTTAAGTTATAGAGAAGGTGCCAGTTTATACTGGAAAAGGGAGTTTCCTCACTTCCTCACTTATACTAATAAAATCACAGATTTAGTCCTTATCCTCCTATGGGAAAACAGGCTGAGGGAGATAATATAGCATGCATAAGGTCAGTCAGATAATTAGTAGCACATCAGGGATTTGAGCTCAGTCCCCTTTCTACTTTGATACATAGCCCAAACAAAGGACCTTGGAAGATTTCTCTGCTGGTCATTTCTCACCCCACAGAAACACAGGACCAGGACATAGCTAATACTAATACAGTGCTTAGAACTGAGTAATTCTTGTTTGTCTGTAGTTGTAAGTATGAATCTCAAAGTCGTTTTTGAACAGTTGTGCCAAAGTATTTATGAACCTGTGGCAAGACTTTAGCCCACTTAATACCACTGAAGTTAGTTCTAGATATCTAGCCCATGGTAAAGTATACATGGATCACACCTTCTGCACACCCTTGTTTTTGTCCCATTTTTCAGAGCTCTAACGGAGGCAGGTTTTCTGGATTTTTTGCTCAAGGGTGCCAAATTTAGGGGACATCAGCACTTTTGGTGCTCTAATAGTGTAAAAGCAAAGAAACACTAGAACTTAACACTTAATTAGCAAGACCAATAGGAAGCTAATAATGCTGGGAGGAACTCCTGCCATACCCTTCTTTGTACTAGGTGAGCTTCTTTCCCCTTGCCCTTGTGGTTTCTCTAGCAATGGCCTCCTCAGAACCTATCCCACCCCTCCACTTTAAGTTATTATTTTACCTCCCTCCACTGACAACTGAGGACATGTTTTGTGCCACATGTTCCTGGCCTGATTTGTGGTAGTTGCCCTGGGTACTAATATTCCTAGTTATAGATCTGTCCATGTTCCCCTGGTAGGTAAGGAAATGTTACCTGTCTCTGGGCAGTGATCCAAATGGGCAGGCTACCATTGTCCCACCATCTTTCAATTCCCAGTGTGGCATGGTAGGGTAGTTTCACTTTGGTGGTAGTATTATAGTACATGTTGTGGACAACACCATGGTTCTCAATATATTTTCCTGCAGGAATAAGAGATAGTAGTGTTATAGTGATGGGAATTAGTACAACATGAGTTACAAGAACTCTTAGTAGGATCAGAAAAACTTCAAAAAGTTACCCAGGGAATGATGAAACCAGTGAAAGTAGGAGACAAGTATAGCGGGAATGCTACCAGCATGTAGGAGTGTAAGACCAGTAACACTAGCACACAAAGGGCTGCTAACACAGGTTCTTGATTTGCTTTTCTAAAAGAAAGACAGCTTCAAAGGGGTTAGTCATCTTTTTTTCATATAAATTTATTTATTTTAGGTTTCCAACGTTCACTTCCACAAAATTTTTAATTTCAATTTTCTCCCCATCCCTCCCACCCCACCCCAGGACAGCATGTATTTTGATTGCCCTTACCTCCAATCTGCCTTCCCTTCTATCACCACTACCATTCATCCTCTTCCCTTCTGTTTTCCTGTAGGATAAGATAGATTTCTATACTCCATTGCCTATATAATCTTATTTCCTAGTTGCATGTGAAAACAATCTCTAACATTCATTTTTAAAGGTTTGAGTTCCACATTATCTCTCTTCCCCCCTCCCCACCCATCCTCATCGAGAAGGCAAGCAATTCAATAAAGGTTATACATGTATGGTCATGCAAAACATTTCCATAACAGTTATGTTGTGAGAGACTAACTATATTTCCCTCCATCTTGTCCTGCCCTCCATTTATTCAGTTCTTTCCTCTAACCTGTCCCTCTCTCAGTGTTTGCTTCTGATTATCCCTTTCCCCAATCTGCAATCCCTTTTGTTATCCCTCACCTCTTATCTTTTTCCTTCCTACTTTCCTGTAGGATAACATAAGCTTCCATACCCAATTGAGTGTTCATGTTATTCCCTCCTGAAGCGAAATCCAATGAAAGAAAGACTCACTTATTCCCTCTCATCTTCCCCTTCTTCCTTTTCATTGTGGAAGCTTTCTCTTACTTCTTTTATGTGAGGTGATTTACTACATTCTACTTCTCCTTTTCTTTCTCCTAGTATTTTCCTTTCAACCCTTAATTTTCTTTTTTTGATATCATCCCTTCATGTTCAGCTCACCCTGTGCCATCTCTCTCTCTCTCTGTATACATACACACACACACACACACACACACACACACACACACACACACACGCACACATATTCCATCCAACTATCCTAATACTGAGAAAGGTCTCATGAGTTACAAATATCATCTTTCCATGTAGGAATGTAAATAGTTCAAATTTTAAAAGTCCCACGATTTCTCTTTCCTGTTTACCTTTTCATGTTTCTCTTGATTCTTGTATTTGAAAGTCAAATTGTCTATTCAGCTCTGGTCTTTTCAACAAGAATGCTTGGAAGTCCTCTATTTCATTGAAGTTCCTTTTTTTCCCCTGAAGTGTTATACTCAGTTTTGCTGGGTAGGTGATTCTTGGTTTTAATTCTTCCTCCTTTGACCTCTGGAATATCATATTCTAAGTCCTCTAATCTCTTAGTATAGAAGCTGGTAAGTCCTGTGTTGTCCTGATTGTGTTTCCACAATACTTGAATTGTTTCTTTTTGATTGCTTGCGATATTTTCTCCTTGACCTGGAAACTCTGGAATTTGGCTACAATATTTCTAGGACCAATAATTTTTTAAATTATCTCGCCTGGGTCTATTTTCCAGGTCAGTTGTTTTTCCAGTGATATTTTTCAAATTGTCTTCTATTTTTTCATTCTTTTGGTTTTGTTTTATAATTTCTTGATTTCTCATGAAGTCATTAGCTTCCAATAGTTTTAAAGAACTATTTTCTTTGGTGAGCTTTTGAACCTCTTTCTCCATTTGGCCCATTCTGCTTTGTAAGGCATTCTTCTCCTCATTGGCTTTTTCAACCTCTTTTGCCATTTGGGTTAGTCTAATTTTAAAGGTATTATTTTCTTCAGCATTTTTTTGGGTTTCCTTTAGCAAGCTGTTGACTCTTTTTTCATGTTTTTCCTTGCATCACTCTCATTTCTCTTTCCAATTTTTGCTCTACTTCTCTTAATTGATTTTCAACCTTTTCGAGCTCTTCTGTGCCCTAAGATCAATTTATATTTTTCTTAGAGGCTTTGAATGCAGAAGCTTTGGCTTTGTTTTCTTCTTTTGGCTGTATGTTTTGATCTTCCTCATCACCAATGATGTAAGAAAATACCACTTCACTGAGAAAGTAGGAATCTGTAGTCTGTTTCTCTTCCCCCATTTGCTCATTTTCCCAAACAGATACTTGACTTTTGAGTTTTGTAAAGTAGAGGGCTCCAAAAGTAGCCTCTTCTTCAGCATTGGGGCTGTGGTTGGGCCAGGACTGGGGCTGGACCATGCTTCCCTTGCAACCAGGTGAGAGACCCTTCCCACTGACCTTTGAAGCTATCTTTAGTGTTGGTGGGTTGAGAAGTCAGGGATTCACAACAGCTCCCAGCAATTCAGTACCCTAAGACCTGCTCCCACTCTCTCTGTGCCGATGTGGCCCATGTCTAACTGCCCTCTGCTCCCAGTCTGGCATGTAGACCCTTCCCATTGACTTTCTAGATTATTTTGGGCTGGAAATTTTCTTCAGTCTATCATTTTGTGACTTCTTCTGCTCTAGAATTTGTTTAGAGTCATTTTTTACATTTTTTTTGAGGGGTTTAGGGAGAGAGCTATAGCAGATCCCAGCTTCTATTCCACCATTTTGGCTCTACTCCCAGTAATCTTACTTTAAGTAAACAATGAGAAAGATATATAAGTAGAGATGAGTATCCAAGAAAGAATCCAATAGACAGGGCTCTAATTGTCTAAACAAAGTACATAATCACTAGACCAGGGAGTACCAACAAGTAGGTTGACAATCGAGGGGCATTTCACAATGGCTACCCAGAGTCTGCCCAAATCACAAAGAAACATGCTTCCCATGAGAAAGTCCCAAAATAAAATACCAACTTCCCAGTATATATAGTTTTCAACTAATAGGTTCAGAGCCAGAAGGCATCATAACCTATGTGACTCATTGCCTAATTGGCTCAGTGCCAAAGGGTGTGAAAGCCTTCTTGCAAGCAAGCCTCCCTATAAGCAAACTTCCTCTTAGGCAAATTCCTTCTCCAAGGTAATATAAATCTCCCTAAATCCCCTGATGGGTTCTATGTGACTCAGGATGTGTGAGTCAAAGCAGCAAGACATCAATGATTGTTAGACCTGGGAACATAGCTCTTGTTCCAAGGGAAAAGGGGACATGTGGTCACATAGGTCCATTAATGGACCGGGAAGAACTTATATTCCATTAACCCTACAACAAGAGACCACAGTAAAGAGGTTGAAGTGAGGAAGAGAATGTACATGTACATATCTTGAACAGGCAGGGAGTAGGGAGGAACAAAAACAAAAAAATCCAACCATGATCCTCTTACCTTCCTAAGTTCTCCTTGGACTTGGAGTCAAGAAGACCTAAATTCAAATCTGACCTCTGACATTTACTAGCTATATATAGTGACTCTGGGCAAGTCACTATGTGTGCCTTAATTTCATAGGAATAATAATAGTATCTACCTACCTCCCAGGATGATTGTTAGACTCAAATGAGAAAGTATTTGTAAAGTACTTAGCACAGTACCTGGCACTTAATAAATGCATGTTAAAAAAAAAGTTCAGCTCCTCAAGGAAGCCTCCCTGAGTGAACCTCAGAAGTCCAGTATTCCATGTTGATTACACAGGTAATCTTTATGGTCTCTTCTGAGTCTATGGGTTTACGATTCTGTTTAACTTGTCCTCTGTGTGCTTTTCTCAGAGATTGGGGAAATGGATGTTAGATAGTTGAGAAGTGTATATGCTTTGTCTAAATATTATAATCATGTCCTTAAAAAGATAACATAAATTTTCTGTATGGAACTTTACCTAGATAAGTCATTTAACTTCTGTTTCACTTTATTCATCTGTAAAATGGGGATAAAAATAACATCTTGCTCTCAATGTTGTTGTAAGGAAAAAGTGTGATGATCTTTGAAAAGTATTTTGTAAACCTTAAACCATTATATAAATGTCAGCTGTTATTGTGATGAAAAGTAGGAAGAGGAAGACAAAGAGAAGAAGAAGAACAGGAGAGGAGAAGAAAGAGAAGAGGAAATATCTGAAAATTGAATTTTAAACATTTGATTGAAAAGGTCATGAAATCAAGGAGACATGTTTAGCAGAAAGAAGGGACTATTTTGTGGTTGGTAGAATGTTAGACTTAGGCAGCTAAATCTCAATACTCTGTGACCTTGGACAAGTAATTTCTATAAACCTCAGTTCCACCATGGTACTTACCTCATAGGATTGTTCAGAGGCTCAAAATAGAAACTATGAAAGCATTGTATCAATGCCACCTATTTATTACTTGCATGCTGCTTAGTAAGTATTCTGAAGTTGTTTCCATGGGTATTTATTTCATCTTTTCAGTATCATAAATAGTGCGAGATTAGGGATAATGTATCTAACTTCTGTCTTTCACTGCCTGCCCCATAACATCCTACATAGAATTCTACCTACCTTGGTTACTCACTCAGCACTGCTGCCTGACTGAACTGTTTCTCTGGGGGTTCTCTTGTTCTTGTCTCTCTGTCCCCAAATCTGAGCAAGGTACTCACCAGTGACCAGCGTGAAGTGGCAGGGACTAGTCATGGTGACAAAGGCTGGGGTCATGTAATGAGCTTTCACACCATCTTGAGCCATGGAATCCAAATTGGGAGTATCTACATCCTGGTCATAGTTCCAGCGGAAACCATCAAAAGAAACCAGAAGCAACTTGTTGCGGTAGAGCTGCTTAGGTAAAGGAACTCCAACCACTAAAGGAAAGAAGAAGGTGAGCAGAGCCACAGAAGACAGGAGAGCTCCATGACACCCCATGTTGAAATGGGAAGGGAAATGTGCCACAGAGATATGATCAGTCAGAAGAGAAGAGCAAAGTCCTAGGGCCATACCTACCTATCTTATCCTGGAATATCTTTAGAGGAAAATTTCCGCAAAGATCTTTCATAGTTGTTTAAGAGATACACTTTAAAGCCACCATCCCAACCAATCATCACATCCTATGAATAAAAAAAATTACTGCCCTTTGAGTAAGGAAAGACTTGGCCATCAATTATGCCTCAAACACTCACTGGCTGTAATGGGTGATCTGGCTAAGGCCCTAATATGGAAAGGATATTCAACAAGCATTTAATTTGGGTAGATGTAGCCCCTCTCACCTCTGTATGGAAACACATCTCCTTAGTGAGTGAGGGTGTACAAGAATAAACCCCATGATTTTAGATCTTCCTCCCTGGGGCTTTGTTCTCTCTCCTCAGTTGTCCATCTCACTGATAACATTCAGGTGAGTAGAACTGGCACAAATTCAGATGTCCTTTGTGATTTTTTTTTTTATACTACTCTGGCTCTAGCCTCCACTTTTCTCAACCTGTCTGGTAGGTCATAGTCACTTATGCTTTTCTGTGTCTCTCGTTCGCTTAACTTTTTCTGGTCCCTTCAATGTCAGGGTTAAAAAAGAAAAAGGCATTCTGGGAATTTGCCCTCATGTAAGATCTGAAATCCCTGGGAGCTTTGTGAACTCTGGAAAAAGGGGTTTGCCCCCAAGCTATCAGTTCTGACCCTGTTCCTTCCTCCTTCTCTCCCTCCGTTCCTCCCTCCCTCCCTCCTTCCTTCCTTCCTTCCTTCCTTCCTTCCTTCCTCCCTCCCTCCCTCCCTTCCTTCCTTCCTGGTTTTGTCTTCCCACCTTGCTCATGTTGGACATGGGCCTAATCCTACTTTAAACCTCTCTTCCCCTTATTAGGCAACCTCTGGTCCTACCACATAGAGTTCTATCATCCCCGTCATCTCTTCCTCTCACACTCCTCCCCCACCAAAACAAAGGAACAGTTTAACAAATTGAAAACAAGTGAATGACAAACAGATAGGATTCCAAGGCAAATAGTATAAAGTGACAGGTAAGCAGGCTGTTTGGCTTTCTCCTGGCTCTTCCCCAAGTCCTTTTGAAGGTGAACTACACAATGTGAATTACCCTTTGAAGGTAAGATCCTTGAGGGCAGGGATTATTGCGCTTTTGTATTTGCAGTCCCAGCTGCCTCATACAATATATGGTACATAATAGCAGCTTAATAAATGCTTGTAGATTGATTGATCTCAGGGGGAGAACCAGAAAGAACTAATTTGCTCAGGATGATTCTGGGGGAGGGCAGGTTAGGGCTTGTGCCACTATTTTCCCACTTCTCAGTTTAATATCATTAGATTCAGTGACATTACCCTCTCCACCACCTCCCTCCTCCACCCCCCAAGGCCCGTAAGTCCAGCAGGCCATTACTGCAGTGATCTGCCTGCGATGGCTACTGTTACTTGATTGCTGGGGCCTGACCTGACCTTCCGTACAGCAGGATTTTATTAGCATGACTCTCCACTTTATCAATCACTGTTGCCTTTTATTACTTCTCAGGGGCTTTATCACAAGGACTGCCTTGCCTTCTAGCTAAATAAGGATTAATATTTAACAGGATTATGTGATCTGAGTTAATAGCACTCCTGGGAAGAGAGGTGCTGGGCCCTTCTCACATACTCTCTCCATTTCTTTCTTCTAATTTTCTGTAATTGGAAGAGGATCAAGATTTAGAGTGAAAGGACCTGGTTTCAAATCTGGCCTCAGTTACCTAAAACCTTTGTGACTTTGGGAAAGTTAAAAGGAACCTAATTTATTCTTTTGTAAAATGTGGAAGTTGAATTAGGTGATCTGCAAGGTGCCTCTCAGCTTTTATAGCAACACAGAATTTATTTTTCAGTAGCAAAGATTTCAGCGACTGTTTCATTCAACCTATAACAAAAAGGAATCCCGACTCTAATATACTGTAACCCCAGTGGATGAGGAAGGGTTTAGTTGGGGACCAGAGTGACCTTTTCACTGTTCACTTTTTCCTCCCTATCTTTCTACTTCTTAGTCTCTGGCTATTTAATCAGTTATACTCTATTACACAATTGATATGTGTTTTTGTTTTTTCTTAAAGCCAAAGGACCCCTCAGGTCCAAGTGGTTCCCTCCTTTGCTGCTTAAGGAATTGATATTAAACGAAAAGTTAGGAGTATAGTCTTAATTCCTGAGATCCCAGTTAGGAAATTCCTTACATTTAGACAGAGGTTTGGCTTTCTTCCTTTATTTAAATTTGTTCATTTCTAGGTTATCCCCTGGCCTCTTCATGACTGAGGCAAAATTTAGGTTAATGGAAACATTTGGGTAATGAAGCAAGTGGACTATACAACAGTGTCTGTTAATGGACAGATACTGGCAAGGGAAGTTGGGGAAAGGATGCCAGATCTTTCTTTAGAACTTCCCTCATTTTCCTTACGACCTGGGTGAAGCTGGTGGATTTTGCTCGGAGATGCCTGGAGGGCAGGTGCCATCCTCAATCTCTCCTTGCTCTGCTTCTTTCCGCTTAACTCATTAAATTCTGGGTGCACCTGGGGAAGGCTAATTCCATTGCTTGCTGCTCAGCTATTGTCCCTCTCACTTCAGTCTGTGTGTGCCTCTCTTTAGAACTCTGGCTCCTGACTCATTTCTACCAGAGATCTCCCTCTTCCCAGATTGCTTCCTGGGGCTAAGAGGGGGAATCCTCTTATCCCTATGAACTACAAATCAAGATGCCAGTCAGCTTTCAAACTGCTATTATACCTTGTAATAGGTATAATAGGAAAACTCTTTGCTTGAAAGCATCCAGTGAAGGGCAACCCACTTCCTTCAGATTCAGTCCATTCCCTTTTGAGAACACTCGGATGGTTAGGAAGGTTTTCCTGATGGCAAGCCTGTTTGCCTCTGTTACTCCCACTTATTGCTCCTGATTCTGCCCTCTGGGACAAGTATGACACATCTAACCTATCCGTCATGATGCCCAAATACTTGAAGATGCTTCTCACGACTCCTATCTCTCATTTTAAACCTTGCATGTTATGTGTCTGTGTTGTAGGACTCTAAAAATGTTTTAGACTACAAGCCTAGAGAACTAATGCCTCCCAAGAAAATGGTAGGATATGATGTGAGATTATGTTGTCTAGAAGTTAGAACTGCAGGGATGGAGGAGTTTAGGTCAGATTGATCTCATTTTCCATGATGTGGAATCCTTGGTTTTCCAAGATGATGCTGAAGTTAGGGATGGGAGGAGGCTTTGGCAAGGAGATATGCCATCCCTTCAGTGGAGATCGTGAGGGAAAGATGTCTGAGTGATAGATGATGAGGATGAAGGGAGAAGGGGACCTCTTAGCAAATAGCTTGGATTTTTTTGTGTGAAGTATGAGGCCAGGTCTTCACCTGAAAAGGGGAGAGAAGGTTCAATAGAAGTCCTGAGGAGGGATAAAATGGTTTGAAATATCTGCAAGTGGGATAGGGAATCAGCTAGGGAGATTTAAAAGGATTGCCTCAATGTAATGAAGGCCCTGGTTGAGATTATATAACGTAAGTTTGTAGTGGACTCAACCAGTACAGTTATATGATTTTCTCCTACTCTGTTCAGCAACACATGCATAGGAGTAAAGGAGATGGATGGGAGCCATCCAGGTTGGGGTAACTTATCTGTTTATCAAGTACTCTTTTTTTCCCCACATAACCTCACTGTAACTTATGCAAGGTTTTGGACCAATCTGTCATGGATACACTAGAACTAAATTCTGTACAAAGTGGTCTATATTACTACCAGGTCCAAGTGGAGTCCATAATGCTTCTCTCTGGTGCACAGTTTCAGCACTATATCCCATGTTTGTTGCTAACAACTCCTATAATGACTTACATTTCAGAATCATGAATATTCTCTTCACAGTTTCCTTTTTCCCTCATCTCTTCGTGTAATCATTGTATTGCCAGTGACTTGTACACAGAAGCTTCCTAAAAAATATTTGGTTATGGAAAGACTTATACAAACTGATAGTTAAGTGAAGTTAGCAGGACCAGGAGAACATGTGCACAGTAACAGAAATATTGTATACTAACCGTGAATGACTTGGCTATACTCAACAATACAGCAATCCAAGACAAATCCAGAGGACTTATGATGAAAAGTACTATCCACATCTAGAGAAATAACTGATGGAGTCTGAATGCAGAACAAAACATTATTTTTTCATGTTTTTTTCTTCGGTTTTTTCTTTTATAACATGACTAATATGGAAATATGTTTTACCTGATTGTGTATGTATACATATGTATGTATAAAACCTATATCAAATTGCTTATCATCTTAGGAAATAGAGATGTATGGGAGAGAGGGAGAAAATTTGGAACTCAAAATTTTTTAAGAATGGATGTTGAAAATTGTCTTTACATGTTATTGGGAAAAATAAAAATACTATTAAAAATATTTGGTTAATTGAACAGGAAAACATTTTGAAAACTCCACTTTGCTTTACACCTCTTGTGAATAGACTTACAGTCAGGTGACTTTTGTTACTGATTCCATTGGAGAAGGTTCGCCATCTAGTACAATAGGTCTTTAGGGGAAATTCTTTAAGTTCCTGAATAGCTAAGAGTCTATGGCCCCACCCTCCCAGGCCTGCCTCCTGATATACTCAAGGTTTAACTGTACCAGTTGTCTGGTATACTGAATGTTTGACCACACCCAGTTCAAGGTAGAACTAACTGCTATAACTTTCCAGTAAACTTGCTGATGTGGCACAGTTGTCATTCTAAAGACTAACCCAGGAGGGCCTACTCAGGGTGAAGAAGATAGCATGGTCCATATTTTCTGATCTCATCACCCCAATGCGGATGTGACAGCTGCCATGGCAGGCTCTTTTTCTGAAAATTTAACCAGAGGACATATTCCAATGCTTATCTAGACCATGATCCTACATGCTTCCCCATAGGATGGTGAAGTAAAGGAATGCCACATGCAATTCCATCTTTGATTGATTTCTCTTCATTTGTTCATAATCCGTGTATTCTGGACTTTGATGTATCAACAAGCTATACCATCCTCATCCTAGTGTTTTTGTGTACCATTCACCCAAACTGCACCCTAAATTTGCATGACATTTCAAATATATAGATAATCTTTACCTTTATGCCTTTCAGAAAATCTTGCTGTTATTTCCCTTGGTTTTTCTACAATAGTTTCAAGGGAAATGAAGGAGTTTTCACTGGGTTTGATTGAGAAAGACTTTATAAAAGTTAATGAGATTTCCAGTCTCTTGATTTTTTAAAATTTCTTCATTCTTTCAACATTTGTTGAGTACTTTCTGTGTAATATACTCTGTTAGACCCCTTTTACAAAGATGAATAAGGCATATGCCTACCCTCAAGGAAATTTTAGTCTATTGGGAGAGTCTATAAGGAATGTGTAAGCAAGATGTGGGAGGAGGGAAGTGCAGTACAGGGTCAAGAAATTAATAACTTGGTTGGGCTAGGGCACAAAGTAATGAAAACATCTTTGCCAGGTGTCAGAAGGCTGGAACCTTTTTATGGGCATGTTTTGTATCTTATCTAGTAGTTTCTGGGTACTCAGCACAGATTAAAAAGTGACATCTCTTTTTATCTGGTCAGTCATAGATAAAAACAAATTCAACCTGTTATCTCCTATTTGTCTCAGAACTATCTACTTTATCTTCACTTGGACTTTTTTTATGTACTGATAGGATGTAAGAAGACTTTTTAGAACAAATAAAGAGGATACCTTTGGTCATGTCATTTGGAGACAGGGCCAAAAACATTGAGCTGATTGTACTGTCCAGGGAACAGTATCTTCTCTAGTTTATCACCTTTCATCATGTGATAGAGAGACTCCGATTGGAAGTGAGGATATAATTGCCAAGGGATGAGAGTGCTTGGGTGGTGGTGAAAGAAATTGTTTTGCATAATAACCAGGTCACCATCACTATCACCATCAAAACCATCACTATCCATATTCCTATCTGCTGCCTCCTTTTGTATTGCCTGTAAATGTACCATGACTCTCCCATCCTTAAAAATCCCTTACTTGCTCCTACGATCTCCTTATCTTATATCTCTCCTCTCCTTTTCAATTAAACTCTATGAAATCATCTACACCAGTTGCCTTCATTTCTTCTCCTTTCAGGTTCTTCTAAACCCTCTTCAATCTGGCTTCTGTTCTCATTCAAAGTTACAAATGATCTCTTTTTTAAAAATAGATTTTTTTTATTGAGTATTTTTTTAAAAACAGATTTCCCTTGTATTACTTATCCAGGAATGGGGAACCTGTAGCCTTAAGACCACATGTGGCCCTCCAGGTCCTCAAGTGTGGCCCTTTGACTGAATCCAAACTTCACCGAACAAATCTCCTTAACAAAAGGATTTGTTCTGTAAAACTTGGACTCTGTCAAAGGACCTCACTTGAAGACCTGGAGGGCCACATGTGGCCTCAAGGCTGGCCAGGTACCCACCTTCTCAGAGGTTGTAGCTCTAAGACAAAGACAATTTTTTTTAAAGAAAAGTAAGTAGACAAAAAAAAATTTGTCAAATGGACAAGCACATTTAATAAATGAGCCTTTTCTTTTTTGTCAAAAGATATACACCTAGTTGTAGAATCTCTGGGTCAAAGGATAGAGACATTTTAGCTAATTCATTTGAATGATTCCAAATTGCTTTCCAAAATGTTTTATTAATTCAGAGGTCTACCGATAATGCATGTATCCCATCTTTTCACAACTCCTCCAACATTGACTTCTATTCCCATCTTTTGTCACTGAAGATCTCTTAATTTTCAAGCTAAATAGTCCTATCTCAATCCTCCTTCTTCTTGACTTCTTTGTAGCATTTAAAACTGTTGATAATTTCTTTGTAGCATTTAAAACTGTGATATACTCACTCTTCTCTAGGTTTTTTTGACTCTTGTCTCTTGTATGTTTCCTGCTACCAGTCTGCTCCTTCCTTCTCAATCTTCTTTTTGCTACTTCTTCGTCTATGTCATGCCCACTAACCATTATTCTCTCTTGAGATCCTATTCTCTTTTTCCTCCACACTATCTCTCTTGGCGATTTCATGAATTTCATGGGTTCACTTAGCATCTCTGTGCAGATGATTCTCAGATCTTCATATCTTATTTTCTTACTTAAACTACTCATTCACTCCCAGTTGCCTTTTGTACATCTCAAACAGGATGTTGTATCGCCATCTCAAGCTAAACATCTATAAAACCAAAATGCATTAGCTTTCTTTTAAATAATTTTTACTTTTTTATTCTGAACACAAAAATGAGTATTTTCATACATTGCAAACACAAAAAAGAAGATTGTATGAGAAAACTTGAATTTCTATTTCATACAGCTTCTTTTAAAAATATAATAAATTTTATATATTTTCCAAACTCTCCTTATCTATACTTCCTTTTGAACTTCCTCCTATTCTTTTCTGTGTATTTCAAAATGTTTTAATAGCTTTCTTTTTTTAATGTTTATTTATTTTTAGATTTCAACATTCATTTCCACAAAATTTTGAGTTCCAATTTTTCTTCCCATCTCTCCCCACCTCATAACACCTTGCATTCTGATTACCCCTTCCCTCAATGTGCCCTCCCTTCTATCACACCCCACCCTTCCCTTATCTCCATCTTCTCTCTTTTCTTGTAGGGTAAGATAGATTTCTATACCCCATTACCTGTATTTCTTATTTCCCAGTTATATGCAATAACGATTCTCAACATTCATTTCTAATACTTTGAATTCCAACTTCTTTCCCTCCCTCCCCACTCATCCCCACTGAGAAAGCAAGCAATTAAATACAGGTTATATATGTGTCACTTTGCAAAAGGCTTCCATAATAATCATGTTATGTAAGACTAACTGTATTTCCCTCCATCTTACCCTGTCCTGCATTTTTTCTGTTCTCTGATTTGACCTTGTCCCTTCCCAAAAATGTTTACTTCTAATTACTCCCTTCTCCCATTTGTCCTCCCTTCTGTCATGCCCCACTTGTTTCCTTCTCCCCTACTTTCCTATGATATAAGATAGATTTTCATGCCAAATTCAGTGTGTATGTTATTCCCTCCTTAAGCCATATGTGAAGAGAGTAAGCTTCACTTTTCCCCTCTCACCTCCTCCCTTTTCTCTTCCATTGAAGATTTTTCTTGTCTCTTTTATGAGTGATAATTTGCACCATTCCATTTCTCCCTCTCCCTGACCAATATATTCTTCTCTCATCCCTTAATTTTATTTTTTATAGATATCATCCCTTCTGCTTCAACTCAGCCTGCGTTCTCTGTCTATAGTGTGTGTGTGTGTGTGTGTGTGTGTGTGTGTGTGTGTATGTGTGTGTATGTGTATGTGTAATCCCTCCACCTACCCAAATACTGAGAAAACTCTCAAGAGTTACAAATATTATCTTTCCATGTAGGAATATAAACAGTTCAACTTTAGGAAGTCCTTTATGGTTTCTCTTTCCTGTTTACCTTTTCATACTTCTCTTGATTCTTGTGTTTGAAAGCCACATTTTCTCTTCAACTCTAATCTTTTCATCAAGAATGCTTGAAAGTCCTCTATATCATTGAATGACCATTTTTTCCCTGAAGTATTATACTCATTTTTGCTGGGTAGGTGATTCTTTGTTTTAATCCCAGTTCCTTTGACTTCTGGAATATCCTATTCTAAGCCCTTCAGTCCCTTAATGTGGAAGCTGCCAGAGTCTGTGTTAACCTGATTGTATTTCCACAATACTCAAATTGTTTCTTTCTAACTGCTTGCAATATTTTCTCCTTAATCTGGGAACTCTGAAATTTGACTACAATATTCCTAGGAGTTTCTCTTTTTTGGGTCTTTTTGAGGGGGTGATCAGTGGATTCTTTTAGTATTTATTTTGCCCTCTGGTTCTAGAATATCAGGGCAGTTTTCCTTGATAATTTCAGGAAAGATGATATCTAGGCTCTTTTTTTTGATCATGGCTTTCAGGTAGCCCCATCATTTTTAAATTGTCTCTCCTGGATCTATTTTCCAGGTCAGTTGTTTTTCCAATGAGATATTTTACATTATCTTCTATTTTTTCATTCTTTTGGTTTTGTTTTGTAATTTCTTGGTTTCTCATAAAGTCATTAGCTTCCATCTGCTCAACTCTTATTTTTAAAGAACTGTTTTCTTCAGTGAGCTTTTGAACCTCCTTTTCCATTTGGCTAATTCTGCTTTTTAAAGCCTTCTTCCTCTCATTGGCTTTTTGGACCTCTTTTTCCAATTGAGTTAGTCTAATTTTAAAGGTGTTATTTTCTTCAGCATTTTTTTGAGTCTCCTTTAGCAAGCTGTTGACTCTATTTTCAAACTCTTCCATGGCCTGAGCCCACTGCATATTTATGCAGAAGCCTTGACTTCCTCTGACAGTATGCGTTGTTCTTCCTCATCTTAAAAGGATGGAAGGAAATACCTCTTCACCAAGAAAGTAACCTTCTATAGTCTTATTTTCCCCCCCTTTTTTGGATATTTTCCCAGCCAGTTACTTGACTTCTGAATCCTTTGTCAAGAGGAGGGTCCTCAGTGCTCCTCCTCACTCCAGGGCCGTGCTTAGGGCTGAAATTCAGATCAGCTGCTCAATTCCCCCAGGAGCTTTAGGCAGAGTGCTTCACAAATGGATACCGCAGCTGCTGCCATTACTGCTACCACCGCCGCTGCCTGGGTCTGGTGCTTGGGGGGACCCTGCTCCCCTCTTGCCCAGTTGGGAAAGCCCTCTCACTGACCTTTGAAGCTTTCTTTTGCACTTGTGGGTTGAAGGATCTGGGACCCTCTGCTGCTACTGGGGATTCAACCCCAGAGGCCTGTTCTGGTTCTGTTTTTCCTGGTGCCAGTGCTGCATGGCCAAGGCTCCATGTCCCATGCAATAGACCTTTCCTGTTGGACTTCCAGGTTACCTTTGGCTGGAAATCTCTTTCACTCTGTTGTTCTGTGGCTTCTGTTGCTCTGGAATTTGTTGAGAGTCATTTTTTACAGGTATTTTATGGGATGTGGGGGAAGAGCTAGAGTATGTGCGTTTTACTCTCCTGTCTTGGCTCCTCCCCCAAAATTTTGCTAATAGCTTTCTTATTTTGCAAAAAGCAAATTCACATGTTCACAAGAAATATCCCTCTTTCAGCCCTTTGAATCTACCCTTTTATGTTAAAAGGTACCATGCTTCATCATAGGTCCACTAGAGATATGGTTGGTTATTGGTTTGATCAGAGTTTTATGTCTTTCAGAGTTATTGGTTTTTAGAGTGTTTTTGTCTTTATATAACTTGTTCTCTTGGTTTTGTTCACTTCCCTCCATTGTTTCCTGCTTCTCAGAGTTTTCTAATCTATTGCAATTTCTTATGGTATAATAACATTAGAAATACATTTGAATATAACATTAGAAATACATTTGAATATAATTACATTGCATTCTAATACCACAACTTGCTCATCCATTCTCCAATTTATGGGTATCCCCTTAGATTTCAATAACTCATTGTCTTACTCCTCAAACCATTCCCACTTCATAAGTTCCTTTTTACTTTACAGTGTACTACCATTCTCCCAGTCCCTCACACTTGAATGAGTCAGTTGGCCAGCATTAAGGAAGAGTAGGAAAGGCTTCTTGCAAAAGGTAGAACTTTAGCTGAGATTTTAAAGAAGCCAGGGAATCTGGGGGATGGAGATGAAGAGGGAGAGCATTCTGTGCATGGGTTTCAGCCAATGAAAACACTCAGAGTTTGGAGATAGAAGTGTTTCATGTGAGGAACATCAAAACGGTCAATTTCACTAAATTGCAATGTATGTAGAAAGGAGTGGGTATAAGAAGGCTAAAGGCAAAAAGGTGCCAGATTTTGAAGATCTTTGAAAACTAAGCAGAGAATTTCATGCTTGATCTTGGAGGTGATAGGGAGCCCCTGGTGTTTTTTATTTATTTTTTGAATGGGTATGTATGACATGGTCAGATTTATACTTTAGGAAAATCCATGTGACAGCTGAATCGAGGATGGATTTAAGTGGGTTAGATGATTGCCAAAGAAATCATAAATGGGATTCATGTATTAGGTGGGAGATTGTGACTCTAAGGTGCTTTCTATCTTTAAAATAACAGCCCCGATAGGAGAGAGCTTGCAAACATAAATCTAGGAAACAGTAATCTAAACACCACCTTAGTGAACCTCCCAAAGTTCCTCCATCCCTGTTTTATGACTTTGATAGGGGGCCCCAAAGGATGTTTTGGTGGAGGACTTGACTGGTTGCCTTATGTCAAACTGAAAAGGTTAGAATTATATTCCACCTTTCTTCTTCATTTTCCTTAATAATCTCATTATTATTTTCTTTTATTTGTTATGAATTTAACTCAAGAATATTTTAATATTAAAAGGAAGAAAAAGATTATATGAGAAACTTTGCCTTCTATTACATAGTTTTAAACAGTGCATATTAAATTGAACATGACAACATCAACATTTCCCTTCTTATCCATATCTCCACATCTTCCTTCTTCTCTCTTCTGTTTTAAAAATGTTTCATTGTTACTCTTTTCTTCTTTTTTTTGGAGGGGGAGGAGTGGGAGTATGTAATGATAATTTAAATGGAAAGGTTTTCCCATTCATTAATAGGTCCATGTGACCTGCCTAAGTCACATGGAAGCCTAAATCACATGTGGTGGGAGGAACTTGATGAACAGGTGGTATAGGAAGGGTGGAGGAGAACTGGGAGGAAATGGTGAGAGTTGTTGGAGCAGAGGAGAGAAGAGGTGTGGTGGGAGGGGTGCTTGGGAATGGCTTTGTCTCCTGTGCTAATATGTATTGACTTCTTGGTTACTATGATGGATTTGGTTTTTTGGTCTTGGGATTTGGCTTTCTGGTGTCTGAATAAATGCTTTTCTTTTGCCTTCTATATGGAGAGTCTGTTACACTTTGCAGTTCAGGACTAAGCTAGAATATTCATAATTGCACTCGGTGCTATGGCTGATATAGGGTGCATCCCTGTTATTATTTCCCTGCTATTATTGGTTTTCACCCATGAATTTACTTATTTGAAAGTAATTTGATCCTCTTTCTGTTTTCACCTTATTTCTGCTCTTTGGGGGAGAAAGGAGGTAATGAGCTTTGTGAAGGTCATGAATAATGATTCCTTTTGTTGCCCTTTATGATATTAGATGAGTTTTGTTGGGAAAAAAGTTTCAAGGTCATAGTAGATTCCCCAAATGGAACATTTGTCAGCAATGTTGTATTATTTTTAAAGAAATTGACTAAGATTTTCTAGGAACTTCAGCAGAGATCTAATCTATCCTTAAAAGGAATCACCACTAAAACATGTCTGACAAGTGGTCAATTCTATTCAACAAATATTTATTAATTGTCTGCTTTTTTTAAGCCCTTGGATAAGATGATCCCTTAGGGTTCAGTTAGCTTTATGATTTTATGAATCTCATCCTTAGGGCACCTACCGTAAGGGTTTGGCTCTAGAACCAGGTGGCAAACGGAATCTGAGGGAATCCATTAAAAGAGAAGTAATAACAGTGAAAAAAGAAAGAGCATTGGATTGAATTGGAAATTAGGACATATGAGTTCTAGTCTAGATTCTGCTTCTAAATAACTATATTATTTTGGACAAATGATTTTTCCTCTGTTGGTCAGAGTTTCCTCAGTATAAAACAGGGATGTATGAACTAAAGTTATTTCTAAAATCATCTTTGGTATATGGTATTCCATGATAGGGGTACCCAGTCTCCCAGTTTCTAGGAGGGATGCTTCATGGAAATCTGATGAGGTAGTTCAGCATCTCTGTTTTATAGCAAGAGAAACCTAGAAAGGCATGGGGTACGTATGCATGTGTGTGTGTGTGTGTGTGTGTGTGTGTGTGTGTGTGTGTGTCTACCTACACTCATTAAGGCAGGGGCTGTGTTTTCTTTTACCTGTATCCTTCATCCTCTGCCCCCATCCAGAGGAGTTTACATAGAGAGTGTTCATTTCATAGTACCGAGTAACAAAAAAAAATGATCCAATTATATTCACAGAGTCCCAACTCATAGCATTTCTAGGCAAATGAATCCAAGACTTCAAAGAAATTTCTTTAAAAAGATGATGTTTGAAGACATCAGGTAGCAGCCAAATAAAAGTGTATTTAGTATTTGCCCCCAATTATATGTAAAATCCATTTTAAACATTTGTTTTTAAAATTTTGAGTTCCAAATTCTCTACCTTCTTTCTTGCCCCTTCATTGAGAGAACAAGCAATTTAATGTAGGTTATACATGTGTAGTCATGCAAAACATATCTCCATATTTGTCATGTTGTAAAAGAAAATAGACCAAAAATCCCCCAAGAAAAATAAAGTAAAAAAGGTATGCTTCGATCTGTAGTCAGACTCCATCAATTCTTTCTCTGGGGATGGCAAATAAAAGTTTAGAGAACAATTGAAAACACAATTTACAGCTTACATGCTAAAATTTCTCAACTGTCACTGGAGGACCTTAGATAAATCACCAGATATATTGATTCATATTACAGAAGGAAAAAACAGCCACCAATGATATTGGGCGGCTAGGTGGTTCAGTAGATAGAACACTGGCCTTGGAGTCAGATAGACCTGAATTCAAACTCAGTCGTAGACACTTATTAGCTGAATGATTCTGGGCAAGTCATTTGTAACCTGACTCAACTACCTCATCTGTTAAATGGAGATTATAATAATATCTACCTCCCAGGGTTGTTGTGAGGATAAATGAATTAATATTTGTAAAATCCTTTGTAAACCTTAAAGCACTATATAAATACGAGTTATTTTTATCCGTCTATCTATTATACATATATCTTTTATGTGATAACAAATTCTTGACATCTGACTGCTTCCAAATCTCTAATAGTTCATTTTTACCTACTAATCTGCTTTGTGCATAAGGATAAAATTCTATAAAGTCATTCAAATAGCAACACTGTAGATATAAAGTTACCATTGCATAGTAACTGGAATATGAGCCACCAAACAATTTGGACAGATGAACTGTAGAGTATGGGAACTACTGGAGAGGATGGAGAAAGCATTGTGATAATTGGGAATATCCTAAAAGATTTAGCAGCACAGAGAAAAATACTGAGGAGAGGAAGAAAGATGAAGCCAATATAGCAAATATTTCAGTGTCATGGATATTCCGTAGATTATTCCACATATTGAATGTCATGGCTTTCTTAGAAGATAGTGAAACATGTATATTATAATTAACAACAGGGTTCTTAACCCTTCCTCCAAACCATGTTTTTAAATGTGTAAAATACATAGAATTACATAGGAAGCAAATTATATTGAAATCTCGTTATCAAAATACCAAGTTCCTGGACCCCAGATTAAGAAGCCTTACTGTAGTGGCTGAATACATGGATGTTTTGCCTCATGGGTTAGAGGTCATCCCAACCTTGTGCTTAAATGATGATGGTGGTGAGTAGGATGCGAAGTGAAAGAAAAACTTACACTAGAGGGTTCTGATGCATTGATATGACTGCTATCCCCTTCAGCCAATAACCACAGCCAGGACATGACAGACAAGCAACCCAGTCTCAACTTCTACGACTTCATTGTTCTTAAAGCTCTAATTGTTTGGATGAATTGTAGGATGTGAATGAAACTGCAGTCTTACTGGGGTTGAGAATTTGCTCACCTGCTTTTTTTGAAAGAAATAGTTAAGGACCATTTAAGCTAATTCAATTGATATTCTAGTTACACCAGAAGCCGTAGTTGAATAGTGCATAGAACCTTATCTTGTAAATGGTGCCATCCATTTTATTTAGTCCTATTTGGGTGTTTGAGGCAGCTAGGTGGCTTAGTGGATAGAGCACTGGGCCTGGAGTCAGGAAAACCAGAGTTCAAATTTAGCCTCAAACACTAGCTGTGTGACCCAAGTCACTTAATCCTGTTTGCCTCAGTTTCCTCATCTGTAAAATGATCTGGAGAAGGAAATGGCAAACTGCTCAAGTATCTTTGCCAAGAAAACCACAGAAGGGGTCACAAAGACTTGGACACAACTAAACAACAACAACAGATTTGTGGGTTACTCGTTCTATAATTGCCCAGGAACACCATTCCAGTCAAGTGATGTTAGTCTGATGGAGCAAAATTGCATGTAATCTAAATCCCCTACAGGAAGCACATCCACCAGTATTGCAGAGAGAGGGAGATCATAGCTTCAGTGTACCTGGAGAATTGTGTTTGGTTCTGGAGGTCACATTTTAGGGAGGGCATTAATAATTTAGAGAAAGATGGGCCCGAAGGTTATACCATATGATGACTAGCTGAAGGACCTCAGGATGTGTAGCCTGGGAATTCATGGCAAGAGGCAGCGTAGGGGAAAGACAGTGGCAGGGGGTGGGGTATAATAGTTGTCTTCAGTATTTGGGAGAGTGTAAATTGATTCTGGTTGGTCTTAGGAGGCACAGCTAGAAGCACTGGGCAGAAGTTTCAAATGTTATCTCAGTTGAGCCCCACAACAAACCTGGAAATAGTGACTATTATCCCCATTTTTCAAATTGGGAAAACTGAGGCAGATATATGACTTGTTTAGGATCACACAGGTAGCATCTGAGGCTGGGTTTGAACTCAGGTCTACCTGACTCCAAGTCCGGCAGTTTATTTACTGCACTCCCTAGATGTGAGTCAGACATGCTCAACTTCTTTTTTTTTAATCAGAATTCTGTGTGCATGTGTGTGTGTGTGTGTGTGTGTGTGTGTGTGTGTGTGAGAGAGAGAGAGAGAGAGAGAGAGAGAGAGAGAAGAAAAGAAATAATGAGAGAGGAGAGAAAGAGAAAAAGAAGGGAGAAAGGAGAGAAAGAGAAAAGAGAGATGAGAAAAGAAAATGACAAAGAAGAGAAAGAAAGAAAAGAGAGAAAGAAGGTGAGATAGAAGAGAGAAAGGGTAAGAAAGAAGAGGGAGAGAGGGAGAGAGAGAGGGGAGGGAGAGAGAGAGAGAGGGAGAGAGAGGGGGAAGAGGGAGAGAGAGAGAAGGAGAGAGAGATCCTGCTACCTTGGTGTGGATAGTGGCCCAGCCCTCATGCTTGCCAAAGTGTAAAAAAACAAAAGATTGATTTGGAGTCAGAGAACCCCGAGAACCCCAGGTTCAATTCTCATTTCTTCTGCCTATTATTTCTGTGACCCTAGCCAAGTCACCCAAACCCTTGGGGTCCCAGATTCCTCATGTATAAAATGAAGGGGTTGGACTGTGTATATGGCCCCTAAGATCCTTTTCTGTCTCTAAATTTATGATCCTAAGAATGGAATGTCACACAGCCATTGCATTCTCAGAGGCGACCACCAGGTGCCACTGTTCAGCTATTAATCAAATTGCCTATGTGTTGGGGAGAGAAGGCTTTTATTTCCAGGAGCCTTCCAACAAATATGTCTTGAATAAGGATCTCCAGTGCAGTTGAGCACCCCTCCTTCCTTCTACTTTCCCTTCAAATTCCCAAGGAAGACTATCTTTAAAAATCTTCCCAGGAAGGGTAGCTGAAGGGTGAGCTTTGGAGATGTAGGGAAGGTGGTTGTTTAAAGGAAGCCAGGAGGGAAGGATTTCTTTGTTACTGTCTCCTAACTAGTTCATAAGGAGGAGGAGGAAAAAAGAAACTGTTTTTATTCTAGCCCTGTCCTGTCTTCATGTTGACTTCCCTCATCACTCTTCGTGTTCTTCTTTGTCTTTTAGGGGTTTTAATAGAGAAAAATAGATTATTGATTTTCTATTTGCCTGTTCCTCCTGGGAAGATGAGATTGGATGTCTTGTCCCACCCTGCTAGGAAGGTTGTAGACTTGCCCCTGCGGGGATGGGCTTTGACCACAGCCAGGGGCAGAGATGTTCCAGAATGGAGACATTCTCAGAACTGGGGAAGAAAAGGGAAAGAACTGTATACCTTTGCTGAGGGAAAGACATCTCAAAGGATCTTTGAGAATAGTTTTTACTGGATCCCTCTTGGATAGGATAGCAGACACTGCAAGAGGGTGGCTAGAAATATGGTCAAAATGACATTTAATACTCTATTCTCACCCCCCACCTTCCCCAGTTCCCTCATTTGGAAAATGAGGGGGTTAGACTAGATGATCTGTAAGGTCCCTCCTGGCTCCAAATCTATAATTCTGTAATCAGATGATAGACTATCTAAGTTCCCAGGCCAAAATTTAGGTTCTCTAGTTCTCCAGTCCCATATTCTCCCATATCTAGTCTCATATTCTTCTCATGTGGGTCCTTTATTTATGTACATATAGGACCAAAGCCATAGCATAAGAAGGGATTCTAGAGATCATCTAGTTCCCCATTTTACAAAGGAGAAAACCAAGGCCCAGAATGGTTACCTGGCCTGTTCTTCTTTCAGAGGATTAGAACCAAGGTGAGGCAGGAGCAGCTAACCTTAGCAGAGCAGAACGGGTTCAATCATACTGCCTGAAGTAGCAGGGTCCAGTCACCCCATAGGAGAGATGACCTGATGTACTCTGGACCCTGTGTTTCCATGACTGTGCTCCTTGGATTTAAGGATGGCCAAGTGGGACTGCTTCTTCCTTTGTAATCTCTTCCTGATCTTTCTTATTTACCCAGTGGTCTCCCCAGAACCACTCACCCCTGTCCTTTCTCTGTGACATCTTCAGCCTCAGGGAATCTGAGTAGCATCTACATTAGAACTTGGGGGAAAAGAGGGAGAGAGATAATTTGTAACCAAACAGTCTCATTTCCCTCTTTCCTCCTGAGGGATGAGCTGGCACCATTTACCTGGTATATTTCATGCTCCTGACATTTCATTTACAACACAGCAATCATGTCACATAATGAGGAGGATGCAGAGAAGAGAAAGCATAAACAGAGTGAACATTTTCATGGGAGAAGAGATAGATAGACATACAGGCCTGGTCAAGGTTCCTATCAGGCCCAGAGCTGAATGAATGAATGAAAAAGCCTTCACGAAACATTTATTAGGTGCATAGCACTGTGCTAAACACTGGAGATATAAACACAAAAGCAAGATAGTCTTTGCTCTTAAGGAACTCACATTAGAAAACCCGCATAGAGGAGTGGTGCCCAGGGAGGGATATTTTGGTCTGAGAAGTTACCAGGATGCTAAGTGGGAACTATGGGGCAAATTGATGGACTCATCCTTTCTAGTATTGATGTTGATTTGATGGTTATTCCCAGAACTAGGAGTGGTTAGGAATAAGGAAAGTTTCTCCCAATTCCACAGCATGAAGATGACCAGGTTGTTTCAGGGTGGGTCTGGTTTGGGCTAAATATGGTAAACTCTCATCATTTAGAAACCTATTGTTTCTATGATTAAAAAAATGCAGAGGGGAGAGGAGACTGTTCCTATTTCCTTCACCTTCTTATGATTCATCTATCAAAGTTTCCTTTCTCAGACCAAGGAGTTTGCCTACTGATTTGATGTGCACTGAGCACCTTTCAGATTTTGCCACTGAGTGTACGCATATTGTTTCAGGTGTCAGAGATAAGAACACTTGGCCTGCTATGGTGCAGCTCCTTGGCCTGGCAGAATGAGAGCAGAAATAGTTTCATTGTGGGGTTTGTATCCTTAGAGCCTGGCACAGTTCTTTATATGTAATAGGTGCTAAATAAATGTTCCCTGAATTAAATTGAATTCCAAAACTTTTGGGCCTTTTTAAGGATAGGCTTAAGGCATCCACATTTTTGTTATTGGACTACATCTCCAGGTTTCCCTGTGTTCCTAAGATCTCACCTTCAGGTTTCTATCCCTTGGCTTAATCCTAAATGGTCTCCTATGCAGTCTGACTGGGTGTTTTAAATAGAGGTGACCTACCTCTTCCAAAGGTTACAGACTGGGGATTATGGGGTCTGATGAGGGGTCATCCAGAGAGAATTTTACATACGTTCTGGTACCTTAGTTTTCCTCTGAAATTGCAAGGATTCCCTAAGAAGAGGAATAAACAGAGAATTAAGAAAGAGAATGATGAGAAAGGGACCCAAAGAAGAAATAGGGAAGAGAGGGTGATAGAACTGTGAAAGAGCAAATTCAAGAGGAGAGAGTAATAGGCTGTCTTCAGAGAACCAAGTTACTTTTAGCAGTTGACATTTTTGTTTTGACCAGATGTGATTTCATCCATGGAGAGAGTTCTCCATTGAAAAACTTCATTTGACAATGAGGATTGGTGCCTGTTTGACAGCTTATGGTCTTGGAGAGTTCCTGGGGACCTGCAAGGTTAGGTATCGTGCCTGGTGTCACACAACTAGTCTACATATTAAGGTGAGACTTGAA
Organism: Potorous gilbertii; assembly: GCA_028658325.1. NCBI lineage: Eukaryota > Metazoa > Chordata > Mammalia > Diprotodontia > Potoroidae > Potorous > Potorous gilbertii. The sequence goes on from CM053770.1 coordinate 499,183,493, forward strand.
TCCAGATCTTCCTGAGTTTAAGGCCATGTTCTATATTCACTAAGTCATACTTCCTCTAAACACTGACAGAGTTAGATAGCCTTTTGCTTCTATTTCCCCCACCCTCTCCCAGTCTTCAATGCCATATAGTCCTCTGATTTGTTGCATTTCTCTATCCCAGCATTAGAGTTTCCTTTTTTCACACGCACACACACACATACCATACACATGTGTGTATATGTGTGTGTGTGTGTGTGTGTGTGTATGTGTATGTGTGTATTTTTTGGCATCATCTCCAGCATTTCTCTTACCTTTACCTTCCTTCCTTCTCTTCTTTCATGCTTACTGAGCCCCAGAGACTATAGAATGTGGATGGGGGAGGAGGAGATGATGAAGATAGCAGCCCCAACCTCAGAATTGCCCATTTCCCTCTATTGGAGCAGAAGGAAGTGGTTCAGTGTCCCTCCCTCCCCCCACCTCTGCCCTGGGGCTTCTCCTTCCTTTTGCCATATGGGAGTTGGTCTAAGGCAGCCAAGCTCTGGCTCCCATTCTCCTATTCCTCATGGCCCCACTTAGTAATTCCAAATGGATCTGAGAGGTGTCAGGAGGAGAGGTCCCTGAGTGGGCTAGGCAGATGGTTGGCAGAGAGGAGAGGCAGTTGGGGCAGATGGACTGACTGATAGGACAGATGGAGTGCCGAATGGGGTCCAGGATCTTACTGAATGTGTTCTGGTGTCTCCTGGGTAAGGGTTTTCCTAATCACCTTGGGCTAAATTGGAAGGAGAGCTAGAGGGCTAGGCTGAGCTATTTCACTGATCCTGCTTCCTCCTCTGTCTTGTAGCATTATTTCTTTGCTGAATCTCTAGACTGCAGTTGCATAGAAATAGGGAATGATCCACAATAAGCTCAAAATGCATATGTGACTTGAATAGAAAAGGTCATACCATAAAAAAATTAGATGAGATTAAGATCATGTGTCAGTCATAGTAATTTCTAGAGGGTAAATTCCTGACTGAACAAGGGATAGAAGACCTCACAAAAGATAAAATAGATAATTTAGATTACATGAAATTGGAAGACATATGCACAAACAAAATCAATGCAGCTAGGATAGGAAGTGAAAGTGTTCATGAGGGGATGGGGTATGGAAATTTGCCTCAAATATCTCTGATAAGGGTCTGATATCCAAGGGATAGAAAAAGGGATGTAATATAAATATATAAAACTAAGAACAATCCCTCCGGTGGATAAGTAGTCCTAGAACCAACTTTTCTTCAAAGAAGAATCACAAATCATTAACAAACAAATAAGAGATTGCTCCATCTCACTAATAATAAAAAGAATGCAAATCACAGTATCTTTGAGGTTTTATTTTACAATCAGAAACTTGACAAAGATGACAAAAGCTTAAATTGTCCATGTTGGTAAGGTTACAGAAAGATAGCACCAATTCACTGCTGGCAAAGCTGGTGAAGCTGGAAAGCAGTTTGGAGTTATACTTTAAAATGGTTGAAATATCTATTTCCTTTGACCCAGAGATCCCATTGCGAGGTATGTTTCCCAAGGAGGTCAAAGATGGGAAGAAAAGTCCCATATATACCAAAATATTTATAGCAGTACTTTTTGTGGTAGCAAAACCAAGGAACTTTGGTTAGCTGTTAATCAGAGCATGACTAGACAATTGGTTCTCAAACTCTTTTTGTTCTTGGGACCCATTTGCATTCTTAAAACATTTATTGAACACTTCTGTCCCCACCTTCAGAACTTTTGTTTATGTGGGTTCTGTATCGATATCTGTATCTATATATCTCTATATATTCCTATATATTTACCATATCTGAAAATAAAATATCTTAGAATTATTATAAAAATAAGGTCTTAGAAATCCCCAGGGATCCCCAATCAACACTTTGATAACAAATATGCCAGACCAGTGGTGTCAAAGTCAAATAGAAATGTATCCTTGCAGGCCACATATGGATTTAGAAAACCACAACTTAACATTATCTATGCTATATTTTTATCTAATTTGTTGAATATTTCCCAATTTTATTTTATTCTGATTCTAGCAGCACCAGTGGATTTTGTGGGCTTCAAGTTTGACCCTCCCGAGCTAGAAAAATTGTGATCCATGCATGCAATGGAATACCATAAGAAACAATAGATAGGAAGAATTCTGAGAAGTATAGAAGGATGATATGAAACGATGCTGAGTGAAGTAACAAAACCAGAGAGAGAAACCACACAATGACTACAACAACATAAATGGAAAGAAGAAATAAAATGAAACCAGTGCTGTACAGTGACAATGATCAAGGCTGAGTCAGAGGAAGAGTGGATAACTGCACACCCCATCCCCCTCATCAATTCACTGCACAAGTGGGAAATAGTGAGTGTGGGATCCTGTGCATACTACCATGCATAGCTGATAGGTTGGTTAGTTTTACTGAAATGTTTTCTCCCTGAAATGTTTTCTCCTTTTAAAAGATCCTTTGTTAACAAGGAATTGCTCACTGGGTAGGGAGGGAGAAGATATTCCTAAGTGAAGTGAGAAAAAGTGATATAAAATCAAAGGATATCAATAATTATAAAGTTTAAAAATAGGAAATGTACTTAATTTTCCTTCCAAAGTAGTTCTGTAACTGAAAATGCCCAAAGAATAAGGGAGGGTGATAAGGACTCCATCCTGGGATTCAGTGGGGATAGAATCAGAGATAGTATCTGCCTTTGCCTCAGAGATGCCTTTATTTTCTGACTACTAGGCCTATTTTCCTCTGGAATTTAATTTATCAATGCAGAACATTCATCATATGAGCATTCAATGAACCCATCCTGGGTATCCATTACTGTGGACAGTGGAGGCAGGGGAAAGTATATAAAAGAAGTTGAACTCTTCATCACTCTCTTTCAAATATTCCTTGTATCTGAAGCCATAGGTTTGTGGAGACACTTAACCCACATTCTCATTTTATAGATGAGGAAAACAAGGCCTCTAGAGAAGAAGTGACTTGCTTCAGGTCCCACAGTAAGCTAGTAATGGAACTGTGACTAGAGCCAAACATTTGTGTCTTTCTGCCTCCACACTTTTGTTCATTCTGTTTTCCCTGATTCTAATACTTTCTCCTCCCTTTAGTTTTAGACAAATAATTCACACTCTCTGCATAGCATCCTCTCTGAATATTTAACCTACAAAAGATAGCATCCTATAGAATACCTATCCCACAAAGTTCACCCTGAGTTATGGTCTCACTAGCAGAATGCCTTTTATGCGTGGAGCTATCTCCAGTCATTTTGATTTATATTTTGCTACTAGAACTAATTGACTCTGGAGGAGAAAGTGAGGCCAGTGATTTTGCACAGTCCTCCCTCTCAAATCCATTTCACTTGCAAGTCATGGCATCATCTTCCTGATGTCACGGTCCTCTTCAAGAATGACCAACAACAACAATAGCCTTTTATGTAGTAGAAGTTTAATATGTGCCTGTTGATTGATTTTTGATTAGTTTATGTTTATTTAGATACATATATTAAAAAAATCAAATCATGTCAACAAGCCTTTACTACCGTAAGGCATTGTGCTAAGCTTTGGGGATACAAAGAAAAGCAAAAACTAGTCTCTGTGTTCAAGAAGCCCATGGTCTGATCCAAAGACAACATGTAACTATGTGCAAACAAGATAAAATAAAATACAACAGGGTAAACTGGAGATAACCTCAGACTGGTGGCACTAAGATTAAGGAGCACTGGGAAAGGTTTTTTGCAGAAGGTGAAGTTTTAGCTGGAATGTGAAAGAAGCCAGCAGATAGAGATGAGGAGAAAAAAGAATTTCAGGAATGAGGGACAGTCAGTGAATATGCTCAGAGTCAGGAGATGGAGTACTGTGTGCAAGGAACGACAAAGAGACCAGAATACATGAAAGAGGAAGGGGAGAAGATGGAAATAAGGTATGAGAAGACTGTAAAAGTTAGAAGGAGCCAGGTTATGAAGGCCTTTAAAAGCTAAACAGAGAATTTTATATTTGACTCTGGAGCCACCAGTTGATTGAATTGGTGGGTGACATGATCAAATGTACTTTATGAAGATCTATTTTACCACTAAGTATAGGATGAACAGGAGTGGAAAGAGATTTGAGGCAGGAAGACCAGGCAATAGACTATTACAATATTCCAGGTATCAGGTGAGGAAGACCTGTTCTTGTTAAAAGTTTTAGAAGCAAGAAGGGGATATAATCTTCTTAGGTTCTGATTTCCACTCTTTCTCTAGCCTTGGCACTGACTTCTGTTTTATGTTGTCTCCAAGGTTGCTCAGGTTTATGTGTGCAAGACTGTCTTTAGGGAAGAAAAGGAGGACTAGATTGTAGTCTAGTAGGACTAGAAGGAAGAGATGGGGAGGGGTCAGGTTCTGGTCAGTGCTCAAGCCTCCTAATGCAAATGGAGGTTTCTTCTGTCCCTACTTTGGCCATCATTGGCTCTGCCTATGCTAGGATTTGCTTCTGTGGTCAGTTTCTGGGACTCACCTGGGGATGTGATGGTTAAAATGTGGAGTATTCTTTCCTGAGACATGGAGTTAGATTTTAACATTTAACTGTGTGACCATTTGCTGACTCTTTTGCATTTTAAAAGGTATTTGTCCCTTTTTCAAGTTCACTATTTAATTTTTTTTGGGGGGGGTAGCTTTCTCATTTAATGTTTTAAGAAAGAAAGAAAAAAAGAAAAAACCCATAGCATATAGAGTTCCTTCTTCTCACTCTATTTTTTCCAGATGTCATCACTTTTCCTCTACTACACTTCCCACTTTCCTTATGTTAATGTACTCTAAGCTTAGAGTTAGTTTTGGTAGCCTACCTTTTGGTACTTTTGGGTGGTTCCACTAGGCACTTGTTTGTAGCAGGCTCCTATCTCTATCTACTACATGGATCACCTTTATTTTTCTCTTTGACTCCCTTGGGCACTGCTTGGCTTTGGTGGTGTTGTTCATGGCTCCAAATGGTACTTACTACTCCTTAGTTTAGATGGTGGTGCCTAGGAGAAGTCCTATGCTATATTCATGCCTTGAACTAGATAAATTAGATTGAGTCTGGAAAATCTAGGGTTAATGGAGTTCCAGCTTCCAGAAGGGATAGGAAAGAAGAAGGTGATGAAGATAGTGGGAGAAGAAAAAAGAAACAGGTTGATCTTTAGGACCCTTTCAGCCTACAGCCCTTTTATTAGGAATAGCTAGAATGTTTATTAGGAATAGCTAGAATGATGATTTTTATTAGACCAGATAGAAGAATTGATAGATATGTGGGACAAGATGTCAACTGATCAAAAATCAAGAGCTGAGAATCCAATTCAACCTAGTGAACAGGTTTGAAGATGTGGTGTTAGGGAGACAAATGCACAAGACGTGGTCTCTGCTCTTCAAGAGTTTATTAAGGAAGGGGTCTTGAGTATCAGAGGACTGATCTAATGGGATCTGTATTGGAAAAAGAAAACAAATATTTCTGAGAGTTCTCCTTTTTCCTCTTCACCTTGGTTTTTTTTTTTTGTTTTTTTTTTGATACAACCAAGTTTCCTCTCCTCCTTGCCAACCAGCCATTGGAAACACAGCCAAAGATATTTCCCCAGCAGAGACCATATGCTCTGTAATGGAAATGGAAGCCCTCATTTATAGGATTGCAGAGCAAAGGATCATAGATTTAGAGCTGGGGAGGACCCTAGAGTTTGTTGAGTCAAGCTCCCTTATTTAATAGATGAGGAAACAGACCAGAGAGGTTAAGTGTCCAAAGTGTCATTAAACAGAATTAGGATTTGAACTCAGAGTCTTTTGATGCCAAATCCACATTATGCTATCTCTCAGTTCTTTGTTCTCAAAAAATAAAACCTAATGTGAGGTAAAGGAAGCACTCAGTCCTGACCTCTGGAAACTGTTTCCCCCTTTCCCCAATATCTTCTCCCTTCTTTCATGCTTCCAGGGTCAGAATCTTTTTCTTCCTCTATCTCTGTCACCATCTCTGATGTTTATCTTTCTGTCTCTTTGTTTCTCTCTGACTTTTCTCTGTCTCTTTGTTTCTCTGTTTTTGCCTCTCTGTTTCTCTTCCATTTTTCCTCTTTCTCTTCTTTCCCTCATCTTTCTTACACACACACACACACACACACACACACCCACACACACACACACACACACACACCCTTGTGCAGAATGATATAGATAGTCGTGCTGTAATCAGCAACCAACATTTGTAGAGCACTATCTACTGTGTGTAGGGCACATGAGCAAATATCACAGCTATACTTACAAGCACACATACGTAACCATCCATAAATCTCATAGGGTTTCAAAGCTAGAAGGGATTGTAGATATCATCTAGTCTAAATGGCTAACATTACATATCCAAGACCCTGGGAGGTTGTGATTTCAGTTTTAAAAATATTAACTGCTTACTGTGTGCAAAGTTTAAATAAGACTTGGTTTGCACCCTAAGGAAGTTTATCATCTAGTTGGGAAAAATTACATATACAAGCACGTAATTAAGGTAATAATAGTATTCAACTTTTATGTAGTCGTTTAAAGTTGAAAATAATGTTATAAACATTCTCTCAGTTCATCTGCATGAAAGTTCTATGAGGTAGGTCCTAGGCAGGATTCAAGCCCATGGCTTCCTGGCTTTATGTCCAACCCTTTATCCACTATGTCATGCAGAAGACGGATGGAGCAACGAGGAAGTGGTAAGACTCCTTGAAGAACTTATGTTCTTCTAGGGAAGGGGAATGCCACATATAGGTGGATATATAAATACAAAATAATGCAAAGTAATTGCATTTGGTACAGTTGTACCAAGTGCACCAGAGTGGTAACACCTAGGGGATCAAGAAAGATACTGTGTAGAAGGTGGCACTCGAGTTTAGCCTTGAAAGAATCCAAGGGAGAACAGGCTAGATATGAGCAAGAAGTAGTAGAGGGACTGTCATTTCTGAGAGAATATGAATGGTGGCCTGGGAATTTGGTGGATCCCTAGTTTATAACCAATAATTAGCACAGTGCCTGGCATAGAGTTAGTACTTGATAAATGCTTCTTGACTGGCTTACAAGGCAAGGAAGAAGATAGAAGCTGAGCTTCTGATAGAAACAAAGTCTCTGACAGCTGACTAGTGTTTAAATATCACTTGCTGGCCAATGACTTCTTCTTTGCCCTAGGTCCTTTTTTGCTGTCTGCTCTGGTTAACCCCTATATTGATCTCTCCATCAAAGCTTTTGCTGCTTTCTCAGCTTTCGTAGTTAATGGCCCTGTCTGCCATTGATTCTCAACAACAGAATGCATTGATTAAGTATATTTCTTATTATGCTTAATGGCATTTTACTGTTTCCTCTGCCATGCCTTGTGCCAAAACCTCTATTCTCCTCCCATTGCTCCCATTGGCTACATTTCAAAGCTCAATTTCTCTGTTCAGGAGGTAGGAAGATAGTTTATTTATGCAACTGTTTCTCAGATCTGGAGCTCTCTATATTCCTGGTTCTGGGAGATTGTACTTCTGAAAGAACCAAAGAAACTTAATTCAGATGCAAGGATGGGAGGAAGAGGAAACTCCTGAGAGAGAATGTGGAATGACCTGCCTTAGATATCTTAAAAAAATAGGTGATAAACTTATTTTTTCCTGGGAATGCAATGCATTTCTGGACATCTGGGATCATCAGAGTATAAACAAGGTATTTTAATTTAACCTCTTAAGTTATTTTTGACAAAAAAACCCATGAAAATCTCCATATACAAATAGACCACTTTCTCATAATAAATAGCTCATTTTAAGCTGGGCAGGGGGGGGGCAACATAGTGATTTTAGGTCTGTATGATTCCCCCTCCTGAAGTTTTAGGGTGTTTTGGACAAAAAGTTATGAATTCAGTCACAATGGCTCTGAGCCCCTCATTAAGAAGATTTCTAACATTAAGATATGGGTTGGATTCTCTCTCAAGTGTTAACTCTGGTTTCTTTGTGGTTAACAAAAAATTCAGGTTGCTGGAAGCATTTGTGTAATAAAATAGCAAGTACTATTATAGTGTGTATGGATAGAGAAACACTAGGAAGAAAATTTGGAGATCCTAAATGTTTACCTTATTATCATTGTACTATAAGTTTGAGCTTATTCTACCCATGGATGCTGTGTGTATTTTTAGGAGAGTGAGCAATAAGCTTATGGTTGTGATGGGGGAATGTTTTGTACCTACTGTTCTTATTATATCATTGCTTCAGAAGTAGGACCAGCCACACACATGACTACTGTAAGAACCCAAGGGTATCTGACCTTCTCAGGACCCACCTAAACTGTGAATGTGAATGTAAAGTAAGAGAATAGGATAGAATGGGATGGAAATACTTATGCTACATTTGTACAGAAGCTTTTCAATTATATGTGTTCAAAATTGTCCATATTATCTCCTATGATTCCTTCTATCTCTCATTTGGTCCATAATTCTTTTCCTGTTTATAGTTATGAAAGTACCCCCTTTCTAAATTTCTGCTTTCATACTAAAGTCATGCACCCTTTAATGGTTTGAGATGTTGGTGTAAACCCCATTTCTTCTATGTTGCCTTCCAGTTTTTCCAGGCTTTGTTCAATAATAGGTTCTTACCCCAATAGTTGGGGTTTTGCCGTTCATTGAACACTACACTATTACTTCTGTATATTACATCTTAATCACTTATACTTAATCTTGTGTACTCATTGACTTTTCTGTTTTTTTAGTCAGTACCAAATAGTTTGTATGTTACTGCTTTGTAGTATAGTTTGAAAGTTGGTACAGCTAGAAATCCTTTCCTGCAACTTTTTTTCATTATTTTTGTTGAGATTCTTGACCTTTATTTTTGCAGATAAATTTTGTTATTTTTTTCTAGCTCTGAAACATAAGCCATTTGTAGTTTAACTGATATGGAATTGCTAAGTGGCAGTGTGGCATAATGACACTGGCCTTGCAGTGAAGAAGATCCAGATTCCCATTCTATTAACCACTCTGTGGCTCAGTTTCTTCATCTGTAAAATGCAAGAGTTAGAGTCAGTGGTTTCCAAGATTTCCTCTAGATTTAAACCTATGAAGAAGTAAATTAATTTATTTTTATTTTATTATATTGGCACTGCCTAAACATGAGTAAGTTATGTCTGCAATTAATTAGATCTGTCTTTATTTCTATAAAGAATACTATAATTTTATTTGTATAGTTCCTTTGTATATCTTGGTAGGTGAACTTCATAATATTTTATACATTCTTTAGTTATTTTAAATTTAATTTCTCTTTCTAGTTCTTCCTGTCGAATTTTGTTAGTAATTATAGTAGGTCAGACCCGACCATGCCATCTGCTACCTCAATTTCAAGATTTGAACAAAAGGAGACATGACTAGCATGTCTATCTGGTAGTTAACAAAAGAAAACTTACTGAGTGATGGCAGAGAAGGACATTTAGAGCAAGGAAATAGTAATAGCTAGCATTTATAAAGTGCTTTAAAATTTGCAAAGCACTTTACATATGTTCTCTCATTTGATTCTCAAAACAACTCAGTAAGGTGCCTGCTGTTATTAATCCGCATATTACCGATAAAGAAACTAAGGTGGAGAGAAATTATCATATGGTAGAATAACTGGGTCATATCTAGTGTGCATGAGAGGTAGGGTTTAAATATAGGTCTTCTTGACTTGAAATGCAATACTCTAGCCACTGCTCTACCTAGAAAGAAAGAGAAGGGATATTTGGTAAGGATATAGCCCTAATTAACTTGACCCCCAGCTCTTCTGACCCATTGGTCAAGCTTCATTGAACAGGTGAAAGTCCTTGTAGTTCTTTCCTTCTTGACACCAGGAAACTGTGTTAATCAGCGGACCAAACCATTAGTTTATGGAACCATTTAAATATGAAGGATAGTTTCAATACTTTTTATGGAAAAGAATTACTCTAGTCTATATGGCAGGGAACCCTGGTAGATATTCTTTCTATCACAATAATATTCAGAGAAGTTGGTAACTTATATGGGCTTATTTTAGATTTGTTACTCTGTTAAAGGTATTTTCAATTAATTTTTAATTTAATCTTTAGGATTGTCTAGGTAGGTCATCATATAATTTTTGAAAAGTGATTTTATTTTTTCTTCTCTTCTGCTTATTTCCTTCATTCCTTATTCTTGTTTTATTGCTATTAGCATGTCTAGAACCATATCAAATAATATTTATGATAATCCTCATCCTTACTTAAATCCTGATTTTATTAGAGAGTCATCAAGTATTTCTCCATTACATATAATGCTGACTCTTGATTTTGAATAGATACTATTTACCATAAAAAGTAAAGGTCCCTTTAGACCTGTGTTTTATAGTATTGTTTACAGAAAGGGAGAATTGTCATTTGTCCAAAAGTTTTCTTTTTTTCTTTTTTGGTATCATTATACTAATGTGATGTTTGTTGTTTTTGTTATTAATATGGCTTGTCATGTTTACAGTTATTGACAAAAATGTTAAATAGCATAGGGCCAAGCACATATCCCTGCGGGTGTGGGGGAGGTGTCACTTTGGAGATCTCCTGCTACATTTACATTGAACCATTAATTAATCTTTGAGTCTGACTATTCAAGTAGTTTTAAATACACTCATATTTTATCTAATCTATACCTTTTCATCTTCTCCATAAGAATAATATGAAATATTGGGTCCAAAGTTTTGATTAAATCTTGGTAAACTATATCCACAGCATTTGCCTTATCTAATTTACTAATCTTATCAAAATATGGAATGAAATTAATCGGGCATGACCTGTTCTTGATGACACCATTGTGCCTCTTGCAATCTCCATTTCCAGTTATATGCATTCATCATCCATCTCTTTAATAACCTATTATAGATTTTCTCCAGAACCAATGTCAGGTTCACTGACTTACGGTTGTAAACTCTTTTCTTGTCTTCCTTGTCATTCTCCTTCTCCTTTTTCTCCTCCTTCCCCTTCCTTCTCTTCTTCCTCTTTCTCTTCCTCTTTCCCTTTCTTCTTATTCTGAAAATGGAAACATTTTGCTTTCTGAAATCCTGGGGTACTTCTCCTGTTTTTCATGATATTCCAAGTATCGCTCCCTGTGTCTCAGTAATCATAGATGCCAGTTCTTTCATAACTTTTTATAACTAAAGTTATTTCATAACTTTTCATAACTGAAGATGTAGTTCTTCTGAGCTTTATGACTTGAACTCATCAAGGACAGTTAAGTGTTCTCTTACTGTCTCTTTTATCTTGTGAAATCAACTGTTAGTAATTATTATTCTGTCATTTCCATTGTAAAGGTCATCCTCCTTTTAGAAAAAACAAAAACAACATCAGGGTTGAGCAGCTCTCCCTTTTCTTTGTTTTCATTTATCACCATCCCATTCATCCCAAGAAAAGGTTCTGTCCCCTCTTTGATTCTGCATTCCCCTCCTACCCGCTTTTGGTGTCCTTAGCTTCTTTTGCCAACCTCAGCTCATTCTGAGCATTAGCATTCCTGTCACTATTTTTTACACAACCATAAAATGCTCATCTTTATCCTCTGTTTCCTGGCCTTGCTTATTTTATTTATCTCTTCCTATGACCTTTGAGTACATTAGGGATCTGAAGAAACACTTATTTCTTCTCCCCCAATTAGGATGTGTAAGCACTTCACAATAATAGAATCACTTCCAATTGCTCAAGTGTATTTACATTTCTAGATTTTTATTGCCTTGTGTATTTGTTTTGCAATGTTTCTATTCTGTTCTCTCTCTCTCTCTCTCTCTCTCTCTCTCTCTCTCTCTCTCTGTCTCTCTCTCTCCCCCAATCAGGAATGTTTGAAAGTCTTCTATTCCATTAAAGGTTTATTTTCCTATGTAATGTTTAAAAAGGTTTAAGAGATACAGTTTTTGGATAATTTAATCATTTTATTTTATAAATAAGGTCATCAGGTTGTTAATAGAAGGATGATCATCTCTCTTACTAACAAAGGCAGTCATGTTGGTGGGCTCATAGTTTATACATCCTTCCAATGAGGGCTGATGTCACCTCATCATCATGTCACCCTTGGACAGAGAAAGTATCTCTGTACCAGACCACTCCCAGCCTTTGACCATCTAAACAATATTATCTGTCTTCATCCAAGTTCAAGTAGAACACAGTTTAAGTTGCCCACCCTAGATTAAATTCCTTGCAAAGGTTGAGTCGGCTCTGACCAAGAATAGGAGAGTCAGTGCAATCTTATCACTAATGTTCTCTAAGAAAACTGAACTTTCAGGACCTTGGAAGAAAGGGACAGCTATCTCTCCCCAATATTACCCCAAGATCTTGGTTATTAATAATTATTTCTTATACCTATCAATAATATTATACTCTGTTTTACTGTATGTTAGTCTTCACTCTAAGCCTTTATCTTCATTTTTTTTGCCTTTTGGAGTATCATTTTCTGTAGCTGCCAAGTCTTCTGTGATCCTAACTAATTTTCAGTCCATTAGCGAGGAACATCTCCAGTTGTCCTGTATCTGGCCACTGGACCCAGATGACTCTGGGAGGAGAAAGTGAGACTGGTGACTTTGCATAGCCTTCCCTCACTTAAATGCAGTTCACTTGATGCAATGTCATTGCATCACCTCTCCTTAAGGACAAAGGACAAACAGCAGACTGTAAATTCATTGAGAGCAGGGACTATCTTTTACCTTTCTTCATATCTTCAGCATTTAGCACAGTTCCCGACACAAGGAGTAAATGCTTGCTGACTAATGTACATTTCATTGTGGAGTTTCTTTCAGGAGGTGACTGATAGATTCTTTCTTATTTTCACTTTGCCTTCTGGTTCTAATATATCTGTGCAGCATTGATTTATGATTTTTTGAAATATGGTATCCAGGTTTTTGATTTTAGGGAGCCTTATGATCTTTAAATTATCTCATTTTGAACTGTTCCCCCCCAGCCCCCACTGCCCCCAGATCATTTTTCCTAGTAGATACCTAGCATTTTCTTTTATATTTTAATCTTTTGTTTCTAAACTTTATTGTTGTTGTTGCTGTCTCACAGAGTCATTAACTTCTGTTTGGGTCATTCTAAATGATAGGTATTACATTACTTGAGTAAGGTTCATCACCTTCTGTTCTAACCTATTTCCTTTTCTAACTCATTCCTCCAGAGTTCTCATTTCTTTTATGATTTTAGTTATCATTTCTTGCTTCATTTCTTTCAGGAACTGCTGTAGACCTTGTGGCCAAATAATTTTTTTCTCTCTCTGAGGCTTTGTATTTTTGTGGCGTTATTCTCTTTTTCTGTTGGTTGTTGGGTATGTCTGGATCCATAATTTTTATTATAGTGGTTAGTGTCTTTATCTGTATATTCATATTTCCATCTTTAGTTCCTGAATTGAGACTGAACCAGTGCCAGGCTTTACCCCTTCCTGTTCTCTTGAATGAAGTTTTTGTATCCTGTTTGGTTCTGACCTAAATTATTTGTTTTCTTGCCTCTGAATTTCACTTCTGGCATGTCTGTGCTTAGAGTGCTGACAGATTTGACCCTGCTCCTGTGCTTTGCCCCTTCCCCCAACCAAGTTGTCAGGGTTTAGAGTGCTGTGGTTTTCAGGGTCCTCTGAGGCTTCTCGCATCGATGGTGCCACAAACTTTTGGAGCCTCTGAGGACTCTGATCTGAGTGATGCCATCTCTATTTGAGCACTTTTGGCATCAGGCCCAAGCCTGAGGTCAGAGTGCTCTGGGTTTTCACCACTTTGAGACTTATAGTCTGAATGCTCCGATTTTCCTTCCACTGGGTATGGGTCTGTAGGCCTCACTTTGATTTTTCTGTCTGTTTCTCTTTTCTCTTGTTCACAGCCTTCTCTCTCTCTGTCGGTCTGTCTGTCTCTTTGTGCACTCCTGGGCTAGATGAATTTCTGTAGTTTAGCTTTAGATTTCTTGATCATTATTTAGCCTAATGTACTTTTTAGTTCTTTGCTAGAATACTTGTTGTGTGGGATGTGTCCTTCCTCCCTCCCTCTCTCCCTCCCTCCCTCCCTTCCTTCCTTCCTTCCTTCCTTTGTCTTCCCATCTTGCGCATATTGGACATGGACCCAATCTTACCTTAAGCCAGTCTTCCCCTTATTAGGTAACCTATGACCCTCCCTTCCCCTGTTCCCAGCCCCTAGAGGCTCACCATATTAGTGCTAAAAATAGTATGGACATTTGATCCACATAGGCCACTATAACTCAGAACTTCCTAGTTCAAGAGATCCACCAACCTCAGCCTTCTCAGTAGCTAGGACTGCTGGTGTATGCCATGGTAGCCAGCACAGAAGCATCATTATTTGACCTTAAAACCCCGACCCCAAAATGAATTTACTACTCTTGAAGCTTACATTCCAGTGGTGGCTACTTTGACTTATCATTTCAGGCAATAACTAGATTTTGAACATCCCCTGGGGGAATGTGATGAAGAAGCCAAGATGGTGGAATAAAAGCAGGGACCTGTTTGAGCTCTTCCTCCAAACCCCAGCAAATACTTGTGAAAAATGACTCTAATCAAATTATAGAGCTGCAGAACCCATAAAGTTATGGAGTGAGGCAAATCTCCTGCCCAGGACAGCCTGGAAGGTTGACAGGAAGCATCTGTTGCACTGGACTGGGAGTGAGCAGAGTGCAGTCTGGCATGGGCACCACCAGCACAAATAGGAAGGACCAGACTCAAGGGACTAAATTGCTGGCAGCTGTGGCAGTTTCCAGACTTCTCAAACCACAAATGCCAAAGAGAGCATAAAAGATTAGTGGGAAAACTCTGTTGGACTTGAGTGGAGGAGGGGCACAGTCTAGCTGGGCTCTGGCCCCTCTGCCTGGGTGGAAAAGAAGGTGGTGCTAGCAGTGGCAGCAGCAGCAGCTTCTGGAAGCTCTGGACCCACAGACAGTGGGTGATTGAGCAGCTGACAAAAAACCCCTGAAGCCTGGGGTACATCAACCCCCACCCCCACGCCCACTGGAAACAGAGTCCTTCCTTGACAAAGAATTAGAAAACTGAGTATTTGGCTGGGAAGATGAGCAAACAGAGAGGAAAAAAGTCTATAGAATCTTACTTTGATGACAAAGAAAATCAAAAAATACAATTAGAAGACAGCAAAATCAAAGTTCCTACATCAAAAGCCTCCAAGAAAAATATAAATTGATCACAGGCCATGGAAGAGCTCAAAAAGGATTTTGAAAATCAAGTAAGAGAAGTAGAGCAAAAATTGGGAAGAGAAATGAGAGTGAAGGAAGAAAATTATGAAACTGAGTCAACAGCTTGCTAAAGGAGACCACCCCCCAAATACTCAAGAAAATAACACTTTAAAACTAGACTAACCCAAATGGCAAAAGAGGTCCAAAAAGCCACTGAGAAGAAGAATGCCTTAAAAAGCAGGATTGGCCAAATGGTAAAGGAGGTACAAAAATTCACTGAAGAAAATCCTTCAAAATTACAATGGAGCCAATGGAAACTAATGATTTCGTGAGAATCAAGAAATTATACAACAAAACCAAAAGAATGGAAAAATAGAAGACAATATGAAATATCTCATTGGAAAAACCAGTGACTTGGAAAATAGATCCAGGAGAGATAATTTTAAAAATATTGGTCTACCTGAAAGTCATGATCAAAAAAAGAACATACACACACACATACATACATACATATATGTGTGTGTGTGTGATCTTTTAAGAAATTATCAAGGAAAACTGCCCTGATATTCTAGAACCAGAAGGTAAAAGAGAAATGGAAAGAATCCACCAATCACTTCCTGAAAGAGATTCCAAAAGGAAAACTCCTAGGAATATTATAGCCAAATGTAGCCCGTGTTCCCAGGTCAGGGAAAAAATATTGCAAGCAGTCATAAAGAAGCAATTCAAGTATTATGGAAACACAGCCAAGATAACACAAGATCTAGAAATTTCTGCATTAAGGGACTGAAGGATTTGGAATATGATACTCCAGAGATTAGAGGAACTAGGATTCTTAAAACTAAGAATCATTTACCCAGCAAAACTGGAGTTATCACACTCCAGGGGAAAAAATGGAATTTCAATGAAATAGAGGACTTTCAAACATTCTTGATGAAAAGACCAGAGCTGAATAGAAAATTTGGCTTTCAAGTACAAGAATCAAGAGAAGCATGAAAAGGTAAACAGGAAAGAGAAATCATAAGGGACTTATTAAAATTGAACTCTTTACATTCCTACATGGAAATATTTGTAACTCATGAGACTTTGCTTAGTATTAGGGTAGTTGGAAGAAATATAGATAGATGGCTAGATAG
Organism: Potorous gilbertii; assembly: GCA_028658325.1. Taxonomy (NCBI): domain Eukaryota; kingdom Metazoa; phylum Chordata; class Mammalia; order Diprotodontia; family Potoroidae; genus Potorous; species Potorous gilbertii. Next base: position 499,199,740 of record CM053770.1, read on the forward strand.
ATAGATAGATAGATGGATAGATAGACAGAGGGCATAGGGTGAGTCTAATATGAAGGGATGATATCTAAAAAAATAAAATCAAGTGGTGAGAGAGGAATATATTGGGAGAAGGAGGAAAGGGGAGATAGAATGGAGTACATTATCTCACATAAAAGGAGCAAGAAAAAGGTTTCACAATGGAGTGGAAGATGGGGGAGGTGAGAGGGAATGAGTGAACCTTATTTTCGTGGGATTTGGCTTAAGGAGAGAATAACATAGATACTCAACTGTATGTCTTATACTATAGGAAAGTAAGGGAGAAGGGGATAAGGGTGGGGGGATAATAGAAAGGAGGACAGATTTGGGAAGGGGGTAGTCAGAAGCAAACACTTTTGAAAAGGGACAAGATCAAAGTTGAAAATAGAATTAGTGGGAGGAAGGATAGGATGGAGGGAGATATAGTTAGACTTTCACAGCCTATTATGGATGTGTTTTGCATAACTGCACATGTATAACCTATGTTGAGTTGCTCGCCTTCTCAATGAGGGTGGGTGGGGATTGAAGAAGGAAGAGAATTTGGAACTCAAAGTTTTAAAAACAAATGTTAAAAATTGTTGCATCCAACTGGGAAATAAGATATATAGGCAATGGGGTATAGAAATGTGTCTTGCCCTACAGGGAAGTAAATAGGAAGAGGATAAGGGGAGGGGGGAGATAGAAAGGAGGGTAGACTGGGGGAAGGGAATCAAAATGCATGCCATATTGGGGTGGGGGAAGGGGAGAGATGGGGAGAAAGTCTGGAACTCAAAATTTTATGTAAATGAATGTTTAAAACTAAAAATAAGTAAATTAATTAAAAAACAAAGGAAAAACCCAGTCCTTTCCTTTTACTCTATAATATATTCCCAGTAATAGCAGGAGTGATATTGAGTTGGATCATTGGTAAACATAGGCCGTCGCTGATGATGTTGGGTCACTCTGCTCTACCTCTAGCACAGAAATACCAGCACTGTCCCTGAAACCTATAGTGCTTGCTCTTGACTCTTACTTTTTCATTCTTCTGTGTAATCCCTCAATTAGAGATCATTTAACTGGTTCTCTGAACAACTAATTCTCATCCCAAGCCCCCAGTTTTCTGGCTAACCTTTTCACTCCCTCAGTAGGACATGCTCTTCTGCCTGACTTTCTCCCCTGGAAGGAAAGAGTCGAGGAGAATGTCATCTAATGACATCAAACAAGTAAAAATCCAAGTACAATTAGAGCAAAAATGGTTTTTACTCCCTCCCACTTGTTAGCCCCCTCAGCTCCTGTTCCCATGCCTAGTTTCCTCAGTACCAGAATTCTGCCTACACTCACTCCTTTAGCTCTTTTCCAAATGCTTTTTCACCTCCCTGCCACTTTCTCTAGGTCTCTCCATCCTCTCCATCTCCCCTTATTTCTAGGATCCAATGTAATAAAAGATGGGGGTTGTCCCAGGGCTGTTGGGTAGCAAGAATTAGGCTTTAATTTGTCTGTGGGGATTCAGGTATCGTCACCTGACCATTGCAAAGTTTATTCCCAGATGTTTTCTAGGGTCTTCTTCCTGGGAGGTATTATCAGGCACAGCTCTTCCCCATCAATTTAGTTTGTGAAATAGAATAAAAAATAACAGCAGTAGCATCAGTTACTACTTCTATTTATTTAGCCCTTTAGCCTTCCTCAGAAATTTCCTAGTTAATTGGTCTTTTCCTTTCCCTAATACCTCAGCAACCTTATCCAAGAAAGGAGAGTTAACACAGAAAGGCCAAGTAACTTACCTCTAGGGTAAAGGAGTGTTAGAGCTAGGATCTATATTCAAAACACCTACCTCTTTCTTTGGTTTTGGGCTGCATTCACTGATTTTGGCAGACTGGATGGTCAGTCAGTTAGCTGATGGATGGAAAATATCTCTGCTGAGTCCAGAGATTCTGAGACAAATTCAATTCAATTCTATTCAGTCTAACTCTAATGTAATTCAATCAGATTCACCATATTAATTGAGCATATGTTATGAGAAAACTACTGTGCTGGGTACTGGGCACCTAGCTAAATAAGACATGGACCATGACCTCAAGGAAGGCACAATTTTGTGGGGGGAGGGATGAAGTTGGGAAGAAAATGGAGAGAGAGAAATGATGGAGAGGGGGAATGGAATGTTTGTTCAAAATGCTAGTTTAAACAGCAGTTTTAGCTGCATCTTGTTGGATGCTCACTGAAAGTTTTGCTCTTGTAATGACATCAGAAATCAAGACCTAGATTTTTTTTGTCATTTTATCCTCTCTTTCCTCTGCAGTGAATGCCCAAGGTGGTAAAAGCCTGGATTGAGAGTTTGTGGAATCTTCTTGGGGAATTTTAAAGATTAAAAGTATATGGGCTTCTCTGTCTTTTTAGAGACTGAGGAAGATATTGTATCACCTTTGAAGGTCCCCTCCCAGCCCTAGCATTCTATGGCCATTACCATCTGGTGCCCAGTGCCTGGCACACTCATCATCCTGTACATATTCCTGCTGCCTGTGCTTCACCTCCTGTCAACCTGGCCCATGCATCATTCAGAAGCCATACCATTATTGGGTATAAAATATTTACTTAACTCAGCTTTTTGCAAATATTCCCTCATTTATTTCCTCTTCTGTTGGGAGTATAAACTGTGCAGCCTTGTACACTATGAAAAAGCTGGTGTTAAATAATACAACAAAAACCATAGGAGTACCCAGTCAGCTCTCCCTGGGTACTGAGCTGCCCATAAATACAATGGTGTCACCTCTAAATTTCAGCTTCAGATCTCCTACCCTATTAGCAAAACAAGAAGGTACCAGACAGTACTTATTATCACATGGCTGGAGATGGAAACAAGGTACAGGGTGATTATAAAATGGGCATAAAAAAAGAAACATCACATTTTCTTATTCACTCTTTCAGAAATGTCACAGGGATCTTATAGAACACAAATGAGAGGTAAAAATCAATTTTTTAGTGTCAGTATTTTAATCACTGTTTATTGATATTGGTTTCCTTCTTTAAAACTTTTTAAACCACTCCATTTTTGCTTTTTCCTCCCTCCTCTCCTGGTGTTCTGGGGCTTTTTGCTATAGGTAAGTTGTGTAGTAAGGATTACATTATCTGGGGTCACAGAACCAGGTTTACATCTACCTTTGACACTTTTCATTAGTCAGTCAGTCAACAATTATTACCATGTCTTAGGCAAAGGGAATATAAAGACACAAGTCAAACTTTCTGCCCTCAAAATGTTTCCAGTCTAGATAGGGGAGGCTAGATGTATACATATAGATTTATCCAAAATGTCAACAAGGAATTTTTTGGGAGACTGATGATGGTTCAGGCACTAGCAGCTGGAAAGGTTTTAAGTAAAAGGTAGCATTTGACCTAAGCCTTGAAGAAAACAAGGGATTCTAGGAAATAGAGGTGAGGGAATGCACTATGAGCATGGATGCAAATGCCATAGAGACAAGTAGGTGGCAAAGTGGATAGAGTTCAGATTTGGCCTCAGACACCCACTTGCCAACTGTGTGACTAATATCTTCCTATTTGTCTTCCTCAGTTTCCTCAATTGTACCTTCCAACATTTTTAAGGACAAAATGAAATATTTGTAAAGTGCTTAGTGCAGTGCCTGGCACATGGTGAGTGATGAATAAATACTTATTTCCTTCCTTCCAATTAGACTACACAAAGATGCAAGTTAGAGTACCATGTATGAGAAATAGTATTAAAGAATATTTTGAATAAAGAGTAGAGTGTAAGAGAAGTAATATGTAATAAGATTAGAAAAATACATCAGGGCCAGGTTGTAAAGGACTTTAAATGTCAGAGAAGTTTATCATCAGCATCATCAAGAATTTATTGTGTTTACTACAGGCCAGGAACTGTGCTAAATGCTGGAGTAATAGGGAGTCATTGAAATTTATTAAGTAGGAGAGTAACATAAGACCTTTGCATTAGGAGTATCATTTTGGCAGCTTCCAGGGAGGATAGATTGGAGTAGGGAAAGACTTCAGGAAGAGAAACCAATTAGGATGCTGTTATAATAGCCCAGGCAAAAGATGAGAGTCTGAAGTCAGGTAGTGGTTGTGTGACTGGAGAGAAGAGGATGTATATGAGAGATGTTGCTGAAGATCTGACAACTGCTTAGATATGTGGGATGAGTGAGAGTGAGAAGCTGAGACACTGACATTGCAAACTTGGGTGACTGGAATGATGGAAGTGCCCTTATCTATAATAGAAACATTTGTGAGAGGAGTAAGTTTGGGGAAAAAGAAGTCAATTCCATTTTGGTTATGTTATATTTGAGTTAACTACCTGGCATCTATTTTGAAATAGGCAGTTGGTGGTGCATTCTTGGAGCTTAGTAGAAAGATTAAGAAAGGATAGATTTGGGGGTCATTGGCATATAGAAGATAATTAAACCCATGTGAATTGAGATCACCAAGAAAGAGAGTGTAGTGAAGAAAGATGACCTAGGACAGAACCTTGAGGTACACCCACAGTTAGGGGCAGGATATGGATGGTGATCCAGCAAAGAAGATTGAGTAAGAATATTTATATGGCAGAAGAACCAGGAGAGTCATTTCACAAAACCCAGAGAGGAGAGAATTTAGGAGAAGAGGGTGGTCAACCGTGTCATATGTTTTACAGAAGTTAAAGATGAGTCAGGATTACATAGGACTTAACTTTTACATTAAAGAATCAGAGACCTTGGAATATGATATTCCAGAAGGCAAAGGAGCTTGGATTACAACCAAGAATCAACTACTCAGCAAAATTAAACATAATATTTCAGGGGAAAAGTTGGACATTCAATGAAATAGGGGACTTTCAAATTTTCTTGATGTAAATTAGATCTTCAAAGACAAAACTCAAGAGAAGCAGAAAAAGCTAAATAGGAAAGAAAAAGTTATTCAATAAAATTAAACTGTTTGCATCCTTACATGGGAAGATGATACTTGTGACTCTTGAGAACTGTATCCCTGTTAGGGCAGCTAGAAGGAGTATGCATAGACAGAGGGTGTGGGTATAGGTTGACTTTGATGTCGTGATATAAAAAATTAAAGGATGAAAAAAGGGATTGTACTGGGAGAAGAAAAAAGAGGGAAACATCACATGAAGAGGCACAGAAGACCTAGTTTGGTAGAGGGAAAGAAGCTGGGTGGGTGAGCATTGATTAAATCTTCCTCTCGTTAGTTCAAAGATGGAGTAACATACACATTCAGTCAGGTATAGCAATTTATCTTACCCTGTAGGGAAGTAGGAGGGAAAAGAAAAAGGGAGGACAGAGAGGCTGATAGAAAGAAGGGCAGATTGAGGGAAGTAGTGGTCAGAAGTAAAACACTGGTGAGTAGGGACGGATTGAAATGAGAGAGAGAGAAAAGCATACACAGGGGAAAATGGGATGGAGGGAAATACCAAGTTAGTAATCATAACTGTGAAGGTAATGGGATGAGCCCTTCCATAAAATGGAAGTAGAGAGCAGAGTGGATTCAAAACCAGAATCCTACAATATACTGTTTACAAGAAACACATCTGAAGCAGAGAGACACCCAGAGTAAATGTAGAAGGCTGGAGAAGATTATGTTTCAGCCAAAGTAAAAAGAAGTAGGGGTAGCAATCTTGATCTCAGACAAAAGAAAAGCAAAAATAGATCTAAATTAAAAGGGATAAGGAGGGAAAATGCATCTTGCTAAAAGTTACCATAGACAATGAAATAATATCAAAACTCAACATACTGCACCAAGTGATATAGCAGCCATATTCTTAGAGGAAAAATTAAGTGAGTTACCAGAAGAAATTGACAGCAAAACTATACTCTTGGGAACCTCAACTACCCCCTCTCAGAGCTAGATAAATCTAACCACAAAATAAACCAAAAAGAAGTTAAGGAGATGAATAGAATTTTAGAAAAGTTATATATGATAGACATCTGGAGAAAACTGAATGGCTGTCAAAATGAATATACCTTTTCTTCAGTGGTACATGGCAGCTACACAAAAATTGGCCATATATTAGGGCATAAAACCTCACAATCCCATGCAAAAAGGCAGAAATATTAAAAGCATCTTCTTCAGATAATGATACAATAAAAATTTTTGTAATAAAAGGCCATGGAAAGATAGACTAAAAATTAGTTAGGAACTAATTAATTCTAAAGAACTAGTGGGTTAAATAACAATTCATAGAAATAATCAATAATTTCATCGAAGAGTGTGACAGTAATGAGACAACTTGCCAAAATTTATAGGATGCAACCAAAGTAATACTTATGGGAAATTTTATATCGCTAAATGCTTATGTGAATAAAATAGAGAAAGTGATGATCAATGAATTTGGCATGCAACTAAAAAAGCTGGGAAAAGAACAAATTAAAAATCCCCAATTGTACACCAAACTAGAAATTCTGATAATCAGAGGAGAGATTAGTAAAATTAAAAACAAGATGAACCAATAAAATAGATAAACTTTTGCTTAATTTGATTTTAGGAAAAGAAAACCAAATTATCAATATCAAAAATGAAAAGGGTGAATTTACCACCAATGAAGAGGAAATTAAAGCAATTATTGTGATCTATTTTGCCCAACTGTATGCCAGTAAATCTAATAATATAAGTGAAATTGATGAATATTTACAAAAATATAAATCTTCTAGACTAATAGAAGAAGAAATAAAATACTTAACCCCATCTTAGAAAAAAAAAAAAGAAATTGAAGAAACCATCAATGGACCACCAAAGGAAAAAAATCTCTGGGATCAGATGGATGCACAAGTGAATTTTACCAAACTTTTAAAGAACAGTTAATTCCAGTACTATATAAACTATTTGGAAAAATAGGCAAAGAAGGAGTTCTACCAAACCCCTTCTATCTACTTAAATCAGGAAGAGCCAAAACAGAGAAAGAAAATTATAGATTAATTTCCCTAATGAGTATTGGTGCAAAAATTTAAAAAAAAAATTAGCAAAGAGATTATAGCAATTTATAATGAAGATAATTCACTATGAACAGGTGGGATTTATACCAGGAATGCAGGGCTGGTTCAATATTAGGAAAACTATCAGCTTAAATGACCTGATATGGTCAATACAAAACCAACAGAAATAATTTGGCTATCTCAAAAGAGGCAGAAAAAGTCTTTGACAAAATACAATACTCATTCCTATTAAAAACACTATAGAACATAGGAATATGTAGCTTTCCTTAAAATGATAAATAGTCTCTATCTAAAACCATCAGCAAGCATTATCTGTGTTGAGGATAAGCTAGAACTTTCCCAATAAGATCAGGAGCAAAACAAGGGTGCCCATTATCACCACTGTATTTCAATATTGTACTGGAAATGTTAGCTTTAAGAGAAGAAAAGGAAATTGATGGATTTAGAATAGGTGATAAGGAAACAAAACTATCCCTCTTTGCAGATGATACGATGGTATGCTTAGACAATCCTAGAAAACCAACTAAAAAACTGCTTGACATAATTAACAACTTTTGTAGTCACAGTATATAAAATAAGCCCATATAAATCATCAGAATTTCTATGTGTTACCAACAAAACACAGCAGTAAGAGAGAAAAAAATCCCATTTAAAATAATTATAAACAACATAAATATTTCAGTCTACCTGCTAAGACAAATCCAGGAACTATATGAACACATTTGCAAGACACTTCACACAAATAAAATAAGATCTAAACAACTGTTCATGGGTAGGCTGAGCTAATATAATAAAAATGACAATTCTGCCTATGTCAATTTACTTATTCAGTGCCATATCTGTCAAATTACCCAAAAAAATATTTCATAGAGTTAGGAAAATAATAACAAAATTTATCTGAAAGAACAGTAGGTCAAGGATATTAAGGGAATTAATGAAAAAGAAAATACAAAGGAAGACAACTTAGCTATAATAGATCTAAAACTATATTGTAAAGCATCAATCATCAAAACCACTTTGTACTGTCAGAGTGATGAATCAGTGAGTAGGTTAGGTACACAAGACATAGTAGCAAATTTACTGTTTGATAAACCCCAAAACTCCAATTTCTGGGCTAAGAACTCACTAACAAAAAATTCTGGGAAAACTAGAAAACAATATGGCAGAAACTAGGCACAGACCAATCTATTGCACTGTGTACCAAGATAAGGTCAAAATGGATACATGAGTTAGACATAAAGGGTGATACCATAAGCAAATTAGGAGAGTGAGGAATAATCAGATTTACCTATCAGATTTATGTAGGACGGAAGAATTGATAACCAAAGAAGAGATAGAGACCATTATGAAATGCAAAATAGATAATTTTTATTATGTTAAGTTAAAAAGTTTTTGCACAAAACCACTGCAGTCACAAGTAAAAGGAAAGCAAAAAGCTGGGAAATTTTTCTATAGTTAGTGTTTCTGATAAAAGCCTCATTTCTCAAATATACAGAGAACTGAGTCAAATTTATGAGAATACAAGTCATTCCCTAATTGATAAATGGTCAAATAATATGAACAGGCAATTTTTAGATGAAGAAACTAAAGTTATCTATAGTCATATAAAAATGCTCTAAATCACTGTTGATTAGAGAAATGCAAATTAAGTCAATTCTGAGGTACCACCTTACACCTGTCAGTTCAGTTAATATGACATAAAAGGAAAATGATAAATGTTGGAGAAGATGTGGGGAAATTGGGACACTAATGCATTGTTCATGCAGCTGTAAATGGATCCAACCATTCTGGAGAGCCATTTGGAACTATGCCCAAAAGGCTATAAATCTGCATATTCTTTGATCCTGTAATACCACCATTAGGTGGGGCAGGTAGATGGTGCAGTGGATAGAACACCAATGCAGGAGTCAGGAGGACCTGAGTTCAAATCTCACCTCAGACACTTGACACTCACTAGCTGTGTGACCTTGGGCAAGTCATTTAACCCTAATTACCTCATCCTGGGTCATCTCCAGTTATCCTGATGAATATCTGGTTACTGGATTCAGATGAATCTGGAGGAGAAGTGAGGCTGGTGACCTGCACAGCCCTCCCTCAGTCAAAACAAAGTCAAATGCAAGTCATGTCATTATGTCTCTGATGGCATGATCTTCGGCAACGAAGGACAAACACACACCCCACTACTAGGTCTATATCCCAAAGAGATCATAAAAAAATAAAAAGAACCCACAAAAATATTTAGAGCAGCTCTTTTTGTGGTGATGAGTAATTAGAAATTTAGGGGATTCCATCAATTGGGGAATGGCTGAAGAAGTTGTAGTATATGAATGTAATGGAATAGTATAAGAAATAATGAGCAGGCAAATTTCAGAAAAACCTGCAGAGACTTACATGAACTGATGTTGAGTGAAGTGAACAGAACCAGGAGAACATTGTACACAGCAACAAAACTGCGTGGTGATCAACTATGGTAGACTTAGTTCTTGTCAGCAATACAATGATCCAAGACAATATCAAAAGACTCATGATAGAAAATGCTAATCACATCCAGAAAAAGAACTATGGAGATTGAATGTAGATCAAAGCATACTATTTTCACTTTATTTTTGTTTTGTCTTTTACTTTCTCATGGTTTTCTCTTTTATTCTGATTCTTCTTTCACAACATGACTAATGTGGAAATACGTTTAACATGATTGCACATGTATAAGCTATATCAGACTGTTTGTTGTCTGTTTGCTTGGGGATGGGGAGGGAAGGGATAGAGGAAGAAAATTTTGGAACTAAAAATCTTATAAAAATGAATGTGGTAACTATCTTTACATGTAATTGGTAAAAAATAAAATACTATTGACATGGGGGGGGGGGTGGGAAGAAGGCAAGGATGAAGACTGAGAAAAACCATCAAGTCATCAAGTATTTTTCCCTGGAGTGGGAAAGTAGCAAAGTGTCATATTGCAGCAATATGCTCTGTCCATCCACAAGGGTCTATATAATTTTTTTTCAGAATTACAGCAATATTCTGGTGTTGAGTTACCACTGCTAGAGGAGAGCATTCAGGGTGACTGGAGGCTTTACCTGTATATTCCACATACCTTTTCATGTACAATATCAGTTCAGATTGGATTTGCCTCCTCTACATCATCATTATGTCCTTTGCTGCTTTTCTCCTCTTCTTGATTTAGGAACTTCTTTGTTGGGTCCAAGAGGCATGAAATTTCCCCCTCCTCTACTACTTCATCAATCCACTGCTGTCAGTGGGCCACGTGGTTTCCTGGAGGCATTTCACAGACATGAAGGCTTAGCCTCCAGGAAATCAAGTCAGAATGTCTGTATATAACCCTCCTCTCTTCTTTGTGTATCTTTCATCCCTAGGTCTGTCTGTCTCTGCCCTTCTTTTTAAAGGTCAAGGCTAAATGTGAATAAACTGTAAGACTGAATCAATCATCCTCAACTGAAGACAATGGGTCAGGTCACCAGGGCAAAACAAGTTAAAATCTCATCCAAGAGGTACCATCACTACCAGTTTAATTATTAACAGGGAGTTAATCTTGGCTTGGAGTTAGCCAAGAAAGAAAAGAAGATCTCATAATTTAATTTAACTCCATTAAGGAGACAAAAAAGGAATCCAGGAGGACTTTACCAGGCTCTTTGTGGTTGTACCCTTTACATTCTTTGGTCTTGTCCATAATCCCTGCAACTCCACACTTCCTTCACTTACCTAGAATGAGGCCAGAGAACTAAAAATCCATTTTATATTCATAAGCCCTCTTGCCTGAACCCTCAGCTGTAACCTTGTTTGACAGGGCATTTCTCTTCTATATCTCATAATCCTAGAAAAGGCTGACCTTTGAGGTAAAGAATGCCTTTGGACAGAAAGTAAAGAGAGTGTAAGAATCTGGCATCAATCTCGACCTTTTTGAAGTTTCTGACCAGTGAGCACACTGTCCATGGTTCTGAAATGGTTCCTTTGGTCAGCTTTCTCCCTCCACCCATGGTTCCTCTATCTCTCCCAACTCCTCTAATTGTTGCCATGGACTATATCTTTTCCTAATAATAGACCTCCCTTGGGCCTCCTGAACAAATCTTATTTATCAAAGTCACATTCCAACCATGACTCTAAAATGTATTTTTCCTGGGAAGTTTAGTAATGTTGATTAATTGTTGATATAGTCATGAGCTTCATAAAGTACAGAGTCCTGCCTTTTGCAACTGACCCTGGTCAAAGAATATTCTTCAATAGTATCTGAATGTATGTGCCTGATACTGGTCGTCATTCTTCCTTTATTCAGTCAGACCTATTGATGCATACAGAAGAGGCATAATCATTTTCTGACACTCTGGCCTGCCTTGTTGCTCACCAGAGGTCAGAGATGTTATCTATTCTTCACACACTGGAATGAAGATTGGGCCCAGGGGATTTATAACCTCTTTCTGCACCTATAATTTATCATTAGGAAAATAATTATATCTGCTATGCAGATACAAAATATATAAAATAAATAGGACTATTTTTTGCTTTCCTAAGCTCTTCCTCACTTATTGCTTCCCCCATCTTCCTTGCCTCCCCCAGGCTGGGAAGAAACTCTGAATGAATTTTAATGTGGAAGAGTAGATTAAGGTTATATTTAAGGAGTCCAAGGGATTTGGGAGATACTCTATACCCTAGACAGGAGAAGACATGTTATTGTTCCTTTTAAAAATATGCCCCTCTCTTGATGGACTTCTCTATAATTTTAATCCAAGATCTTCAATATCTAAGAGTTAGCTACATATTTGATGTTACAAATATCTAAATGGTTTTGATATTTATTTTACCCTCTGGTTCTAGAAAATCAGGGCAGTTTTCCTTGACCATTTCTTGAAAGATGATGTTTAGGTTCTTTTTTTGATCATGGCTTTCAGGTAGCCCCATAATTTTTAAATTGTCTCTCCTGGATCTATTTTCCAGGTCAGTTGTTTTTCCAATGAGATATTTCACATTGTCTGCTATTTTTTTCATTCCTTTGGTTTTATTTTATAATTTCTTGATTTTTCATAAAGTCATTAGCTTCCATTTGCTCCATTCTAATCTTTTAGGAGTTATTTTCTTCAGTGAGCTTTTGGACCTCCTTTTTCATCTGGCCAATTCTTCTTTTTAGGGCATTATTCTTTTCATTGACTTTTTGGATTTCTTTTGTCATTTGGGTTAACCTATTTTTTACAGTGTTATTTTCTTCAACATTTTTGATGGTCTCCTGTAGCAAGCAGTTGACTCGTTTTTCATAATTTTCTTGCATCACTCTCATTTCTCATCCTAATTTTTGCTCTACTTTTCTTACTAGATTTTCAAAATTCTTTTTGGGTTCTTCCATGGCCTAAGACCAATTCATATTTTTCTTGGAGACTTTGAATGGAGGAGCTTTGACTTTGTTGTCTTCTGTTTGCATGTTTTGGTCTTCCTTGTCGCCAAAGTAAGATTCTATAGTCTGATTCTTTTTCCAGTTTTCAATCATTTCTCCAGCAATTTACTTGCCTTTTGAGCTCTTTGTCAATCTTTGTAGATCTCTTGTTCCAGTGGGGGTGGAGTCTGTACTTCCAGCCTACTGATGCCCCCACAATCTGTGGGCCTAGAGCTCCATAAACAGTCACTGCCTCTGCCCCTGCTACTGCTGTGGCTGCTGCGGGTTTCTTTGCCCCCTTCCCCCTCTGCCACCCTGGGACTGGGGCCAGACCACTCCACTCCCCCACACTGGTCCCATAGGCTTTTTCCACTGATCCTCCAATTTGTCCTTGGCTCTTTGGGGTCCTGAAGTCTGGAAACTGCCACAGGTGCAAGAGATTCAGTCTCCCCAAGGCCTCCTCAGGTCCTGTCAGTGCAGATGCAGTCCTCTGGACTGTGCCCTGCCCGCTGTATGGCACAAGAGACACTTCTTTGTGACCTTCCAGACTGTCTTGGATGGGAGATTTGCTTTACTCTGTCATTCTGTTGAGTTCTACAACTCCAGAATTCGTTTAGAGTCATTTTTCTACAGGTATTTGGCTGGGCTTGGGGACAAAGCTCTAGAAAGTGTGTGCTGTTACTCTGCCATCCTGGCTCCACTCCCCTCTAAATGATTTTATGAACCCATATTCTTCCTCTTCTGTTGAAATTTGATTTGTTTTTATTTTTGCATATTTAAAAAAAATCACAAGAAGCAGTATGTATATACACATGTGTATATGTGCAGAGGATTATGAGTGCAAAATCATTTGTATACTTGTATATAGATATGTATTATATATATGTATGTTCATGTAAATAGGTATCTGTATATGTGTTCAAGTTTATGTACACTATGAAAGAACCTCTAGTCTGGCAGGAAGAAAGGGAAAAATCTCATTCTGAGCTGAGCTGTAAAAGAGTATATATATTAGTCCCAGTTCAGTACACACATGTCTAGCATAGTAACCAGAGACAATCACTGTGGGGACTCAAAAGGGCTGAGGATATTTACCTCTCCTTGCTTTGCACCCAGCCATATAGTCTTGTGCCAGGTTCATTGCTGGGGGAGCCTGGCTTCTCCATAGGGGAAGAAGATTCCCCATTTCTCATATTCATATAGCTCTTCATTCCTACCTAACTACTCTGGGAACAATTTTATTTTAGGCTCTAATTTAGTATTTTCCCAAAAGAGGGGGGAAAGTATAGCTGATTCTTATGAATCAGGTATAGGGCAGTTCATTTTATTCCCACACAGGAAGAAATAAACACATGAGAACATGTACATTAACAGAATGATTTAAAAAGGATTCAGAAACTCAACTTATATGCAGGCTACAATCTTCTGGGAGGTTGGTAGTAAGCTCATCAGGACATAATACTGTTCAGCAATTTTGCTAATTAGCTACTTCACATTTTATCTCTACTGATTCCCACTCATAATTTGCCAAGCATGATCCAAGCATGATCTTTTTTTTCCAGCGAGTTCTTTCTCTATGATGCTAACTCTTTCCTTGGATATTGTCTGCTTCAGCAGCTGCTGATAGAACCTCTGTCCTTTGCTCTGATGGACACTGCTACTATTTCCTCCTTGGGCTCCCAGAACATCATGACCTTCTGAAACTCAAATGGTTGCCTGGATTCATCTCTCTTGAGGTCATTTCTATATAACTGAGGGAAGGGAACACAATAAAATAGAAGTGGTACCACCTCAGTCCCAATCTTGTCTAAATAGTGTATGTGCTCATGGCTGCAAGGGACTGGATAGGGAATAAGGATTACACCATTCTCCCAACCTGACACTCCCCAGTATAGCTTCAAATCAGCTTTATACCTCAAAGCAGGAAGGAGGAAGAGCAGGCGACCTTTTTAGTATATCCATGAGTTCCAATCCAGCAGCCAATTAAAATGCTTTTGTCTTCACACAGTACAAATCCTTGCATCATCCTAACTGACAGGAAGGAGTCAGGATCTCTGTGCATGCTTTGAAGGTGGCATCAATCTGTGTGCTTGACTGGAATGTTAGGCAAGCTCTAGGGAATAGGCATAGGGGAGAATAATGAGGGCACTGCATAAGAGTATTATATATATATGTGTGTGTGTGTGTGTGTGTATACATATGTGTATATACATACATATAAACATATATGTATGTATATATGTCTATATGTATGTGTGGATACATATATTTAGATATATAGAGAATGTATGTGTATAGATATATGTAGACATACACATACATAATCATCCATCTTTGCATCAGTTTGTTCCATATTTTCAACAATCTGGATTTGGTCTCTTTTTTGTATTTCTGCAAGAGAGAGGCAAACCAAGGGGGAAGTTCCAAAAACAAACAATAAATATTCCAAATGAAGAATTTTTCCTCTTTTTCTTTTTCTTTTTTTTTTTTTTTGCCAGAAATAGAATTTCCACAATAATCCATGTGACTTCTACATAATTTTAAATGACAGGTTTTTCTTAAGGGGGCAGCAAGGATTTCCAACTTAGAGGTCTGGGAACTAGTTATTCCCTTTATTTCCACAAGGCAAGCTCTCAATCCTTTAAATTTAAAAACATAGAAAATACCTTGAGAAAAATCTGGTTTTTTCAGACATATTTTTCTTGTGTTGAACTATCTTTGACCTAGGTACATGCCCTCCTCATATTTGTACCTTCTATACCTTTATTGGACTCTCCTATGTCTGGAAACTTCCAATGCTAGGAGCATGGGGATTGCATTTCCTGCCTATGAAACACCTGGCACTCATCTGCATTAGGAAGCAGACCAGTTGTGTGAGAGAAAACCAGACTTCTCACATTGTACTAGAAGGGGTGACAAGAACTTGGCATAACCTGGGTACTGGGTATGGAGGGAGTATTTCACAGGGTCTTTGATCCCTTTCCTTTTCTTGATGTTGCTCAAAGACCATCTCACCTGATCCTAGAAAGTCACTCTGTTGTATAAGATAGGTCTTTATGCTGGCCTTTCAAAGATCCAGATGTAACCTTGTCTTTCTATGACTAGGATCTAGTTGTATTCTTTTCCACTCTCTCCTTGTCCTTCTTTTCATGGATGTCTTAATTTAAATATTTTCTTTTATATAATTTAAACTACAGTAAATAAAGACCTGATGCTCTTTAGCATCTATCAAATGGTTTGCATCTTCAGTGGAAACTCCTTTTGTGTCCTCCAAGGCAGTTTCGATGGACTGTAAGAGCTGGCTCATCCCCAAAGAATATTTCAGGAGAAAATGAATCATAGATCCAGACAACCTCAGAGCTGGAAGGAACTTTAAAACATGCAGAATAGCCCTTCATTTTATGAGACATTCACAAAATAATAATGAGTGGCACAGTCACAAGTGTTTATATATTGCTTTAAGGTTTGCAAAATGCTTTACAAATATTCTTTCATTTTATCCTCGTAACAACCCTATGAGGTAGGTGCTGTTATCATTCCCATTTTATAAATGAAGAAAGGAAGACAGTTGGAGATTAATTAACGTTCACAGGGTCACACAACTAGTAAATGTCTGAGTTGGGATTCGAACTCAGGTCTTCCTGACTCTAGGTACAAAAACCTACCTACCATGTCCCCAGAACACACCAAACCTTGACAACTACATTTTCTGACTGCTAATGAGGTCCAAAAAATCTACAAGGGGTGGAAATTATTTATAAATACATGTAACCTTTATTAAGTGCCTCTTATATGCAAAGCACTGTGTTAGGCCCTGGGAAAACAATTATAAAGTTTTGATGAGACCTGGTTCTTATTCTCATGAAGTTTATGGTATATAGTTTCCACATCGTGGGGGTTTACGGCATTGCATCCATGTAATTCGGAAAATCTTTGTAAAATTTTTTGACCCACCCTTTGTACCAGAGAAGAAGTCTGATTTTTTTCTTTTTCTTTTATAGGGTATTTACAGTACTTTATAAATGTAAAATTTGGGTTAATTTGGTCATAGACTCTGTGTCATCTATGGCTGCCACAAAACGCACTCATTTAATTTCTTGTGCTGACCTGTGATATGTCAAAACTGTGGATGGGGAAAGTTGCGATGTGGACAGGATAACTGTAATAAATTGATAGGGATGTGGAATCTCTAAGGCATCCTCTGCTTTCTACGATCGGTCAAAGGGAAGTTTGAAATATCCGCTATGGTTCCCATTGGGATTTTACTGGCCAAGTTCTACTTAACTTGTTTCTCTTTAGCTTTTGAAGCTTTCTTCTCCCCCAAATTGCTCATTGGACCTTCCCCTCTTGCTTTCCCTACAGTTATAGCATCCTTTAGAATATTTTATGCAAGCACAGTGTGAGATTTGATATTTTGTGATTAACATCTGATTTCTTCTGAATAGTAAAAATGGTGGCCCTCCATGGCATAGCACATCTTGGAGGGTAGATTTTTCAGCCATAATCCTCAACCTTTGGTTCAAAGAGAGAATCTGATCCCTTCCTTTCAACAGTTTAAGAGAAGGTGGAACTGAGAGACGAGGAGGTTAATGATTTTGTCCATGGTGACAAATGTTCAGTGGACGTGGAACCCATGCTTTTGAACATTTTATTCCTTTTACCTTATTGCAGGGGGCCAGTAGCCCTCATAGCCATGAATGTTTCTACAGTAATCCAGATACCCCTCATCAATTGACTTCACCCCCAACCATACTGGAGCGAAGGGACAGATAATAGAGATACCAGGATGCTATGGTCTAATAAATTTTTGCTGGCCAAAACCAAAATGTAAAGAAGTGTACCTTATTTCCCTTTTAAGAGGTGTGAATAAGTTCATTTTCAAGGCTTGATACAACAAGAGTGGCTAGCCATCAACTAGATGAAGATTTAACCACGCCAATTGGTGGCTTTTTAAAAAGCAAGGGTTTTATATATAATTTACTTAGGATAAATTAAGGCAGAAAAATGTCTGAGAGGAGCATTCTCTGGGTCAAGAATATAGTCAGTCCTGGTGGTCTGGAGCTGATTTCCAGAAGAGTACAGACCCAGGGAGTCAAGCTGAGTGATCTGCTAAGCAGAGACATTGTGCTTTTGAGGAACAGAATGAAGAGACTATGACGAAAGAAAGTGCAGTGTCAGAGATGTGTTTTGCTAGACCATGTGTGTTGCCTATGTATGCACTTCTATTAGGGTATTCTTTGTGGGGGCTTAATCTTCTCATTTATGTTACATGAATTTGTATGAGACTATTCTCCAAATTTATGGAAGAGAATGTTTTGTAGGCACTCTTCTTACAATGTTATCTCAATGAATGGTTCTTCTTTGAGCTAATTGTGTCCCCGATCTGACTATTAACAATAAACATACTGGTTGGGACTTGTGTTCTACAGTTTTAGGAGTGTGGTCCCCCCCAATACCTTGAACTATGGGTAATCATACTCTGGGGAACCCAGTCTTGTGAGAGCAATTTAGGGGGTAATCCTAAAATGTTGTTATACCACTGAGTGGAGCTAAATAGTGTCAACAGATGCTACTGGAAGATATATAAGGATGAGAGGAAAAGGAAGAATAAGAAAAGAAGAAAAAGAAAGCGAATGGAAAGACAGAATAAGAAGAAGAAAAAGAGGTGGGAGAGACAAATAAAAAGAATGAAATGCAAGAAATGGTTCTTATTATAGTAGAATGCCACCAGCAATCTCATCTGTCTTTCACTAATTAACATCACAGTATTATTGCTGCTCATCAAATACTACTTCCATGCTTCAGGCTGACCTTGTCAGATACATGGGAGATTTGCCAATAAAAACTGATACTGAAGTCAAGAAAGAATTGTGATATTGATTACTCCCAACACAGAATTGTCATAATATGTTAGAGGTGGTAGGGACCTTGGTAATCATGTAACCCATCTTCACATTTTATTTTTAAAATGTTTTATTGAAGACTCTTTTAAAAATCACGGTTACTTCACACTGACTCTCTTCCCAGACCCCCTCTTTAATAGTAAAGATGGTTTGTACCTCTAGTTTACCACCTCTGCTGACACTGGGAGGGGTGCTTCACACATAGTCTTATGAGCTCATGATTGTTTGTTGTATTGATCCGTGTTCTGGAAGTCTTTCAGGATTATTTTACATTACATTATTGAAGTCATTATGTAAATTACTTTCCATGTTTGGTTTACTTTACTTAGCATCATTTCATACAAATCTCCCTCAAACTCTCTGAATATTTCAAATCCGTTTATGATAATTCATTTATGATAGCTTGTTTAGCTATCACCTAATCAATATCTGTCCATTTTGTTCTTTGCTACTGCAGAAAGTATAGCTATAATTATTTTTATTCATGTATAACTTTCCCCTCTGTCTTTGATTTCTTTGGGGTATATGTCTATTAATGGCATTGCTGGGTCAAAAGGTATGTTCATTTTAGTGACTTTTTGTTTTCCAGAATGGTTGGGCCAATTTAGAGCTCCACTTACAATGAGCTATTGTGCTTGTCGTTGCACAGCCCCTCCAACATTTACTATTTTTATCCATTTTTAGTTTTGCCATTTAGATAGATGTAAAGTGAAAGATACCTTAATTTGTATTTCTCTTATTATTGTCTTTCAGACTATTTCATGTGGTTGTTGATATCTTGCCTTTCTTCTTTTGAAAATTGCTTGTTCATATTCTTTGGTCATGTATCCACTAAGGTATGGCTTTTTTTCTTACATATTTCTATCAGTTCTCTGCAGGAGATATACTATATTTGCTGCAAAGATTTCCCCTGCTAATGAAGTGCTTATTTTATAATTAACCCCTTTATTTTACAGAGGAGAAAACTGAGTCCCCCAAAGTAGAAGTTACTTGCTCAAGGTGACAAAATGAATGAGTGGCAGAGCTACTACTGACCAGATTTGCAGCTCAGTGCTCATTTTATTTCATCACATTATCTCTCTGGTTTCTACTTAAAAAAAATCAATATATAATTTATTTTTTTTTCAATTTTCAATATTTACTTCCACAAGAATTTGAATTCCAAATTTTCTCCCCATCTCTGCCCACCTCCCACCCCATGATATCATGCCCCCCACCCCAAAACATCATGCTCCCTATTCATCCCTTCTCCCAGTCTGCCCTCCCTTCTATCAAACCTCACTACCCTTCTTCAATCTTCCTCCCTTCTATTTTCCTGTAGGGCAAAATAGATTTCCATATCCCATTGCTTGTACATCTTTTTTCCCAGTTCAGTGCAAAAATATTTTTTAACATTCATTTTTAAAGCTTTGAGTTCCATTTTCTCTCCCTTCCTCCCTCCCCACCCACCCTCATTGAGAAAGCAAGCAATTCAATTTAGGTCATACATGTGTACCCATGCAAAACACTTCCATAACAGTTAGGTTGTGAAAGACTAATCACATTTCCTTCTGTCCTGACCTGCCCTCCATTTATTCCATTATCTCCCTTGAACTCTCTCCCCACAATAGTGTTTGCTTCTGATTATCCCTTTCCTCAATTGGCTGTCCCTTCTGTTATCTTCCCTCTCCTATCCCCTTCCCCCCTGCCTTGCTGCAGGGTAAAATAGATTTCCATACTAAATTGTGTGTTATTCCCTTGCTAAGCCACTTATTCCTTTTATCTCCCCCATCTTCCCCTTCCCCTTCCATGTGAAAGCTCCTTCTTGCCTCTTTTATGTGTGATTATTTGCTACATTCTACTTCTCCTCTTTTTCTTACTCCTAGTACACTCCACTCAACTGTAAATTTTATTTTTTAGGTATTTTCTCTTCATATTCAGCTTACCTTGTACCCTTTATGTATGTATGTATGTATGTATATATAAACATACACACATGCACACATACACCCATATACATACCTCCAGATATAGGTATGTATATGGGTGTATGTGTGCATGTGTGTATGTTTATATGTACATACTATATACCAGATGTATAATATACACATACATACATACATACCTATACACGTCTACATGTATCTATCAGTTTATCTATCAAGATAAGTTATACACACACACACACACACATATTCCCTCTAAGTACACTAATATTGAAAAGGGTCTCCTGAGTTTCAAATATCATCTTTCCATGTAGGAATATAAGCAGTTCAGTTTTAATGACTTCCTTATGGCTTCTCTTTCCTGTTAATCTTTTCATGTTTCTCTTGATTCTTGTATTTGAAAGTCAGATTTTTTATTGAGCTCTGTTTTTTTCAACAAAAATGCTTGGAAGTTCTCTATTTCATTGAAATTCCATTTTTTCCCCCTTAAGTATTATACTTCAGTTTTGTTGGGTAGGTGGTTCTTGGTTTTTACTCTACCTCCTTTGTCCTCTGGAATATCATATCCCAAACACTTTGATCCCTTAGTGTAGAAGCTGCTACATCCTGTGTTATCCTGATTGTATTTCCATAATACTTGAATTGTTTATTTTTGATTGCTTGTAATATTTTCTCCTTGACCTAAGAACTCTGGAATTTGGCTACAATATTCCTAGGAGTTTTCCTTTTGGGTTCTCTTTCAGGGGATAATCAGTGAATTCTTTCCATTTCTATTTTACCCTTTGGTTCTAGAATATCAGGGCAGTGGAAAATTTCTTGAAAGATGACGTCTATGCTCTCTTTTTGATCATGGTTTTCAGGTAGATCAATAATTTTAAAATTATCTCTCCTGGATCTACTTTCCATGTTAGTTGTTTTTCCAATGAGATATGTCACATTGTCTTCTATTTTTTCATTCTTTTGGTTTTGTTTCATAATTTCTTGATTTCTCATAAAGTCATTAGTTTCCAAATACTCCATTCTAATTTTTAAAGAATTATTTTCTTCAAGGAGGAGCCAAGATGGTGGAGTAGAAAGACACACATACGCTAGCTCCGAAACTACAGCCTATAAAATATCTGTAAAGAAGAACTCCTAAAAAATTCTGGAGTGGTGGAAGCCACAGAACAATGGAGTGGAGGAGATTTCTGTTCCAGAAAGACCTGAAAAACCATCACCAAAGGTCCATTGAGTACCGGACCCGGAGCGGAGCCCAGCCCTGCCTTGGCCACGTGGCACTGGGTGGGGGCGGATAAAAGCGGGCTTTGGGGGCGGAGTCTCCAGCGGCCGTGAGGGTTCATCCACCCACAGGTGCTGTGGGTCAGTGAGAGAGACTGTTTGGTGGGCCGAGAGGGAGGTGGGGTGTCTCCATGGCTCAGGTCCCTTGGGAGGCGATGGAGACAGCAGCAGACCAGGGCTCCCAAGGCAGGCAGGAGCTCAGATCCATTGATGAAGGTTTCTGCACAGACCCCCTGAGGGAACTGAGCCTTGTGTGGTGGCCCTGCCCCCACCTGAGCAGCAGTACTTAATCTCTCACTGAATAGCAACCCCACCCCCGTTGAAAGTCCTGAGGCAGGGGAGCAACATTTGAATCTCAGACCCCAAGCACTAGCTGGGTGGATCTGGAGGCCAGGTGGGTGTGGAAAGGAATATCAGAAGTCAAGTAACTAGCTGGGAAAATGCCCAGAAAAGGGAAAAAAAAATAAGACCATAGAAGGTTACTTTCTTGGTGAACAGATGTTTCCTCCTTTCCTTTCTGATGAGGAAGAACAATGCTTACCATCAGATAAAGACATAGAAGTCAAGGCCTCTGTATCCCAAACATCTGAAATAGATATCCTATGGGCTCAGGCCATGGAAGAGCTCAAAAAGGATTTTGAAAATCAAGTTAGACAGGTGGAGGAAAAACTGGGAAGAGAAATGAGAGAGA
>CM053770.1:499222351-499291941 GCA_028658325.1 Potorous gilbertii
AAAAAACCAAGAAAAATAAATCTGCTTTAATCTGCATTCAGACTCCATCAGTTCTTTCTCTGTAAATAGACAGCATTTGTCATCACAAGTCCTTCAGAACTGTCTTGGATCATTGTATTGCTGAGAATAACTAAGTTGTTCATCATTAATCATCATACAATATTACTGTTACTGTACAAACTGTTCGCCTGGTTCTACTCATTTCCCTTTGTATTGGTTCATGTAAGTCTTTCTAGGTTTTTCTGAAAGCATCCTGATCATCATTGATATGAATGCTCCAAAAAAATAAAGATCCTATAGTAACACAGAATCATGGATGGAGAGATGAGCAAATAGATAGTGTGGGGGTATCAAGAAGTAAACCAGAATAGACAGAAAAAAATACTAGCATAATGCAAGCATCCTTTGATCCATCTGTTCAATTTCCTTGACAGGGCTTAAAAACTGGGTCATTCTTTTACCCAGGAGGTAACGTCAGCTACCAAGGCGAGTCTGTTAATGTGAGCAGGAAGGAAAGTGTATGGCATAAGTACAATGATGAGAAAGAATGGAGGCAGAACATCGACACAGTGATGACGTGGTTCATGGAAGATGACCTGGATCTGGTCACTCTCTACTTTGGGGAGCCAGACTCCACAGGCCACAAGTATGGCCCTGAGTCCCAAGAGAGAAAGGACATAATATCACAGGTAGACCGAACTGTGGGTTACCTCCGGGAAAATATTGAGAAGAATAACCTTGCGGATTACCTCAACTTGATAATTACATCTGATCATGGCATGACCACTGTCCTAAAGAATGCCAGTGATTTGGTTGAATTTCACAAGTTCCCCAACTTTACCTTCAAGGATATTGAATTTGAACTCCTAGACTATGGACCTAATGGAATGCTACTCCCCAAAGAAGGGAAGCTGGAGACGGTGTATGAGGTCCTTAAGAATGCACATCCCAAACTCCATGTCTACAAGAAGGAGTCTTTCCCTGAGAACTTTCACTATGCCAATAATGACAGAATTGTTCCACTGGTCATGTATAGTGACTCAGGCTATGTCATTCATGGGGTAAGGTACCTGATAAAAGAAGTGGGAGAGGGGGAATTGGAAAAGAATAAGCACTTATTTAGCACCTAGAATGTGCCCAGCAGAATATCTATTATCTCATTTGAGAGAAGTATTCACTAAGTGCTCATTTATCTGTACAGATAGTGTTTGGGAGTTTCCCAAATTAATTTGGCTGTGGAATTGTTCTGAAAATGAAATATATTGACAGCACCCAAAAACCATAATTTGGAAAGGTGTGGGCTAATTGCAATATAGAGGGTGTCAGGAAACTTTGGAATAAAATAGAGACATAAAAGACACAGAAAGATGGGATTCATGGTGTCATACATGACACAGGAAGAAGATAGCAATATTGCAGAAGAGATATAGGATAAGGGAAGTCCATGATGCATGTGGATCAGACCCAAAAGGCTATATGGAAGAGCAGACACAAAATAAGAGGAATGATGATGAAGGGTATGTGTCACACAAAGGAATAGTCTATGGGAAGCTGTTATATATAACTCAGTCAGAGATATTCTGACAGCATGGAGAGGAACCATGGAAAAGAATGATAGTCAGACACAGAGAATGAAAGTTGACTATAGAAGGCACAGGTCTGCCATGGTGTAGGAAAGACTTAAGGGGTGAAGAGAGTATAAAACTTACAGCACTGGAGGAGTAATGGGAAAGGATAAAGGGCACAAAG
This sequence comes from Potorous gilbertii, assembly GCA_028658325.1. Classification (NCBI taxonomy): domain Eukaryota; kingdom Metazoa; phylum Chordata; class Mammalia; order Diprotodontia; family Potoroidae; genus Potorous; species Potorous gilbertii. The sequence goes on from CM053770.1 coordinate 499,224,101, forward strand.
ATAGTAATGTGTGAGTGTGAGTTTGTGTATTGTGTGATACAATGGCAATAGGTGACCCATGTAAACATAGTGGGACAGAAGGATCATAGATTGAGAGCTGGAAGGGACCAGTCATTTGGTCCAGCCCCATTCACTTTACAGATGAGGAAATTAAGACCCAGATAAGTTTGGTCACTTGCCCAAGGTCACATAGCAGAATTCAAACCCAAAAAGAATATCCCTCTTGATCCCAGCTCTTCAGGTGGAGTCCTCTTTTCCTACTTCCTCCATTCAGGAACTAGATTTCCATGATTCAGGGAGTTCCAGGTGAAACACTTCCTCTTTGCATGCAGTTTAGAGTAAAAATTGCCTATAACACTGAGAAGTTAAGCAACTTGCCCAGAGTCATATAGCCAGTATACACTGGAGTCTGGGATATGGATAAATTAAAGTTTTAAATGACTCCTCTCCTGGCTTTTATTCACTCTTGCAGCTTTTCCTAACATACACATTTTCTCACAGAACACACCTTCCTAGCCAATGGAAGACTAAGGTTCTGGATGCCAAATTTTGGGAAATCTTGCCACTCAAAAGGTATCACCATGGACTTTTCACTACTCTTATCCAACACACTGCTGGCGTGAAATATCAATCACTATCACAGGACTCTGTGTGTGCATGTATATGTGTTTTTGAGTATGGAACATTGGTCACTATATCAGAACTGTGTGTATGTGTGTGTATGTGTGTGTGTGTGTGTGTTGTGTGTTTTGATCGTGGAACATGACTAAAGACAAAAGAATTATGGCTAGCTGAGAGAAGACAGAATACTAGGTGAACCAGAAGCAACAGCGTAGCAGAGGAAGTGACTCAGACAAGAAAGGGAGCATTATGGAACTGGACAGGCTGGGATGTTTAATGGAAAAAGCATAGGATTTGGAATAAAAGGACATGGGTTCAAATCCAGTTCTACCATTTGCTACCTATGTAAGCAAGTCACTTTCCTAGTTGGAGACTTTGTACTCTCTATAAAATGAAGGGATTAAAGTAAATTACCTCTAAAGTCCCTTCCAGCTCAAGATCTTACTTAAAAATGCAATTTCTAGATGGGTAGCTCTACTCATTTATTTATATTTATAAGTCATGATGATGAATATTCATTGAGCTTCTGTCTCCAGGACCAGGAATTTAAAAAAAAATCTGAGTCTTAGAATCCTCTTGCTTTCTCCCATTTCTGTGCACTTGACTACAACAGAGAAGGGCTAAATGAGAAATCTGCAGGCAAGAGGCTGGAGGGAGATACTGGAGGAAGAGGCAGTTCCCCCCTAACAATGCTAGCAATGACTGCTATTCTCCTTCCTCACAGAGAGTTAATGTCCAATTTAACAACGGGGAGCATGGTTTTGACAATGGAGACATGGACATGAAGACCATCTTCCGAGCTGTGGGTCCTAACTTTAAGAGAGGCCTGGAAGTTGAACCCTTTGAGAGTGTCCACGTGTATGAGCTTCTTTGTAAGCTGCTGGACATCATACCAGAAGCCAACGACGGGAACCTAAACGTTACCCTGCCCATGCTACGTTCAGGTGTCTGAGGACTTGTATTGTTCTTTGTTGCTGTTCCTGTCTAGCTTGTTTCTTTCTTCCTTTTTTCTCTGTCACTCTCATTTCAAGTAGATTTGTGTATAGGTATATGCTTTTACACTCAGTGGGAAGGATCACATTACACACACACACACACACACACACACACACACACACACACACACACTCTCTCTCTCTACCCCTGTAAGGAGCATATGTGGTGACTAAAGATGTGTTGGAAGTCCTGGGTGGGGGGCAGGGTGTGTGAGGTAAATTCCTGTTGAAAGAGTGACATCTAGTGGAGTCCATAGACATCATCGTTTACCCAGGAGGCAAAAGACTTCCCATTCCCATTTTTCCTTTCACTTTGCAAAGAACACTACAAAATCCTGGAATATATGGGCCACCAATTCCATAACACAAATCACCATATGCAAAATGTATTATCCATAACCAGTCTCTCACCTACTCTCCTCTCCCTCATATCTGAGGTAATTATATAGCACTGAAAGCTTTGCAAAGCACTTTACAAATATTACCTTATCCTTCCAACAACCCTGGTAAGCAGGTGCTATCATTACCCCCACTTTATAGAGGAGAAACGTGAGGCAAATAGAAGTTAAATTACTTGTCCAGAGTCACAAGCTAGTAAGTACCTGAGGCTGGATTTAAACTCAGGTCTTACTGATTCCTAGGGCAGCTAAGAGGTGTAGTGGATAGAATATTGGGCTGCGAATCAAGAAGACTGATCTTCACAATTTCAAATCCAACTCCAAACACTTATGAGCTGTGTGAACCTGGGCAAGTCACTTCATCTTGTTTATCTCAGTCTCATCTGCAAAATTAGCTGAACAATGGCAAAAACAGTCCAGTATCTGTGCCAAGAAAACCCCACATGGGGTCATGAAGAGTCGGACACAACCAAGACAACTCAACAACTTCCTGATTTCAGCTCCAGTACTCTATTCCCTAGCTGCCAAACAGTAACTAAACATCAATTATAATAATAACTTACACTTAGAATCATCAGATAAGTTTGACATTTCCAAGTTACTAAGGTTAAGTAGATTGTCTAAGTCCACAGTGCAAACTGATGTCTTGTTTTCCCTTTGGATAACCTAGAACAAACTTCTGTCATTCAACTCTAGGGTCAAAATCCTCCAAAGAGCATTTTATGACCTGCATAATATTTTCACCCTAAAAAGGGTAAGAAAAAAAACCAGGAGTTCCTTGGTCATATCCAGAAGTCCTGCCTAAAATCACCAAGAATAGCCTGGTTTATGGAAACTCCCAAAATATTTTTAAGAATTATAGTCAAACTGGGGAATAGAAAGCTATCTGGCCCTATAGTACAAAAGAGAAGATGGGGTAAGGGAAGGGAGGGATGATAGAAGAGAGGGCAGATTGGTGATAGGGGTAATTAGAATGCTCAGTGTATTGGGGTGGGGGAAGGAGACAAATGGGGAGAAAATTTGGAGCCCAAAATTTTGTGAAAATGAATGTAAAAAGTTAAATAAATAAATTTATTAAAAAAAAAAAGAATTATAGTCAAACTGAACATCTTCCATAAGAAATCTAAAATGCCAATAATTCCAGGCTAAAACACAGAGTTTCCAAATGCTGATTCTCCTCTACTCAGAAAAGTCAAAGATACAGATCCCTCCACCTGTACCCCGGATTAGTTCCATCTTCATCTCAGGGGGAAAGATGCTTCTAGTTCACTAGACACATTTTTTTTTTTTACTTTTCTTAGGTTCTTCCCACCTGTCATATGGAAAGCTGCCTTTGGGACTCATGATGGCCATGACCTTGCTGAGGAGAATCTTCTAACATCTACCACCATTTAAGGTGAGTATTCAGTGGAAACAGAATAAAGGGGCAGGGACTATCATCCTTGCCAATTCAGGGGAGGTCAAACTCAGATTAAGAAGAGAGACTGCTTCCAGTCTTTCCCCCTGTCCAATCTATTCTTCACATAGCAGCCAAATCAATCTTCCTAAGGCACAGCTCAGACACCACCACTCCCTTATGTGAAAACCTTCAGCAATTCCCCATTGATTATAGGGTCAGACTCAAACTCTTCAGCCTAAAATATCAAGCCCCTCACAATCTGCCCCAGCCTACCTATATTCTCAGGTTGATTTCATATCATTTTCCTTTGTGTACTCTCTAGCTATTGTTCCAACTTAACATGTCATCTCCTATCTCACTCCAGGACTGTGTTTAGGATGGACTCCTCATCACCATTTCTTGGAATGCCTATGTTCCTTCAAGGATCACCTCCTACAAGACACTCTTCCTGATCACCTCCATTATTAGTCTCCCTCCTCAAATTACTTTGTATTTATTTATCTGTATGTAGGTGGCAAGCTACTTGAGGGCAGGGAATGTTTTCTTTTTTCTTTGCATCTTGAATGTCTTTCATATAGTAGTTGCTTAACAGATATTTGTTAAATTGAACTGAATTAAATAAAACAAATGGCAATGGTTCAACTGAAAAGGATTCCTTCCTATAGGGAGGACTCTGGAAACCAGAGAAAGGCTCTCTGGCAGCTCATTGAGCCAACCTCCCTGCCCTGGGCTCCTCCCAAGCTCCAAAACCCACATGGTCAGTCTATTGCCTCTTCATTCCAGGATTATTTATTGCCCAAGTCAGAATTGTCTCAGCTGATGTGAGATTGTGGTTCATTCATTCATTCATTCAGCACCTGCTTTTTACAAAGTCTTTGCCCTCAGTAAGTTTATGTTCTTCAAGTTTGTTTTGCTTTTGGTAAGAATTTCATTTCTGTAGTGGGGAAGGGCATAAGAGAGGGAAGGATGATAGAATGGAAGGCAAAAGGGAGGAGGGGGTAATCAGAAGCAAACACTTTTGAAGAGGGTCAGGGTCAAAGGAGAGAATAAAATGGGGGTGAGACAGGATAGAGGGAAATATAGTTAGTCTTTTATAACATGACTGTTATGGAAGTGTTTTGTATAACTACACAGGTATAACCTATATATATATATGTTTGTATAACTACACAGGTATAACCTATATATATGTTTGTATAACTGCTTGCCTTCTCAGTGCGAGTGGGTGAGGAGGGAAGGAAAGAATGTAGAACTCAAAGTTTTAAGAACCAATGTTAAAAATTGTTTTTACATGCAACTGTGAAATAAGATATTCAGGCAAAGGGGCATAGAAATCCACCTTGCCCTATAGGAAAATAGAAGAGAAGGAGATAAAAAAAGGGGGGTGGTATGATAGGAGGGAGTGCAGATCAAGGGAAGGGGTAATCAGAATGCACACCATCTTGTGGCGGAGGAGGGGAAAGAAGAGAAAACTTGGAACTCAAAATCTTGTGGAAGTGAATGTTGAAAACTAAAAACAAATTAATAGAAAAAAGAATTTTATTTCTAAAAAGTGTGGAGGGAAATTAGATAATTAAAGTATTCCTTTTGTTATTTCTTGGGGAGGAGAGAGAAGAGAACAAGAGGACTGCTAAAATAATATAAAGCTCTCAAACACAACTAGTACAAGTACTTCCTCCTACCTCTTGTTAGGAAACCCACTCCTAAAATAGGATCAATTATGATTTAACAAAATAAATCACCTACAATGCAGAATGCTCTCTATCAAAGGAATACACACAAAAAAGCATAATACAACATAAAGGGAGTAACAGAGATAAAGAAGAAATCAGACAAAGAATTTCAAGAAAATAAGGAGGAAAAGATCACTTCTAGCTGGGAGAGTCTTGGAAAAACTTCTCGGAGAAGATGACACATAAGCTGAGCTTTGAAGGTTCAATACTGAAGTGCCAGGGCTAACTTGAGGTAAGTACCTCTTGGCTAGTTCAAGGGTCTGGAACTTGGTCAGAAGTTTAGAGGGAGGTGGTTTATAACATTTGCCTGATGACCCTTAGGATAAAGTTAGAGGCACAAGATTCTCCACATATACAAATGAAATTGTCCTAAATTTTAGCTTTTTCTTCCTAATGTCCCTGAAAGCTATCTAGGTATCTGAATGTCTCATGTTTGAATGCAGCATTAGGAAGAGAGCTATATATGTCGTGCATGGCCTATATGTGGCCTCCAGGAATTTCTCATGAATTGCTTTGGAGTCTTACTCCAGGTAAATTATTCCAAAGCTCAAGTCATTGTCAGGAAAGACTACCCTGTTCTTAATATCACTTAATATCTTGATATCACTTGCCATGGAATCTAGAATACTGACTGGTTCCAGCACTATCTTCCTACCTACGAGAATATTCCAGATATTTGCTATGGTAATCTGACAAACCAAGAAAAACTGTACTTGGGAAACTTTTAACAGCTAAGGGAACAATACACTATCTCCCATACCCTAGGGCTGGAGGTGATTACAAAAATTAAGCTATTATCACAAAAAATGCACAGGCAAAGGAGAAAGAATCCAACCACAAAAAGCTATTAAGAGAATAGAGAAGCCCAGGGTTCATCTTCAGAGGAGAACACTGAAGTAAAGAAACCCCCAAAGAATAATGTCAAATGATCACCTGCCCAAAAAAAGAATTCATAGAAGATCTTTTTTTAAAGACTTTAAAAATCAAATGACAGAGATGGAGGAAAAACTAAACAAACAAAAAAAGAACAATCCAAGAAAAACAAGAAGATTATGAAAGGAAAGTCCATCAATTAGGAAAGGAGATCCTGAATCTTAAGGGAGAAAATGACACCTTAAAAATCAGAACTGGGTAAAGTGAAGCCAGTGAAATTATAAGAGATAAAGAAATAATTAAACAAAATATGAATAATGAAAAAATAGAAGAGAAAGTGAAACATAAGAAAAACAATAGATTTGGAGAATAGATCAAGAAAAGAAAACGTAAAAATAATTAACTGAAAGTTATGATCAAAAAAATAATCTTAATACAAGAAATAATTAAAGAAAATTATCCTGAAACATTAGAACAAGGGGGGAAAATAGAAATTAAAAAAAATTCATTGATCACCACCTAAAAAATCTTATGAGGAAAACTCATAGGAATATCATAGTCAAAGAAACCTCCAGCTCAAGGATAAAATATTAAAAGCATCAAGATTAAAACAATTTAAAATATGGTGGTGCCACAATTAGAATGATGTTAATACCTAGCAGCAGATATAGTAAAGGATTGCAGATTTTGGAACACTATACATTGAAGAGCAAAGGAGGTCTGGCTCTGGTCAAAAATATCCCACCCTGCAAAGTTAAGCATTATCCTGAATAAAAAAAAAATGGACATCTGCTCAACTGTCAGACTTGTAAGACTTTGTTAAAATGAAAAAACCTGAACTTAACAGAAGATTTGACATACAAGAACCAAGATAAATATAAGGTACATGAATCATAAGGAAAGACTGTTTACTTTTTTACATGTAAAATCTATGTCTAAGATTCTTATTAATAATTGGGTAGCTCATAAGAAAGATAGGGGTAAACCTGAGTATGATATGAATTTATAAAGTAAAATCATTTAGGAACAGCTAAAAAGAGTAATTATTTTGCACAAATGAGGTGCAAGATGTAGAATCAATACAGAGGAATTAGCAGGAGGAGGAAGGCTGGTAGTTTTGGTAACCTACTTTCACAAGGAATGGATTTAAGAGAGAATAATACATATACATTTAGAAGAGCATAAAAGTCTTTTAAATTCAGAAAAAATAAAGGAGTATGGGCATAGGGAGGGAGGACAAGGGATAGATCTTTAGAGGGGAGGGTGAAGGTAAAAAGGGGATGTAGAAGGGTCTTTAGATTTATGGAAATTGGAAAATGGGGAGGGATTCTTGGAGGGGGGTAGGCAAGTAACAGGAGGGCAAGGTCATGGGTAGAAGTAAAGGAGAGGAGGCAGGAGAAATAGGAAACAAGAGTGATGCAGAAACATGAAAACTAAGATCAGGAGTAGAATTGGGGAAAGTATATGTCTATATATGTATATGTGTATGTATATATCTATAGCTATAGAGAAACATCCAAACTTAATCGTAGCCTTCTGGGGTGGTGGTGGGGGGGGAGAGAACAAAGTTAAAAAGTACACAGCAGAGAATAAAAGAAAATTTAGAAGGAAGTAAAGAAAAAATGGACAGTTCTCAGTGCAATGTGTATTATTTATTATACAGGTTTTTTTGAAATGAAAATCCGTTGTTACATATTTTGAATCCTCTCTTACGTTCTGCTACGCACATGACGTTTTTTTGTCCTACTCTGTATTTAAGTTCCAATATTCAAGCTTATGATATGTTTTTGTTTCTTTATTCTTTATTTGTGTTCTGATCTTTGAGTCTAAAAGAAGAAAAAGAACTCATAAAAAAAAAAAAAGGAAGCAGCAATAGCTCTAAAGAAATTCTGCCTAGTGATCTAGCAGTATGAGGATTATTGGAGACCTAGCAGCCTCCATACTTATTGTGGGAATGTTATCTCATCCAATTGGGAGAGATCCACCTGGGTTCCTCTTTGTCAAATCACAGTTCTTAAAGCCAAAACCAAGAAGAAAATATGAATGTGCCTAGACGAAGGCTGTGTGTGTGTCTACAAAAATAGGTTTTTAGTCCTGACTGCTTTTTACTTGTTGTGACCTTAGGTAAATCACTTCCCCCTCTTCTGGGGCCTCAGTTTTGTCATTTTCTAAATTAGAAGGTTATATAAAATGAAGCATTCTTAATTTTTTTGTGTATAATGGATAGAGGAACATCCTATCTCAGAATCCCTTCTCAGAATGTTTTAGATGCATAAATAAAATATGAAAGATGACAAAGGAAACTAATTATATTGAAATATTGTTAAAGACATATTTTTTAATAAACAACTTCATGGGGCCCCTAGATTAATAAACCCTAAACTAGATTATCTCTGAAGTTCCCTCTAGCTTTGATCTATGTATATGTGCCTCTCTCTCTCTCTGTCTCTGTCTGTCTCTGTCTCTCTCTCTCTCGCAGTACAGGCCTAAAATTAGGCATAAGAATGTCAACACAATCTAGCTAGATATATGTCCCTTTATCTGCTTACATTTGTGAATTCCTGCTCCTGTATCTCTGTGAAACATTGAGAATGCTTCCCTGAATGATGCAGAGACACGCAGTTGTCAGAGGAAATGTGTACTGTTAGAAAGGGGCACTACACTGTAATTCACTAAATCAATAGCCATGAATCAAAGCAGGACTTATGAAATCCCCTCTCCCTTCTGCTATCCCCATAGTCAGAGGCCAGGTTCATGACCAAAGAAAGGATAGAGAGGATCACAGGAGATAAAATGCTCAATTTTGATTACACAAAATTTTTAAAAAGTTTTACACTAACAAAACCAATGCACTTAAAATTAGAAAGGAGAGAATTAAAGCACTTAACTGGGGAAAATATTTACAGCAAGTTTCTCTGATAAAGATCTCATTTTCAAAATATATGTAAGGAATGGATTAAAATTCACAAGATCAATAGCCATCACTCAATTGATAAATTGTCAAAAGATATGAACAGGCTGTTCTCAAAGTAAGTAATCAATGTTAATAGTTATGAAAAGGAATGTTCCAAATCAGTAATAATTAGAGAAACACAAACTAAAGAAACTCTGGGATTCCACCTCACATCCAGAAAACTGGCTGACAGCAAAAATGGAAAGTAATAAATGTTAGAGGGCTGGAGGAAAACATTATTGGAAGAGCTGTGAAATGGATTGAAAAGCTATTTGGAACTCCAAAAAAATCAATGAACTGTGCATTCCCCTTTGATCCAGTGCTACCCCTAGTAGGCCCACTGACCATAGAAAACAAAATAAAAGAGAAAGAACTTATATGTGCAAAAATATTTACATAATATCCTTTCTATAGTGACAAAAATAACTCAGGGTGTGCTCATCAGTTGAGAAATGGCTGAACAAATTAAGTTTCTTAACAAAATGAAATACTTTTATGCCATAAAAAATGATAAAAGGTATAGTTTTAGGGGAAACTGGGAAGGTTTGTATTAACTGTCAAAGAATGAAATGAGCAGGAACAGGAGAAAAATATATACAATAACAACTACAAACAACTGGAACCAAGCCCAGATCTAGACTTGGATCTTTGACCTCCTCTTAATTTCTCTTGGCCTGTGGGACTTTAAGCACAAGAGATTCAGATTTCACTTTCCATCAGTAGTGGTCAGTCTTCTGTCCTCCATGTCCCCAGGCACAAAAAATGTACACCTATCAGACATACTCTTAGAATAAGACCCTTTCATACTTTTGGGTTGGCCCTGCCCATCCTTTAAGTATAGAAAGCACCACATTTCTGCCCTCCTTCCATGTTTTCACTTCAGCCATTCTATGCCACCTGAGAAGCAGAAGATTCAGAGAGGAAGGTCCTACTAACTCACATCTTCTAAATTGAGAATTCTTAACCATTTTTTTTGCCATGGACTATTTTGGAAGTCTGGAAACTTACAGACCCCTTTTCAGAATGTTTTTAAATGTACAAAATTAGATATATGGCGTTATAAATCAATTACATTAAAATACAGATATCAAGATGTTTTCAAAGTCATGCGCACAGAGCACAGCTTAAGAACACCTAGTGACAGCTGTTGCAAAAATACATGCCTAAATCACAATCAGCAATCCTGTATCACAAATTGTAGTATCAAACAATTTGTTAATTTTGATACCTTTTATTCTATTAAATTACTACATCAGGCTAATGTTTCAAAAGCAAATACACTGGATAACAGTAGGACATAAGCTGTTTGTTTACCCAACTGTAAATGTTGATATTTGGTTCCAAAAATCACAATAAATGAAGAACAAGAAGTATTTGATGCATGAACTTCTTTATGTGAAAAGCACGATTCTTGTTGTAGGGATGTGTCCATTCAAGACAGTGGGAGCAGAAAGACACATTCAGATCCCACCTGTGATACTTACTAGTTATATGGTCATATACACATCTCTAAGTCTTAGTTAACTGATGTGATCATAAACAGGGATGGGGAACCTGCAGTCATGAGACCACATGTATACTCAAGTTTACAGGTTCCCTACCCCTGGGCATAATAATACTTACCTTACAATGCTATTGTGAGATTCAAATTAGATCATTTGTAAATGTTAAAGTACTATATAAATGTCAGTTATCATCTAGAGGTCATTTTGCCTCTTGGGGCTTCAGTAGTTTCTTCAGCCATACAATGAAGAGGTTGGAACAGATGACTTCTGAAGTCCCTTTCAACTCTCAACAACAATATGATATAACCAAGAACAATGCACACATGGAAGAAATTGGGGAGCCTGCTTCCAGAAAGGCATAAAGCTGTGGAATAGAAGTGCCCTGCTCCCCAGTTTGGAGAATGAGTATTTTTTTAAGTTAATTTATTTACTTTTAGTTTTCAGCATTCCCTTCCATAAGATTTTGAATTCTAAATTTGAATTCTAAATTTTCTCCCCCTCCCCAAGATGACATTCAGTCTGATGATATAGGTTCTACAGATACATTCATATTAAACATATTTTCACATTAGTCATGTTGTAAAGAAGAATTAGGACCAATGGGAGGAACCACAAGAAAGAAGAAATAAAAGAAAAGGGAAAGAGCAAATAGTATGCTTTGATCTGCATTCAGATTTCATAGTTCTTTTTCTGAATGTGGACAGCATTTTCCATCATCAGTCTTTTGAAGTTGTCTTAGATCCTTGCATTGTTGAGAAGAGATAAGACTTTCATGGTTGATCATCACACAATGTTGCTATTACTGTCTACAATGTTCTCCTGGTTCTGTTCATTTCACTCAGCATCAGTTCAGGTAAGTCTTTCCAGGTTTTTCTGAAGTCTGCCTAGATAAGCAGACATTCTGTAACTACTTCTAATCTACCAACCACATGATGGAGAGACAAAGTGTTGGTTTCAGAGCAAGAACTGAGATATATTCAAAAGGTACTGATCAGTAGAAGTGAGTCCCTTGCTTTTCAAGGTGACAAAGACAAAGATGTAAAGGGCCTCAAACCTTCCTCATCAAAAGAATCTGTTCTTTGCTTCTTAGCATCTGTTCTTTCCTGTATTAGGGGAAGAAGATTGGAAATAGCTAAGATTCTGGGAGCTTCCAAAGGTCAAAAGAGCAAACCAACAGAGCCTGGTAGCTGGAGTATATGCCAAGATTTACTGGAAGTCAGACGAAGACCAAATGGCAGAATAACTTGATGGAGCTAGTCATGCTGAATTTGAAAGTAACTTGGTAATGTAAATGCCATGTAAAAACTGAAGTAAGGCTGAAGCCACTCTTCTCAAGGACAAAAGGAAGAATGTGTCCCCAGGTGCTGGAAGGATACTTTTGTATTTTTGTTCTTGCTATAAACTGGAAATAAATATCCCTTTGTAAAAGTTAATTCATTACCAAATTTCCAACTAGTAGTAGTAATTACAGCAATCTGGTACTGAATAAGAAAGAGAGTAGTTGACCAGTGGAATAGATTAGGTACACAATACACAGAAATAAATGACTACATCAGTCAAGTATGATAAACCCAAAGAGCCAAGCTTTGGGGACAAGAAGTCATTATTCAATAAAAACTTCTGAGAAAACTGGAAATCAATGTGACAGAAATCAGGCATAAACTAACATCGCACACCACACATAGCAAGATAAGATCAAAATAAGTCCATGATTTAGACATAAAAAAGTGATATAAGCAAATTAGGGGAGCATGAAAATTTTACTGTCAGAGCTATGGATAAGAAAAGATTTTATGACCAAGCAAGAAACAGAGAGGGTCACAGGAAGCAAAATGGATAATTTTTATTACATCAAATTTAAAAGCACACCAAAAAAAAAAAAAAGACAGTCAAAATTAACAGAAAAATAGGAAACTGGGGGAGGTGAATTTATAGCAAGTTTCTCTGATAAAGGTTTCATTTGCCAAATATATAGAGAACTGAGCCAAATTTATAAAAAAATAAGAGCAATTCTCCAATTGATAAATGCCAAAAGACTGGCATTTTCAGTAGAAATCAAACCTATCAAGAATCATATAAAAATGCTCTAAATCACTAATAACTAAAGAAATACAAATTAAAAGCCCTCCGAGGTACCACCTCACACCTATCAGATTGGCTAAAATGACAAATGCCGGAGGGGATGTGCAAAAATGGATACAATAATGCACTGCTGGTAAAGTTTCGAATTTGTCCAACCATTCTGGAAAACAATTTGGAACTATTCCCAGTTTGGAATTATTGACCCAGCAATACCACTACGAGGTCTGAATCACAAAAAGATAGAAGAAAAAGGGGGAAAAAACAGAAAAAAATTTATAGCAGGTCTTTTTATGGTGGAAATTGAGGAGATGCCTATCTACTGGGGAATGGTTGAGCAAGCTGTGATAAATGATTACATAAGCCTATAATGTTCTGATGGAATGCTATAATGCTATGAGGTTTAGAAAAACCTGGGAAGATTTATATGAATTCATGGAAAATAAAGTGAGTAGAACCAGAATAACACTGTATATTTTAACAGCAATATTGCAACAATGATCCACTATCAAAGACTTAACTGTTCTGCTCAATATAATCATTCAAGACAATTCCAAAGGACTCATGATGAAAAATGTTATCCACCTCCATAGTGAGAACCGATGAACTCTGAGTGCAGACTTCGGCATATTTTTCATTTTTTCATTTTTCTTGCTTTTTTTTGAAATGTGGCTAATGTGGAAATGTATTTTTTATGACTTCACATGTATCCTATTGTTTGCCATCTCAATGGATGGGGGAAGGGCTGGAGGAAAGGAAAAAATTAGGAACCCAAAATTGGAAAATCAATGTTTTTAAAAAATTAATTGATATTAACTAGTTAAATGGATAGGGAAACACATCAGAAACAGGGGAGGTGGAAGGAACTGATAACATAAGAGAAGGATCACTGTACCCTTTTGTGGTACCCCAGAACCCTGAGAGGGAAATATAGCCAGTCTCACACTCTGAAAGAGTAAGGTCAGAGTCATTACACAATAACAACAATAACAGTTTGACATTTATAGGATGTTTTTAGATTTTCAAAGCAATTTATATACATTACTTAATGTATATACCAACTGTGCTGACTTGGACAAATCCTTTCCAGGTTCGATGAAACTCAATTTCTTTATTTGGTTGTTGTGTTTTGTTTTTAGAGGCAAAACAGGGCTAGGTGACTCGCCCAGGATCACACAGCTAGTAAGTGCCTCGGGCCAAATTTGAACTCAGGTCTTCCTGATTCCACAGCCACCGCCACCTAGCTGTCCCAATTTTCTTATCTGTTAAAAAAGGGCTATAAAAAAAACATCAAAAAGTTGAAAACTTTGGTAATCCCAAAACAGTATTGAAGAGGTGGTTAAATATCAATAATGCTTCAAAATCCAACTTGAGCCCCATCTCTTACAGAAACTCTTCACCAACCACCACACCATCTCTCCCACCTCTGACCTCCTGTCCCATAAGGCTAGCTCTTTAATTCAATTCAATAAGCATTTATTAATTGGCTAGTGTATCCAAAGTCCTGCGTCAGATTCTCAGTTATATTCTGCCTCACTTTGTTCTCTTTTATTTCCTGTTCATTTAGTTTTCACAACTAGATTTTGAGCTCCCTGAAGACACCAATCAAGTTTTATCATTCCTTCTATCTTCCCACAAGGTTTAATACAGTATTAGGCATATAATATGCAACAAATATTGTGGATCTACTAGAACTTTGTAGCCTCAGAGCATTGCACATAGTTGGCAATTTGATAAATGTTGAGTAGATGGAATGTGGAATAAATACTTACTGTATATCAGCATGGGGTTCCAGACTTGTGCCTTCAGAATGCAGCTTAATGCAATTCTTTCTACTCATTTCTTCTCAGTCCACAGTCCCTGCAAGCCCTCTGTCCTTCAATACCACTACCACTATAGAATTGGTCCTAACAGCTCATACAACCTCTCCAAAAGGGGAAAGAAAAAAAAAATCTCTCCAAGTGTTTTTTAAAATCCTGCCAGTTCTAGCTACAAGGCAGTACCAGAGAGCTCTCAGCATTCCTTTTCACTGCACAAAACCCCAGTTCTGAGCAGCTCCAGAGAAGAGGAAATTGTAATGGAGTTCAGTTTTAGGATTGGAGGGTCATTTATTCTGTCCTGACAAGTCATAGAGGGATGAATTCAGTGCAAACGATTCAGCAGGAAATGTAAATGGAATCATCCACCCTGAGCTGATTCTCTTTGTTCATTACCTAGCTGCTGGTGGTATCTGGGGGAACTTTAAGAGGCAAGAGGGATGGGGTAAAGCTTCAGGAGACCAGAAGTCTAGTCCTTCCCTGACTTCACTGAGCCTGCATAGAGAAATAAAGGACCCCTCTCTGGTACTCAAAGCCCCAGTACATAAGTATACTAATCCTCTAGCTCAAAGAATATAAAGAAGGAAAAAAAATGAGCAGGAAGCATGGTGAACACAGATGCTAATGTGAATAGAAAATTATTTAGCTTATCAGTATAATCTGAAGTACCTAAAAATTCAGTAATGCAGTTGCTATTTTTATTCTATACAAATACATTACAACCAGCCATGGCTGAGATTTTTTAAAAATATATATTGGGTGATGTGACAGATATAGAAAATATAGTGATATATTGACATTAGGGTATGACTCCTCAGCCTTTAAAATATGCAGCCCTGTTTTAAAAGTGCTTAATAAACCCTTAAGTCTTCTATAAATTCAAGTTACTATTATAACATTAGTTAAAGCAGAGATTTGCAAAACTATAGGTTAGTGTTGTCATAGTTAGCTTTTTTAATTAACATTTTTATTGAACCAGAAGAGATCTGATCTATTGATTTTTTACTTGTAAATGGTGATGCAGGTCATTATTTCAAAAGAAAAGCTAAGATTCTAAGCCTATGTAGCATGTTCTACTTAAAATTAGATATAGTATGTCTGCTCCATTAGCATAAATACCTTCTCTACATTAATAATAAAAGACCAATAAAACTTTGCTTTTTAAAATTTTTAATGTTTTATTTATTTAATTAAATATTTCACAGTTACATGTTAAATTATTTAATAATATTCTTTAAAATTTTGAGGTCCAAACGCTCTCATTCCTTTCTACCCATCCCCCTCCTTAAGAAGGAAAATAATTTAATATTGGTTATATATGTGAAGTCATGAAAAACACATTTTCATATCAGTTATGTTGCAAAATAAAATGCAAACAAAAAAGAAAAAATAAAGTTTATAAAGGTACACTTCAGTCTGCATTCAGAGTTTATCAGTTCTCTTTTTGGAAGTAGATAGCATTTGTTATCATAGGTCCTTTGGAACTGTCTTGGATCATTTCTTGACCGAAGTAACTAGGTCTTTCACAGATGGTTATCCTTACAATACTGTTGTTACTGTATACAGTGTTCTCCTGGTTTTGCTCACTTCACTTTGCATGAATTCATATAAATTTTCCCATGTTTTGCGAAACTATCCTACTTGTCATTTCTTATAGTACAATAGTATTCCATCATATATACCATCATTTGTTCAGTCATTCCCAAATTGATAGGCATCTCCTCAATTTCCAATTCTTTGTCACACACACACACACACACACAAGCTTCTATAAATACTTTTGTACAAATAGGTCCTTGGTTGTTGAAACTACTTATCATTTCAAAAAAGGCCCTAAAGATTTTTATGCTTTTTAGTGTTTTTAACAAGAATGGGTCATTACATTTTGTCAAAGGCTTTTTCTGTATCTATTGATACAATTACATGATTTCTATTGTTTTTGTTACTGATATGGTCAATTATGTTGATTGTTTTTCTAATATTGAACTAGTCATGCATTCCTAGTATAAATTCCACCTAGTCATGATGTATTTGTGATATATTGCTGTAATCTCCTTGTATTTGAATAAAAATTTTTGTGTCAATATTAAGAAAATTGGTCTATAGTTTCTTTCTCTGTTTTGCTCTCCCTGATTTAGGTATCAAAACTATATGTGTGTCATAACAAGAATTTAGTAGTATTGCTTATTTTTTCAAATAATTTATATAGTAATTGGGATTATGTGTTCCTCAAATGTTTGACAGAATTCACTTCTGGTCCTGGATTGTTTTTTTTTTCCCTTAGGGAGTTCATTTAATATTTCTGCTCTTCTGCATTTGATTGCAAGGTTTTTATGCCCTAATATATGCTTAATTTTTGTGAAGTTGCCATGTACAGCTAAGAAAAAGGCATGTTCCTTTCTATTCCCATTTAGTTTTCTCCTGAGGTCTATCATATCAAATTTTCATAATATTTTAATTCATCTCCTTGACTTTTTTCTTACTTATTTTGTAACTGGATTTATCTAGCTCTGAGAGGGGGATATTGAGGTCTCCCACCAGTATAGTTTTACTATTTTCTCCTGTAATTAATTTAACTTTTCCTCTAAGAATTTGGATGCTGTACCCTTTAATGCATATATGTTTAATGTTGATATTATTTCACTGCCTATGGTTCCTTCTAGTAAGGTAGTTTCCCTGCTTATTTTAATGAGATCTATTTTTGCTTTTGCTTTTTTTGAAATCATGATTGCTATCCATGCCATTCTTTTACTTCAGCTGAAGCATAATGAATTCTGCTCCAGCTCCTTATTTTAACTCTGTATTATGTCTCTATTTCAAATGTGTTTCATATAAACAACATATTGTTGGATTCAGGTTTCTAATCCATTCTGCTATCTGCTTCTGTTTTATGGATGAGTTCATCCCACTCACATTCACAGTTATGATTACTAACTCCATTTCCTACCATCCTGTTTTCTTCTGTTTATCCTTCTTTCTCTCTTTTTATCCTGTCCTTCCTCTAAAGTCTGTTTTGCTTCTGACCAGTATCTTCTTTCATCTGACTTCCCTTTCCCATATCATCTTCCCCTCTTGCTTCTCATTTGGATAAAATAGATTTCTATTACCAATTAACTGTGTGTATGTACATATATGTGTGTATGGGTACATGTATGTGAATATACCCTTTCTGAACTAATCTAGATGTGAGAGATGTACAAAAATTACCCACCTCTGCAACATTTTCCCCTCCACTGTAAAATTTCTTCCTTGTGCACCTCTTTTATGTGAGATAATTTTCCTTATTCTTCTTTCCTTCTTCCCCCAGGGCATCCCTCTTTCTCACTTCTTTTTTTATACCATCCCAACATAACTGACTCATTCCCACACCTTCTTTCTATGTAGACTCCTTCTAAATTCCTTAATTAGGATAAAGTTCTTAGAAATTACATGTGTCAGCTTCTCATATAGAAAGGTAAACAGTCCCTTATGATTTCTCTTTTATGTTTATCATTTTATGCTTCTCTTGAGTCATATTTGAAAGTCAAATTTTCTATACAGCTCTGGTCTTTTCACTAGGAAAGCTTGAAAGTCCTCTATTTCATGAAATATCCATTAGTTTTGCTGGTTTTAATCCCAGCTCTTTTGCCTTCCAGAATATCATATTCTAAGTCCTCCACACCTTTAACATGGAAGTTGCTAGGTCAGGTTGTGATCCTGACTGTGGCTTCATTGTATTTGAATGCTTTCTTTCTAGGTGCTTGAAGTGTTTCCTCTTTGATCTGGGAGCTCTAGAATTTGGCTATAATATTCCTGGGAGTTTTCATTTTGGAATCAGGGTAGTTTTCCTTGATGACTTCTTGAAATATGATGTCTAAGACTTTTCTTTGATCATGGTTTTTAAGTAGTTTAATAATTCTTAAATTATCTCTCCTCAATCTAATTTCCAGGTTGATTTTTTAAAATGAGATATTCCACATTTTCTTGAATTTTTCATCCTTTTAACCTTGTTGGATTGTTTGTTTCATGTCTCAAGCTTATATTTGCACAATTCTCATTTTTAATGAATTATTTTCTTCAATGAGCTTTTGTAGCTCTTTTTTAATTTGACCCATTCTTTTTATAGTTATTTTCATCAGTGAGTTTTTGTACCTCTTTTTTTCCATGTGGCCAATTCTGGTTTTAGTTTTCATTAGTACTTTTGTGCCTCTTTTACCACGCTCTTAATTGTGTTTTCGTAATTTTCTTTTTTTTGCTTTGGTTTTTTTACCTAATTTTTCCTCTACTACTCATATTTGATTTTGAGAATCATTTTTTAGCTCTTCCAGGAATTCTTGTTGGGACTGTGTCCGATCCACATTGTTTTTCCTTTGAGCTTTGCTTGTAGCTGTTTTGACATCATTTGAACTCAAAACATTTTTGTCTTCTTTTGAATTTGGATCTTGATCTTCTCTGTCACCACAGTAGGTTTTTATGGTCAAGTTTGTTTTGTGTAGTTTTCTCATTGTTCCATCCTAGTTCTTGATTTTGAACTTTACGTTAAAATTGGGCTCTGTTCCTAAGGTTAGGGGGAGAGGGGGTGGGAGGTACTATCTCAAGCTTCAGGCTTTTTCACACTGCTGTTTTTAGAGCTAGTTCTAGTCATTTGGAATATTATTCCTCAGTATTCCTGATCCCTTGTGACCAAAAGTGAAACTGCCTTTCAGGGCTCCTGCTCTTTCTTGACTGAAAGTGCTCCTCTTTGCCCTTGAACTATGACCCTGAAGTGGATACAGTTAGTGGAGCTGCCAAACAGCATCTGGTCCTCTGTCCAGTGCTAGCACAAGGGTCTCCTGTAATCTCTTTCAGTTGCTAGGTTCCCTTTCTGACTCCACTTTGAAAGCTCCTGAAGCGGCTACTGATTCTGTTGCCACTACCTAATCCCACCACTGTGTTTCATCCACATGGAGTCCAACCAGCCACTACCTCCATGTCATAGATCTCTCTTTCCAACCTCCTAAATTGTCTTGGGCTGGAAGAATATCTCATTCTGACCTTGTTGTTGGCTCAGCCACTCCAGAATTCTATTTGAGGTATTATCTTAAAGTTGTTTGGAAGGAAGTATTGGGAGAGCTCAGCTGAGTGCTTTCTCTACTTTGTTGAATTCATACTTTGTTTTTAAAGAGGAAATCTGAGTTGAAACTACATTGTGGCTATTATAGTATATATTTAATGGGTCCTGCTCTTATACATTAGTATGGCATAAGTGATACAGGACAGTATTGGACTTGAAATCAGGAAGACCTAAATTTAAATATTGTTTCTGGTTCTTACTAGATGTATAACAATGAGTAACCCAAAAAACCTATGTAGTCTGGGTTTCCTGAAAATGCCCAGTTTGCCTAAGATGGAGGTGCCCTTGAGAAACCTTTGGGGCATGTCCAGACTACCTAACATGGAAGCCTTTGTTCCCTACCACATGGGTGGAGGGAGCCTTCTTAGCTTGGCTGTCTGCCAAAGTTAAAATTGTCAAGACCAAACATCATGAACTTTTTTTCCTGTTGCATTCTTTTACGTTATTTACCTGCTACAGATAGAAGATGAAGATCCCAGTTCACTCACAGCCAGGATGCCATGACCTGAACCAGTAAGTGGGAAGGATTTTCTTCTTCTGCTCCCTCTCTTTTACCGTGGCTTAGAGAAATAAGCCTGGGGGTGTTTGTTCTCAGTTTTAGCTACTGGAAATGATTCCCATGGAACCGTGGAATTCAAGCCATAGCAATCCTAGAGTAAGATTTGCAAGTACAATGTAAGCATGAATAAGTGACTCATACCCTAGTGTCAGTATGTTACCAGGATGTAATCTTGGATATGTCACATCACCAGTCCTGGGATGGAAGTCCTGAGAAGCTGGGGTGCCTAAGAAAAAAGCACAAGGGGAGATCTGTACTTGGAACAGGAATTACAATCTATAGTAACCAAGCCAAGGTATCAGCCTAATGCCTTTCCTCTCTCCAGAGGTTGTGCAGGGGAGGAGGAGGATTACGCCCTCCATATGTTGGAGGAGTAATTTTGTACATTTGTGATTATACCTTCCAAAGTAAAATTTTTGTTATTTTGCTGATTAGTCATATCCAACTCTTTGTGACCTCATTTGGGGTTTTCTTGGCAAAGATACTGGACTGGTTTGCCATTTCCTTTTCCAACTCATTTTACAGACCAGGAAACTGAAGTAAACAGGGTTAAGTGACTTGCCCAGGGACACACAACTGGTAAGTGTGTAAAGTCAGATCTGAACTCAAGATGATGAATCTTCCTGATTCTAGTTCTGGCACTCTATCACTGTGCCACGAGCTGCCCCTTCTGAAGTAAATATTTCTGTGTAAAAACTATGTCAGCTATTAATGACTAATAGAGCTGGGGTACAGGGGAGTCCCCCTACAAATGAGGAGGGGCTGAAATCATCTGTAGAGAGCCTAGACACCTTAATCAATCCCTTAAGGGTAATAAAAATCTTAGGGAGGAAAGCTGAAATGGAACAATCCTGACCTTCAGGCAGTGGGGGAAAGATTTGGGGGTGGGGGGGGAAGACTCAGGGGGTTGTGATAAAGTTCAAATGAGAAAATTCATGTAAAGCTTTTTGCATACTTTAAATGAATCATTAATATATTCTGGAATGACATATTCAAATTCCCATAATAATGAGCAATGTTAAAATAGGATTCTGGTGTACATTCAAAACCTCCAAAGTCAACAAGATAAAAATTTCCACTTACTCTGAGGTACTACAACCTATATATTTGTTTTCCTATTTCATCAAAGATTTGGTACTGAGACAAATCCCCATAATACAAATATAAACCTCAATGTATCCTTGAAAACTCAAAAAATAAATACATCACAGCAGGCTAGAAAATGTTAGAACCTAATGAAGGTATGAAAGCATGAGCTGGCAGCTAGAACCATATATCAGAATCTATCTTTTATGAAGTGGGAGGTATCAAATCCCCATACTACAAACATAAACTTCAAAATATCCTTAAGAATTCAACCAATAAATTGTATTGGAATGAGACCATTAACACAAACAGAAATGCACCCCATAAATGTTAAGATATAACACTGATCCATAAAAAACTTAACATTTTTATTATGTCACCATACCAAATACTCATACTCTTTAAGCTTTAGAAAAAAAAAATTCAGAATATAGAATACTATCAAGTAAAATCAAAATAATATAGAAATAAGATCAAGTATATATCATCTCTGTTATCCTACTTGTTATTGGACTTGTACTGAGGATGCTTTCAGGAAGTCTATAGATATTCTAAAACTTTTTATTCTACTAAAAAAAAGTTTCTTGTTGCTACATATCCCTTTTAAAAAGAAGAAAAAAAAGATAAAACTTCTATCAAAGTCAGCTGCCTGATGAGGTAACCCAGCTGCCATATACCTAGTCTAGAAAAAAACCTCAAAAGAATCCCAAGTCAAATAAATAATCAAGAAACCCAATGAGAAACTAGAGCGTTTTCATCCCCTGCAGAACTGCAAAAATATTAGTAAGTTCCCAAACAACAGGTAAGGGGTCTCATTAGAAAAGCCAGTAACTATACCAGCACAGATTAAAAAAAAGTGGTAGCCTCCCAGTATGACTAAACATGTGCCAGAGACAGGAACAGCCTGTAAGGATCTGTATGTCAAGGCAACAAAACTCAAGAACTCCCTTAGACATCCCAGGGGAGACAGTTTCAGAGATTAGCAACAATCATGCTGGGTATGGAAGCACTCAGACCAGAACATGCCGGGACCAACGGCTCTAAAATCCCTAGAACTCTGTTGTAAGATATCATAGAGGATCCGTAAGACCTAATCTCAATGCTCTGAACTTCAAAGATCCTGGGGGACTTAGGCCTGGCAGCTAGAAGTCAGCAGAAGAATCTGGGGGAGGGAGAGGGAGAAGGGAAGGGGGAAGAAAAAGGGAGAGAGAAGATATGTGTTGTAGAAATAAATCAAACCATATAGGGAAATGGATGGGGACAGGGAGAGGAAGACTTAAGAAGGAGGATGATGAAAGGGAAGGAATGGTCAGAAGGAAAGTAAATTTCCTAATCCCAAAGGGTTGATTAAAAGAAAAAAAAAAGAGCTATAAACTAAGGGAGTGTCCATCAAACTGTACTGCATAAATGTAATAGAACATTATTGTGCTAATAAGAAATTAGGAAGAAAGATGATTTCAGAGAATCCAGAGAAGTAGAAACCAATACACAGTTTAACTGTGTATAACCAGGAGAACAATTTACAGAGTGACAAAAAATTATAATTGTAATAAAAAAAAATAACAACTTTGAAAGACTTCAGAATTCTAATCAAAGCAATAACCACTCCAGGGGCACCTCTCCTAACAGATTTGATAGACTTAAGGTACAGAAGGACATTCACATTTTTGAACATGGCCACTATGTGAATTTGTCTTGTTTAACTATGTTTATTTGTTGTAAGTGCTGGGTGGTTATTTCTATTTTTAAGTGGAAAAGAGAGCAGCAAGAGATGCGGGTAATAATGTCAATAAAAAAAGGAAAAGAAAAACAGGCAAGACAAACAAGAAGAGCCATTAAAATATTTTAAAAAACAACACAGAGGGAGAATGAAAGAAGTTTAGAAGAAAGCACCAATAGGACAGTGTTCAAAGTACTATATTTGTTTTATATTTTTTTTAAAGCAAATGGTATGGAATAGTGTTTCCCATCCAATCTATGAACATGAGTTTAGATGAGGAAATGTTCATTTTTTAATATTTAGATTCTGAGTAAAAAATTAAATTAAAAAAGAACAAAGAGATGATGATGATGATAGCATAGTTAACGTTTATATAATCATTATACCCAAATGTTGGTCATCATTTTGTCTTGCCCCCCAAAAAATTCAGGTGACCGTTTTAATGAATTGGCTAAATGTTTTGATGTCAAATAAATGCAAATTCAATCCATGTTCAGCAATTTAAACATAATGAGGAAATTGATCAATAAAGGCCCAATCTTTAAAGCATGCTCAATATTCACTGTCTGCTGCAAATCCATGTGGAGGCTTGATAAGCCTGCTTCTAGAAATGTGTGATGGAGGGGTCCTTTCCCTCCCTACCAAAGAGAACGTAGAAGTATTTTCTGTTTCCTGTTGGCTTAGCGAGATAAAAAAAAAAACAAAAAACAAAAGCCTTTTAATTGGCTGCTAACCCAGAATGGAATGTGCATTTTTAAAAAGGCTTGTAGGGACAGAAGAACACTCCATTCCTGTTGGCTTTTGCGTGAGGGGGAAAAATGCTCTCCCTACTCCTGGGAGGAAGGTAGCAGGCAGTGGCAAGCACTATTGCAGCTGCCTTTTCTCTGACCCAAACCATCATGAGGCTATGATGCATGGTGTTTTGTTCTCTTGTCACTGGTATGTCTATTCTTTTGTGATCTTATGTGAGTATCAGAGAATGATATGTTCAAAAGGTCACAGGAGCCACCAGTGATGCAACAGATGTAGTCCACCACAGAGTGTGCAACCACAGCAACCAATCCTAGTGAGTAGTTGAAAGAAGCACCCAGTCAAATGTGAATCAGCCTGGAAGCTAAGGTGTCACATCCTGCAAGCAAAGGAATCACTTCATCACCTGGGTCCCACTTGGTAGCAGAAATGTTTGTAGCAATGACTTTAACTTGAACCAATAATGGTAGTAAAGGAGAGGTGCTCTCTGTTTGGGAGGTTGCAGTATTTCTGTTTATACTATATCTTCTCAGTAAATGTGCGTATGTTCATTCTTCGTTGCCGAAGAAGATCATGCCATCAGAGAAATAATGACATGACTTGCACTTGACTTTGTTTTGAGTGAGGGAGGGCCGTGCAGGTCACCAGCCTCACTTCTCCTCCTGAGCCATCTGAATCCAGTGATCAGATATTCATCAGGATGACTGGGGATGACCCAGGATGAGGCAATTGGGGTTTAAGTGACTTGCCCAAGGTCACCCAGCTAGTGAGTGTCAAGTGTCTGAGGGGAGATTTTGAACTCAGATCCTCCTGACTCCTGCACTGGTGCTCTATCCACTGCACCACCTAGCTGCACTTCTCAGTAAATCTCCCTCTATAAAGGCAAATTAATGTAAACTGATTGATAATGAGGAAAGATCACCTCACAATTGATATTGGGGATTTATTAACTCACTGATTAACCTTGGGGGAAGATACATAAATACTAGAAAGATACAACCAATCCTCAAGGTCAATCCTAAAACCCTAAGGGGAGAAGTAAATGAGCTCTGGTGGCCCAACCTGCTAGACAGAACGGGGGTTGGGAGAGTGGGAGCAGAACCTGAGCTACATGTTTGTTGAATTTTCTAACCTATGGAGATCATTCAGGCCCTTTCCTTTTCTTTATCTCTCCTGTTACTCACCTTGTGGGTAGGTATGGAAGTCTTTTGCCCATAACAGGGGCCACATGGAATAGTGGAGACCTGGGCTGGAATCCTTACTCCGACAGTGATATATAACCTTGGACAAGTCACAAGCTCTCAGAGCCTAAATTTCTTCTTTCTGTAATATGGAGATATTAGGACTCATACTACCTTTCTCCTAGGCTTATTGTGAGGAAAACATTATACAAATAAGTATTTTCTAAGCAGGCACTTATTAACGGTATGCTGAATTTGCTGGACTTTTTTGGTCTATCTCTTATTAATACCATTACAGTCAACCTAAAGTTTATAATTATCCTCATGTGGAATGCTCATTTTAGGGATTATAGTGGAAGTGTATTCTTCACAATGCCTTTCATATTCCTGGCTCATCAACTGCTGTAAGCTCAGGAGATTAAAAACCTGAACTGTCAAAGCAGAAAGAGACACAGACATCATCTAATACAATATCCTCACTTTATAGAGTTGGAAACTGAGATGAAGTAAATTATTCCAAGATCACACAGTTAGTGACAGAGTCAATATACAAATTCCAATCTTCTGACTTCTAAAGAATGCTCTTTGTACCCATTTTCTTTCACATGACCCAAAAGAAACCAAAGTCTGAGATGGGTAAACCATATGAGAAAAAGAAAAAATCCATAAAATCGTAGATTTAGAGTTAGAAGGGAAAAAATACAAAAAATATCTTTAGCAACTCTTTTTGTGGTAGCAAAGAATTAGAAATTGAGGGAATGCTCATCAGTTGGGGAATGGTTGAACAGGCTGTTGTATATGATTGTGATGGAATACTATTGTGCGATAAGAAATCATAAGTAGGACGCTCTCAAGAAAACCTGGAAAGACTCACGTGAACTGATGCAGAGGGAAACAAGCAGAACCAGATCACTGTATACAGTAACAGCATTATTATAAGATGATCAACTGTGAATGTCTTAGCTATCCTCAGCAACACAATGATCCAAGACAATTCTGATGGGCTGATGGGCTTATAATGAAAAATGCTATCCACCCAGAGAAAAAACAAATGGAGATCGAACACAGATCAAAGCATACTTTTTCTTCACTTTCTTTATTTGGAGGGGAGGGTGTCTGTTTTCTTACAACATGACTAACATAGAAATATTTTTTCATGACTGCACATGAATATATCAAACTGTTTGCTTTCTCAATGAGGGGGAAGGAGAATCTGGAACTCAAAAAAATTTAAAACAAATGTTAAAAATTGTTTTTATAAGTAACTAGGAAAAAATATGTTAAATCTTTAAAAGAGTTAGAAGGGACCTCAGAGGTTATCTAGCCCAAGCCTATCATTTGAGAAATGAGACATTTGAGGCCAAGAGAGGTGAGGTGATGTGTACAGAGCTGAGATTGAACCCCATCCCCTGACTCTAAAGCCCAGGGCTAATTTGCCTCTCTTATAATGTGTCCTAAAACTAGAGGAAAATAATTCTTGAGTTCATAAATCAAATGTTGGCCTCATTTGACTGAAACATGTTGCCCATGGAATCAGTTTGAAGGGATGATATCAAATTGCCTCCAAAATTCAAAAGATTGGACTTGAAGGTTCCTTTAAAGTTGCTTACAGCTGAGATCATGAGGTTTGATGGATTCCAACTGACTGAGCTCTAAAGCCCACTCCAATTCTAGAGCTCTATGGTTTTTATGATGGAATGGTTGGGCTTGAGGTTCACATAGTGTGAATCTACTTTTCAAGACACCCCCATCTCTCCTTGATGCCAGAAGCCGTCATTCACATGAAACCAGAAGAGGGAGTGCATGAGCTCTCTAACATCCCTAGGTGGCTGGTGAGTCTGAATAATTCCTCTAAGCAGAGAGACTTTTATCTCCGGGGCAGCTCCCCTTTACCCCACTCCAGAGGTGGGAGGAAGCATGGGAAAGAAAAAGGCGTCTAGGATCTAAGAGTCCTTGAGAATTTAGATTTCGTTCTCTCGTGAATAGGTAAGAAAAGAATCAGGAAAAGGAGGGGTTTTTTAGGAGCTATTAAAACCAACTGTCAGAAAAGAGCAAGAAACATCAGGGCTCTTTCCAGATGTGTTTGAGGAGGGGATAGGTGGGAGGGTGGGCTCATTGCTTCTGTAGTTTAGATTATCCTGCAGACTTCACAGGTGGGAACATCCTCCAGGCTTCTGCCCCGAGGCTGGAAGATTGGTAAATTCTTAAAGCTTGATTCCAGCCAGCTTTTCTTCTACTGAAGTACTATTTGTTGATGCCAATAAATTATTCCCTTTCAGAAGCTGGCTGAGCCCCTGGCTCCAGTTTTTCCCTCCAGCTGGGTACCCCACTGATTAATGGCCTCATGTCAAAATCCCCACCAATACTACCACCACTTCCTCTGGACTGTTCACAATCTTTTAATTTACTCCTGGGACAGAACAGGAGCACCTGCTGGTTTATGGGAGAGTGTGACACTGTGGGAAACTTATTCCTGAGTCTTTTTAAATACCTTTGTTTTCCCTCATCTGTAAAATAGGATTCGCCTCTAGGAAGAACCATCATGGAAGTAGATTACTTTTCCTTAGGTGAATTATTTTCAAGTAGCAATAACAACTATTATTTCATTTTATCTTCACAACAGCCCGGTGAAAGAAGGAATTCCCGTTTTATAGATGAGTAAACTGTGGCTGAGGAAGGTTTAACTAGGTTGCCCTAAACCACACACAGCAAATTAATGACAGAGCCAGAGGTATATAATCTCCTGACTTGCCAGGCCAAGGTTTTTGCTTTTCCCCCACAATATGCCAAGAATCCATATAAGCTCAAGGTCTTATTATTTGCTATGGCTCTTTCTAAGCATCATCTACTCTTTAAACTCTATCTTTTCACCTTGTGTGCACCTCCCCCCACAACAAGATGTACCAAGCTCACCCTGTATATGCCCCAGCCTCACACATCCTTTCCAGGGCTTGATAAGCATCTGTTGCCATAGTTACCTAGGCCTGTGGCTCACACCGGATGGGTTTCCTCCACTGGCAACAGAAACAGTCCTAGTTAGGTAAGCAGAGCTCACTCCTAAAGTGCAATCAGTTCGCCACATATGCACACACATGCTATGAGACAAAAACAGACACATGAATGCACACAGACATTTCAGTACACAAGCATGCATGCATTCCTACAGCCACACAGTTATGAAACTTGCATCCATTCAGGCACATTCATATGGAACACACCCCATTGGGTTTATGCATAAGCCTGTATAAAGAGATTTACATAATCTCAGGTGCCATAGCACATTGCTGGAAGAATTCAGAGCTACTGTAAAGCTGAGAAGTGACAGGCTCCCAGCATTATCCACTTCCAAGCCCCTTTCTTAGAAAAACTGTTTCTCAGAGATCTCTGAGCATCCAAACACCTACACTTAGGGATGAGCAAAAAACATATAAATCAAATGGGATTTTTCTGAGGCCCAACCTGGGGACAGAAACAACAGAGACTCTTGTCTGACAGAGAGCTTCCCAATTTCAACCAAAAATGATCTCAACCTTGACCTCAATATTACAGTCCTTTCTCATCCTCAACTGTACAGTTCATTCTCACAGAAGATAGAGGCTGCTGAGATTTAATGAAATACCCATATCTTGACAGCTCCAGGGCCTACTTCAATTATAATTGTGCATAACATAGATATCCTCAAAGTCTTTGTGGTTGTTCAGTCATTTCAGTAGCATCCAACTCAGGGACCCCATTTGGGGCTTTCTTCGCCAAGATACTGGAGTGGTTTGCCATTTCCTTCTCCAGCTCATTTTACAAATGAGGAAACTGAGGCAAGCAGTATGACTTGCCCAGGGTCAAACAGCTAGTGTCTGCTTCCAGATCTAAATTCAGGCTTCCTCATTCCAAGCCCAGTGCTCTATCCACTGCACCACTTAGCTGCCCTTCCCCAAAGTTTTAGTACCATTTTAAGCTATTAGCCAATAATATTAGGTGATTCAATGCTTTTTGGGACACTCTATATATACATACCTATATCCTTATCCTCCCCACCCTGAGCTTTCTCTATAAAATGATACAGATATAGATTAACATATCATCTCTCTTTCTACGGAACTCAGATCACTTCCAATATATCTCACTAAAATTTACACTTACTTGGAAAGGTCCGGGGAACTGCCTGGAATAACACTACCAACCACCCACCCACCCCAGAAGGCCAGGGACAAGCCTAACAGGCCAATCCACTGTTCATATGCAAACAAGTACTTCAACATAATTTAGAGGTCTGCTGGTCTCTCTCTCCCTGGACAAGTACAAATAGTACACCCCCAACACAGGCTTTGAGGAACACTGACAACTTTCCTCTGACAAGGTCACTTCCACAAAAAGGAAACAATGATGAGAATGTCAACATTAAAGAGACAGAACTAAAGATCAGGAAAGGGAGTGATTTTGACTGTTACACAGATAGTAACAGAGGATCCAGTAAGTGAATCCAGGCATTCTTTCATTCTAATGTTCTCAACTATGTTTGCTGTGGAAGGTAAAAGAAGAACTTTCTTTTCATTGACACAGATTTTTTGAGGAGCCTTTTGAAAATCAAACTAGAAAAGCCAGAATATATAAATGCCTGGTCACAGTCAGAGTAAGAAATCACCTTCTCTGTAAACCTACATGACTCTGAGACCAGGGTTATAGACACTGGTCAAACACAGGATCATAGGTTCTAAAGCTCAGAGAAACCTTCAAAATTATCTAATTCATCTCCTAACTCAGGATACTGAGACCCAGAGAGATGAAATGACTTGATCCCAAGGTCACTCAAGCAGTGAACGGTACAGTCACGATTGGAACCCAGGTCTTCTGACTCCAAATCTTATACTCTTTGTATTGTATTACTCTTCGACCATATAGACTTGGGTTTCATCTCCCCAAATCTAGAGATGGGATGACTCCTTTATTTTTCAGAAGTTGGTCTCTGGCACCTCAGGGATCAAGAGAGATTAACTTCTGGGTTTGCTAACTCTCTCTATTCCCAAACTGGTAGCTTGGGTCCCCTGTGGGCAATTTATTCTTATTCTCCTGGCACTCTAAGGGTAACCCTAAAAGGGTAGGATATTCTAATGCTATTGCTCACACTCTCATATAATTAAATTCTGGGGAGAGTAAGTTAAAAATTAAAGTATAAAGGTAGTCAAGTATATATGCATGTATATACATATAAACACACATATATATATGTCATGTGAAGTGAGGGCCTACCCTCCTCATGACTCTAAGCACTTGGAGTCCTTTTGTCCCTCCACTGAATCCCTGCCAAGTTTACTTTGAAGCTTGCCTTTGTGATAGAGTTCCTTTACTCAACTGAGCTGGCTATGTCCTTATAGGCCACAATGTCTTCTCTGATAGGCCAATCCGCTGCTGGACTGTGTCAACCAAGCAGCTTTTCAGAAGTAGTTTTTTGCTGGACTGAAGGACTTCTACTAGACTCTGGTGATCTTTGCCACCAATTCTGGCAGCTAAGGGGACCTTTTGAAGCTCATCAATGGTCAAAATCTGGACCATTTTGTCTCTGTATACTCATTCACCTAATTGGAGCAGCTGGGTGGCACGGTAGATAGAGTACTAGGCATGGAGTCAGGAGGACCTGACTTGAAATCCAACCTCAGACACTTATTAGTTATGTGACCCTAGGCAATTCACTTAATCCTGTTTGCCAGAATTTTCTCATCTGTAACAAGAGAGGGAAATGGCAAACCACTCCAGTATCTTTGCCATGAAAATCTCAAATACAGTCATGAAAAGTCATGAGCCACAACAAAACAAACAAGAAAAAATAAATACAAAAGAAACAGGTACCATATACTCAGGGGCACATGGGAGATAGGGCAGCCTTCCCCTCTTCCACCCAACCACTCACAGCAATTCGCACTCAAAAACCATCAGGGAAGAGGGAGAATTCTGTTTAAATCTTTTGTAATTACCCTCGGTTCTCACTCCTCAGTCAGTTAGAAAACTCTTCATAACTGTTGTCCTACCTTTTGGAAGGGAAGTAGACTCACCAATCCTCCACACATTATACTGACAGCAATTAAAATCATATTACCTCCAGTATGGCTTTCAAAGCCCCCAATATGGGCATTTATAACATGACTCTCTAATTCCATAATATGGACATTCCTAACCTAGCCCCTTCCTACCTTTACATTCTGCTTCTACCTTATTCTCTTACCCCACCCCATCATGTATTCTACAATCCAGTGGCACTGGCCTGTCTTATTATTCCTTTCACAAAAATTACATCTTCTGATTCCAGGAATTTTCTATGGCTGTCTCCCATACCTGGAACTCTCTCTCTCTCATCTCTGCTATCCCTGCTTCCTTCAAGTTTCAGCTAATGGCTCACCTTTTACAAGAAGCCTTTCCCAATCCATTCCTGCTGAGATTATCTCTAATTTACCATATATATATATCTTAGTAATATATAGTTGTTTGCTTGCTGTCTTCTACCAGATGGATTCACAATTAAAAAAAAAACCAAAAACCCACAGGTAATTCCAGTACTACATAATCTGAAAAAATAGGTAAAGGATTCCTACTGAATTCCTTCCATGACACAAATATGGTCTTGAGATCCAAAACAGAGAAATAAATCTTTAGACCAATTTCCTCAATGAATATTGAGGCAAAAATTTTAAATAAATACTAGCAAGTTTATAATACATCACAAAGCACTGTGACCAGACTGGGATTATTCTACGATTGCAAGGCTACTTCTATGTTATTAAAATTTTAAGCATAACTTACCATGTCAGCAATAAAAATAATAAAAATTACATGATTTTTCCATATAAAGAGAAAAAGCTTTTGACAAAATAGAGTACTCTTTCCTGTTAAAATCACTAGAATGTACAGGCAAAAAAGACACTTTTCTAATAACAATAAGTAGTGGCTATCTAAAACAAAGAGCAGGCGTTATCTGTAATGGGAATAAACTAGAAGTGTTTCCAGTAGGATCAGGGGTGAAGCAAGTATGTCCATTATTAACATTATTATTCACTATATTTTTGGAAATGCCAGGTAATTTTACTAGAAATGTTAGATAAAATGTAACCAGATGAGAAAAAGAAATGGA
Source organism: Potorous gilbertii (assembly GCA_028658325.1). Lineage (NCBI taxonomy): Eukaryota > Metazoa > Chordata > Mammalia > Diprotodontia > Potoroidae > Potorous > Potorous gilbertii. Next base: position 499,255,979 of record CM053770.1, read on the forward strand.
AAGAATAAGCATAGGAAATAAGGAAACAAACTCATCACTTTACATAGGCAATCAAGGTCTCCCAGTGCATCCTGGGTCACGTCCAGTCATCCTGAGGAATATCTGGTCACTGGATTCAGAAGGCTCTGCAGAAGTGAAGCTGGTGACCTGCACAGCCCTCCCTCACTCAAAACAAAGTCAAGTACAAGTCATATCATCATTTCTCTGATGGCATGGTCTTCTTCGGCAAAGAAGGACAGACACAACAATCCCCTTTAGACAGTGAGCTCCTAGAGAGTAAGACCAGTTTTGTTTAGTTTTGTTTTGTTTGCCTTTTTTTATATCCTCAGTGATTAGCATAACGCCTAGTATATAATATAGTCATTTAAATGCTTGTTGATTTGACCTAGCCAGGATATTGAACACACTTTGAAATGCACCAGGAAAAACAAATCTGCACATGCTCAAAGGACTAGGCCCTCATTAACCAGTCCCCCATTACCCTAAAAATTTTATTTCCAATCTAGAATTCCATCTTTTTTCACAGACTATTACATCAGCCCAATCCCTACTTCTTCCAGATGTAGGAAGGAAATTTATAATAGCTACTTATCACAAGATCACTTGATTTTATTCCCCACTATGGATTTTCCTGGAGCCATCAACATATATAGTTCAGTGCCTATTCAGCTCTGTATTTTGTATGTCATCTCGCCTTTGTCCAGAACCACAACCATCCTTTATTCATTATTTGCTTTATTATTTGACCATGGCATAGAAATGTAGAATTTTTAAAGTTTTTTTTAATGTCTTTTTCTCTTTAAGCCATGATCATTTGCTCACATACACACACAGCCACCCCCAATTTCCAACACACATAGAAACCTCCCTTGCAACAAGCAAAAATAGTTATGCATAACTAACCAATAAAGCAGTCATCTCCAACGTATATGCAACATTCTGAATGTCCCCTACTTTTTTACTTAAAGGAGGAAGATGTACTATTTTCTTAGAATGGTGGGTTATTTACGCTTAATTTGAAGACCTACAGAATTGGTAGAGGTAAAAGGGACTCTAGAGATCATCTAATCCCGCTCCCAATCTTATAGAAGAGGAAACCAAGATACAAGCAAGTAAAGTAACTTTGCCCAAGGTCACAGAGTGTTAGTTACTGGCAGAGCCAAGATACTAGTTTATTAATAATTATAATAAATTATCTTATTTGTTGATTTCAGAAGAACATCTGATTCAAAAGAACAAAATGTACTCCTAAAGATTCTCTTGAAAGAAAGTATCTCCTAGTATTATACCCTAATAGTTCAATTCGGGCCTTCCCTCCAATGATATGAATTGCAACCCATTCACATCTGCTGTTCCTGAGCAACTCTTATCCAAGCACCCCTATAAGTTCATCTTAAAGTGACCATAAGTCATTCAAGTTGACAGGTCAACTATATCTTTATATAACCATAAATCCTTTCCTTAACTTCTCTTAATATCACAAAAATAAACAATTCATCTTATTTTTGTATCATATATTGCTCTAATGATTTCCTTTACCTGGCATCTGCTGTATCATTTCTTATTTATGATGTGTTCTAGACTGCTAATTCCAACCATGTACCTCTCCACTGAATAAACCTTAACTTCAGTTCTTTAGAGACCTGAGTGTTTCATGACTCACAGCAATACAATATTAATGGAAAAAGATTTGTGCTAAAAAGGCAGGCGTTTGTTTCAGGAAGAAGTTTGAGCATTAAAAGAATATCAGAGACTGTGATATAACCTTGCAATGTAGTGGTTTCACTGCCCCTGATGATGAAAAGAATTCGTTATAAAAATCTTTAGAAATCTTTTCCATATTTTATGTGTCTGCTGTTCTCCTAATTCCATCTTGATATGCCTTCAGTATTACTTTGCTTAATTGGGTCTCTAGATAAGATTTCTTTAAACTTTTTTTTTAACTTTCACTGTTTCTTACTATTTTATGAGAAACACTGTTCACATATTTACCATCTTTCTGGACAAGATTTTATCGTTATCCTTAGCTGCTATATATTTAAGCTTTTTAGATTCAACCCAAATGTCAAGTGTTTGCTACTGTGGTTTTTTAAGACTATTTTTGGAGAGTAGGGGAAAGGGGTCCCATAAACTGTATGAAAATGTTATAACTTGTCAGTGTTCTTTCTTTCCTCCATTTCCCTTTTTTTGGTTTGAATAATTTGTTTAAATATGTCAGGTTGGAGCTGTTTTCATTGTATATTTTATTGTTTTCTCATTTTTATTCTTCCTTCTAGGTTTGAACTTAGTTTTATCTAACAAATCATTGATCTTACTATATGCAAATAGCTGACACAAAAGCAACTCTCATCTGTAATAAGTAATTTCCTTTCTGTAAAGATATAATCAACTTCATTTTTTGCCATTTTCTTTGATACTCACCATGTCCCAACATCTCACAATTCTTTTCTCCAAGGAAGCATTTTATTATAGATATGGACTTTCTGTGCCGTTTGCAAGTCTTTGTTATCTCTCATTCTATATCCTTGAAAAACATTTTCCAACACATTTTGCACCACTCTTATTTAGGACTAATTTAGTACTAAAATAACTAAGTATCAAAGTATATGTTTTCATTTGCAAGGTCTTACCAAGTTCTTGATATAATTTCACTGCATCTTCAAGTTCTCCAACAGAGTTTGACACATAGGCTAAAATTATTTTTTATAGTGACCTTTTTGCAAACACTTGTCACAAATATGGTAAAGTACATGATGATCAGATGTCCCATGAAATTTCTTTCCTTATGGCCCTAGGTCATGTAAAATCAACTCTACCAATTCCTTTATCTGTATTTCCAAGGAGATACAAGATAAACCTGTGAGCCATCCTTCCTTTAAGGGCAACTATTCCTCGTCTCTTAATTCTACTTATATTAAGAATGCAAAGACTGATACAATTCAATTTCTCCGCTTCTCAAGGAACCCTATTTCATCTCATCTTCTCCAGCAGATTGCCCCCATCATCCCCATTCTATCATATTTCCAAATTTTCCCTGTCCATTGGATCCTTCTCTTCTGCGTACAAACATACCCATTTCCACACCATCCACAAAAATCCCCTCACTTGACCCTTCCATTCCTGCTAACTATGGTCCTATATCTCTTCTGTCTTTTGTGGCTAAATTCCTCAAAAAAGCTATCTATTATAGATGCCACCATTTTATCACCTCTCTTTCTGTCCTTAAAGCCTTACAATCTGGCCTCTGACTTCATCACTCAACTGAAACTGCTCGCTCCAAAGTTAACAGTCTTAATTGCCAAATCCAAATGCCATTTCTCAGTCCACATTTTCAACTTCTCTGTAGCCTTTAACAATGTTGATCATCCTCTCCTCCTCTACATTCTTTACTCTCTAGGTTTTTCAGGACACCATTCTCTCCTGGTTTTCCTCCCACCTATCAGACTGCTTCTTCTCAGTCATTTTTGTTGGATCCTCATTCAAATCCCTCTAAATGTAGATGTCCCACAGAATTCAGCCCTAGGTCTTCATCTTCCTCCTCTATACTACATCACTAGGTGATCTTATCAGCTCCCATGGATTTCATTATCATCTCTAGGCTGAGACTTCTCAAATCTACCAACCCTGCCCTAACATCTCTGCTGACCTCACATCTCCAACTTGCATACATCTCCAACTCGATATCCAGTAGATATCTTAAACTCAACATACCCAAAAATCAACTCATTCTCTTTCCCCCTAAACTCTTCTCCTCTGCTAACTTCTCTATTATTATAGAAGGTAGCACCACTCTCCCAAGTCCCTCAGACTCGAAATCTAGGTATCATACTTAACTCTTCATTATCTCTCAATCCCTCCCCCATATCCAGTCTGTTGCCAAAAATTATCCATTTCACCTTTGCAGCATCTCTTGAAAATTCCCTTCTCTCTTCTGACACTGCTACCACCCTGGTACAGACCCTCACCACCTCATACCTAAACTACTGAAATAGTAAGCTGATTGGTCTCCCTGACCCGTCTCTTCCCACTCCAGTCCATCCTCCATTCAGTAACCAAACTGATTTTTCTAAAGCAGGTGTAACCATGTCACATTCCAACACCAACTCCATAAATTCCGATGATAACCTATCACCTCCAGGATCAAATACAAAATCCTGTGCCTGGTATTCAAAATCCTTCACAGCCTAGAACTCTCACACTTTTACAATTTTCTTATACCTTCCTCCCTGATACATACTCTTCAATCTAGTGACACTGGCCTCCTTGCTTTTCCTCAAACAAGATACTTTGGCTCTAAGGATTTTCCATGGATACCCCTCATTTCTGGAATGCTTCCCCTCTTCATCTCTGCTTCCTTTAAGTTAGCTTCCCTGGCTTCCTTTAAGTCTTAACTAATATCCCTTCTTCTACAGGAAGCCTTTCCCAAACACTCTTAATTGTAATGCCTGCCTCTCTTGTAAATATTTCCTATTTATCCCATACATAGCTTGTTTCTACATATTTATTTGCTTGTTGTCTCTTCCATTAGATTATAAACTACTTAAGGACAATTTTGTGCCTCTTTTTGATCACCAACAATTGGCACAGTGCCTGGCAAGTCACAGGTACTTAATAAATGTTTACATTCAATTTGCAGACTGAATGACTGACTGGTATGCCCATTTGTGAGTCATTGGACAACGATCTCCCATTTATGGTACCAACAAGTAAGTTATTATTTATAGACAATCTAAAAACTCTGCATTTATTACTACCTTTTGCACCCTTTCCTACTGTTCTGTCACTGCAGAAAGAGGATGTCAGAGAGAAATGAGGGCCATTTTGTATTTTTCTTGGCTTCATGGGCTGCTTTAACCCAAGAATTCATCACCAAGTGTCCCAGTCAACTGATAATGAGTCTCTCCACATTTAGCTAGGATGGACTTCAGAAAGGAGACACAATCTGTTGCCCAGATAGTACTGAAAACCTTTCTAGCACAGTAGAACCTTCCAGAACTTGGGTTTCATTGGTATAGCCTTTGAAGCATCGGAGTTGGATTTCCTGAATGGTATCCTATAAAAATATGTTTAAAACCACGCAAGATTCTATAAAAGGTGTGACCACAATGATAATACTGTTCAACGAGTCACTAGGTATAAATATCAATAAAAGTTTAAGATGGTCCAGCAAAATCACTACTAGGTCTGTATCCCAAAGAGATGCAAAAAAAGGAGGGAGGGGCAGAGGAAGACCTATTTGTATAAAATATAGCAACTCTTTTGGGGATGTCAAAGAATTGGAAATTGAGGGGATGCCTATCAATTGGAGAATGGCTGAATTACGTGAATGTAATGGAATATTACTTTGCTATGAAAAATGACAAGTAGGATAATTTCCGAAAAATCTGGTCTTCCACAAACTTATGCAAAGCAAAGTGAACAGAACTTGGAAAGCACTGTACACAGGAAGAGCAATACCGTACAATGCTCAACTGTGAATGACTTAGCTCTTCTCAGAAATATAATGACCTAAGACAATTCTAAAAGACTCATGGTGAAAAATGCTATCCACCTCCAGAGAAAGAACTGATGGAGTCTGAACGCAGATCAAAGCATAATACTTTTCACTTTATTTTTTTCCCATTTTTTTGGACTGTTCTTTCACAATATGACTCATTTGGAAATATGTTTTGCATGACTGCACACATTTAGCCTATATCAAACTGTTGGGGGGAGTGGGAAGGAAAGAATTTGGAACTCAAAATTTTTAAAAAGAATGTTTAAAATTGTCTTTACACGTAATTGGAAAAAAATAAAATATTATTTTTCAACAGTTTAAGATGGGTGCTCACCTAAGCATCTGCTTACCGCATATGCTCATCTAAGGAGTTGGCAAGTATCATAGAGGCATGGCATTTTCATCAGATGACTTTCTCACATTCATATCTGTACTTAGTGTGTCTATCTACTCTCAGCTGGATGTATGGTCTCTTATTCATCCATTTCCTCTAGAGACATGATAATGGGAGGAGGAAGGAGATGAGAGGAATGTATGTAACAAACCCTCTGGCTCACTCCCCAACATCTCACCACACTCTAGTAGAGGCACAAAGTGCTCCTGAGCATGCAACGTCTGCCACTAAACTGGCAAACTACTGAAATTGATGTGGAATATTTAAAGCTCCCAGAAGCATAAAAAACTCAGCTATTCTCTTCTTGATCCAATCAGAAAGGATACTTAAACTTCATCATATGTAAACCATATCGACTGTGTTTACATGGAATGGCAGAATCATATCCCTTCCTCTTACATTAATATGCATTTTCAAAAAGCAAACTATGTAATATAGATTCATGGCTCAGTACACAATCTTCTTTCTCTGTTCTTTGATCGTGGAAATGCTCATGTTTATTGATATTTACTAAATTCATTTTTAAAAGGTCATGCCAGATAAATCTCATTTCCTTTTTGACAGGGGGATTGGAATAAAAGATCAGAAGAATGCTATAGATACTGAAAAGTATTTGACAGATTCTTCCATATAATTCTTATAGACAAGATGGAGAGGTATGACTACAGTACTACTATTAAGAAATACTAGAACTAATGACTTAGAGAAGACTAGAAGGATTTGACTAGTTTGTCTGAAAAAAATCTACAAGTCTTCATATACTGCAAGCTCAATATAAACCATCAATGTGTAATGATGGCTAAAATTTATGCCCAAAGCTTGGAACTTCAGGTATAATCATTGTAGAAAGTTACAGTTTGACTCATGTCTAGGGTCTCCCCAAATGGAGGATGAAGGAGGTACTCTGTATAATTTCAATCAGATATAGGACAACTATTTATTTCCTCTACACAAAACAGATGCTTAACATAAGAGATTCACATTAACACGTATTAATACATATTAATTAACAATTAATACATATTAACAAAGACTTAAGCAAGCAGTACTAGTGAGTTGTAACCATTCTTAATCTCTCCTGGGAGGTTGATATTTAAAACATCAAAATATGAAATAGTTTATAGGATTGATGAACAGGAATTTCACTTTTGCCTTGGCTCTCTGCCATATATACTTCAAGGCTTGTGTTTTCTGACACAGCAATCCAGGGGTAGGGCTAGTCCTATCACTGGACAGCTTCAAGAAGGGTATAGTTGTGGAAAACATTCATCTTGATGCCAATCATCTCTGCCTTAGAGAACTAGACATTTTTGAACTCACAAGGTTCCCTCTGGCTATAGCCATCCTGGAATTGCACTTTGGTCACCGATGCTGAGAGAAGGAAAATAAGAGTAAAGGGACATCCAGAGGCCCAAGGCCCTGGCTCAGCCCTGACTAAAACAAAATGTACTTTAACTGCCATGTGATCTCAGCTGCCATGCTGCTGGGGCAGGGAAAGGACAGCCTCTCTTCCACTCCAATAAGAAGCCCAGGGGAAAAGAGCTACTAATCACCTATTTGGGGAGAGAGAGACAGACAGACAGACAGATAGACACAGAGACAAAGACAGAGAGAAAGTGAAAGGAGAGAGAAAGAGAGAGAGTGAGAAGAGCAAAAGCTATCTCCCCTTTTTAGCTGGCATAGTATCTCACCACCCTGCTCCATAGGGAGTATCAAGGAATCACCCAGTGTTTTCTGTATCATCCCAAAACATCTAAGTTAAGCCGCATATGTCCTCAGAAGTTACCAGGGTGCTCTGTACCCTTTCTATTGGATGCACATCAATCCAACCTCCATGATACAAAGGAACTTAGATTTTATCTTCGAAGTCATAGAGAGCCATTGAAGCTCCTTGAATAGGGGAGTGACATGATCAGACCTTTATTTTGAGACTATCAACTTAGTCTAATACCAACTCTGCCAGTTACTATTTTGGGGATTTCATTTCTTCTTCCAGGGTCTCAGTTTCTTGCCCTGTACAAGGAAGGACTGGACTAGAATCTAGTTGGTAGATAATCTCTGAGGTCCCTCCCTCCTAGCATCTGCTAGACTTTAAAGTGATTTTCAAACCTTAAAATGCTGGATAAATGTCAGCTATTACCCTGTGTTAAAATACTCTATGTTCCAAGGCTGCTTCCATATCTGATAGCTGTGAACAGGAATGCCCTTCTGCATGCTCCTGGGCTGGGGGGAAGAAGCGGAAGAGAGATATTTTAGAAATAATGGCTTATGTTTGTATAGTATTGTGGTTTGCAAAGTGCTTTATATACATTATGTCACTTGAAAGAAAAAAGAATATCAATTTGGTAGCTATGGAGTGGAAAAGGGACAGACTGGAGACAGTTCTGCACCAGGTTTGTCTAAGGCCTTATTCAAGATCATTAGAATGAAATGAAGATGCTCTCAGCCCATCTAATGTTTAACAAAAGTAGACTTCCTTAATTAGGATGGAAATGATATTCAACAAGGCTACAACACTGATTCAGCTTGGCATAGTTCCACTGCCTCCCTACTTGGGCCATGATGGTGTGCCTAGTCAGAGACCTAGGTCAAGTCTAAGGAGTTCACATGTACTGGACTTTTTTCACTTAGGTGACCAAGAAACTAGGCTCAAACCTTACCTCTACACCAGTCAAGGCTCAAGTAATATTTAAACACCTTTTAAGAAAAACTAACCTAGAATGTGTGGAAGGGACTTAAGTAGATGTAAATGTTGCTCCTATGACATCAACTATTGCAACTGTCCTAGTGAGAGGTGAGAAGGGCCTAAGCTGGGGCAGAGGGCTGGAAATGATCCTGTCAGTTGAGAGAAGGAAACAGATGTGAGAGGTTCTATGAATATGGAATCATACCACCTGTCCCATTTTAAGAAAAGCCTTAAGTTTCTAGGAAAAAAGGATGTGAGATTCACACTATCTTCTTCCTTGGTCAGATCATATCTGAAGTGTTGTGTTCTGTTCTGGGTGCCACCTTTTATAAATAATAAGATAGAAAACACTGAGAAGAAAGCACTGAATAACATTAACCCCCTCCCCCAAAATGAAATTGATTAGATGTTAAAAGATAGGAATAACAGCTTCCTAATATGAGTCATTTTCAAACTAATCATTTATGTAAAGTCAGGATAAACTTGTTAGAACAAAGATTAAAATCAAAATCAAACTCAACAGAAGAATAAAAATGAGATGATAAAGAATTTAATAGAGGCAACTCAAATTTGATTGATGATTAACAACCCAAAACAGGAAATGGGAAAACTAATAGATGTCAACAAACAACATAGACTATTAGCATTTTTTTCAGGAAGTTTAATATAAGCAAGTGCTAGAATAGTTGCTGGGGACCTCTTCCTAAGGGAAGCTGGCATTGCCTGAGAACCCAGGATCTTTGGACCTCTGGAACTCATAAAATAACCTCCAAATCTAGACAATTTCATCTCAAGATAAATACTGAGTTATCCATAATCAGGCAAAGAAACACAGAAGAGAAGAGGTAGCCAGGACAGAGGCTCCAGCTTGTCTAGCTGAGCTCTAGCGTCTATGTGGGAGTAGTCACCATGCTGCCAGGGTACTGAAGGGACACCCCTCACTCATCCCTCATTCTAAGTACCAAAATCACATGATGTACACAAAATGTGGAGCCAAATGAATTCTTTGACTCTTTGGCAGGAAACAAAAGTTTCTAAAACACTGTGTTGTATATGCTGCATCCCACTCCACCCCTAGCCCACACTGGCCACCTCAGAGACTCTAGAGTGAGAAAGAACACTAGCCATTTCCCTTTCCTGAGTCCTCTTTCCCACCCCTCCTACCTCACTAGTGTCACTTTTCTTTACTTTTAAATCCATAGTGTCCCTACATAGAGCTTATTCTTACCTCTGAAACTCTTCACTTGTTATGAATTAAATTAAATGCTTGTCTCATCTGTCTCTGGAAATTAATGTTTCTCTCCACATGATCTAGGTTTCTGTTTCTCCCCCTCATCTCTCATTCTTTAGTCTATGGTCTTTCTGTTCCTTCTTCCTCCCTACTAGTTAAGGCTGTTGGCCATGGAGTCTGGGGGAGAAAGGTGTTAGTAGCAGCCTCTTTTGCTTCCACTCTCCACCACAGCTACAATCTCTCTCCTTGCTAAGGTTATCTCACTTCCTAGGGCTCCTCACCACCCTTCCATCTCCTTCATCTTTCTCTCTTTGTCCAATGTCATCCTTTCCTGTAGACAGACACTTCTTGCTCTTCCCACTTCTCTCAGCGAAGAAAGGAACTGAGCTGCCAGTCTTTGTCCCATGGCTCTCCAAGCAGGCAAGCATTGGTGAGCTCCTGGTTATATAGAGAATGATATGGAGTCATCTGAGGACTGTAAGGAATGGAATGATAAGGGAAATGATACGGACGCAGTAAATGACTTTGGCAGTATCCCTCTGCTCTTTTGGAGGTGGAAAGAAAAAAGATTTAGACCCGTCCATTCTAAGTATATGGTCCTTCAGAATTCCCAGTTCCTTAAACTGAAGCAAATCTTTTCACATGGAGCATATTTCACTACTGTGTAATTGAAGAAAAAATTAAAACAAAACACCAGATTTAGACTTGAAGGACCTGAGTTCATGTCCTGGCTCTACCATTTACTACTATACTATATATTAATAAACTTCACTTCTTTGGACCTCTGTCTTCTTATCTATAAAATGGGAATAAATATAACTCATCATATTACTGTGGGATTCATTATGCATAGTGGTTTTTAAACTGCAAATCACAGCCCCAATTTCCAATCTCTGAACTCTGGGTTCTTGCCACAAGAACCAAAAGCATAAATCTAGCTCATTTGATCTCCATCAACAGTTGGCACTGGGAAATCTCTGAATATAGCTCTAATATAGGCTATATCCAAGTCTTCAGAGACAATGGTATCCTCCAGATTTCATATACAGTAACAATGCATATTGGGTAGAAAACCCAATCCTCCCCACAGAGAAGTCAGAAAACATATAAGAGATACATAGTAACCCATAATGACTTAGGAACTTCAAGGCAAGGCTGCCCAAGAATTCTCTTTTCTGTCTAGAATGCTGTATTCTAGAGCATGGGATAGCCAACTGGTTAAGCTTATATTCAACACCAACATGCCAATATTTTTTTACAAAATGGAAGGCACTACTCCCCTCCCCACCCTCAGCCATTTGCTATTCTGTTCTGTTTCTGAAGAGACAAAAAAGATATGAAGGGCAAAAAGGGTCCAATTCAGTTACACCGTGGACCAGTGGTGAAACTGTGAATCAGCCCCACTATTTTGGAAAGCAATGGGAACTATGCCAAAAATTTAGCAAACTATGTGTATCCTTTGACCCAATTATGCCACTACCAGGGCCATATCCCTAAAGAAATCAAAGAAAGAGGAAGACAAGCTGTATGTGCAAAAATAATTAATAACAGCTCTTTTCATGTAAGTCAAAAATTGGAAACTAAGAAATTGTCTTCCTATTGGGAATAGCCAAACAAATTGTGGCATATTAATACAAGGGAATATTATTCTTCTATAAGAAATGATGAAATAGACAATTTCAGAGGAAACAGATCTTTATGAACTGATTGAAAAACAAAATCAGCAGAACTAAGAAAATAATTACTACAATGATACTGATATTATTGACGAAAAACAATTTTGAAAGACTTTAGAATTCTGATCAATTCAATGACCTCGAGTTCAAAAGAATGAAGATGAAACACTCCACTTGCCTCCTGATGATATGAACTTAAAATGCAGAAAGATATGTATTTTTAAGAACAGCTAATGTGAAAACTTGTTTTGATAGATGCACAGATAAGTATCGAGGCATTTATTACTTTAGGGGTTTTGTCTTTTTAAAATGTGCTCTATGCGTATAGGAGTAGTAGACAGGATAGTTTTTCAAAAATACTTATTATTCAATTCTTAATCCAAGAAGCATAACAATGAGCAAATAAAAGATTCCCTCCATAAAGAACTAGTATGGTAACAAGGGTACAAATTCAGAAGAAGGGAATGACTACCAAACATCTATAAACAAGGCTTCAAAGAAAATACACTCCGGACCCAAGTTTAACTAGAATTCCTAGAAGAAATAAAGCAAGTGTTTGGTGGAGCTTTTAAAAAGTTAAAAACAAGAGTCAAGATGGTGGAGTGAGCAGAAACATTTTGGCCTCGTTCATACAACACATCTACTCTACAAAGACCTAGGAAACATGCCAGACAGAATTCTGATTGGTAAAGAAAAAAAAAAGTTACAATAAGTCATTTTTTTTTCCAGCCCAAGGCAGCTAAAGTGAGCAGAAAAAGGTACTGTAGACACTGGTGAGGGAGGCAGGAGTGCACATGATAGTAATGGAGAACATTTCAGAGGTGGAAAGAAAGGGCTGAGATAAAGCACCATGGCAGGAAGCACTGGGGAAGGAGATACCCGGGGATCCCTGAACTAGCTAGCACTGAATACAGGGATAGGTGCCATCTGGTGGCTCCGTTGCTCATTACCTAGTTCTAGGTCACAGATCCAGGTTGCAGAGAAGTGCTCTCAAGTCAGCATGAATCTCAGTTGAGTCCTGAGCAAGGAACTACCTCTGAAAATGTAGCCATATGACTCTGGGCCCAGGAGCAGAGGTAAAACTCAGTTCTAGCCTTTAGCCCAGTACAGAAGCCTACAGTAGAATTACTGGGGCAAAAATCCCAAGACAAAAGTAGCTCTGAACCTGTACATCCTCCCAGGAGACTGTCAGTGACTAAGTCCAACAGCATTCTACCAATACTCAACCACACAACAAGCCAACAGATTCAGATCTGGGTCAGGAACTCACAGAGTTCAGTCCAGGAAGGAAGAGAACAGACTTCTTCCTGGATCATACCATTTTGGGTGTTCTAACAACTTGAAAGTCCTAGAGCTAAGCTATAAAAGCAGCAGAAGGATGCAAAAGGATAGAAGCTCAGGTCAGACACTATCCCTAGAAGTGTATAAGGCCCAGCATTAACATAAAGTGCCCAGTGAAGAATGTAGGCTGAAAAATGTACAAATAATAATTTTAAAAACCTGACCATAAATAATTACTTTGGTGATAGGGAAACTCAAGATACAAGCACAGAAGAAGAGAATGACTTTAAAAACATCTATAAGCAAAGTCTCAAATTGAAATGTGGATTGAATACAAGTCCAACAAGAACTCCTAGAAAAGTTCAAAAAAATACTTTTAAAAAGCAAAAACCAATTTTTTACAAAATTGGATTTACAAAACCAAACAAAAGTGGCAAAGGGTAGAATGGAAAAAGGAATGAGAGCTATGGAATAAAGTTATGGAAAGAGAATTAATGGCTTGGTTTGAAAAAAGATACAAAATATTACTGAAGAAAATAAATCCTTGAAAATTAAAACTGGTCAAATGGAAGCTAATAAATTCATGCAATATTAAGAAACAATCAAAGTCAAAAGACCAAAGGAATAAAAGAAAATGTGAAATATTTCATAGAAAAAAATGATTTGGAAAACAAATCAAGAGATAACCTGAGAATCATTGGGCTACCTAAAATCTATATACAAAAAAGAATGTAGATATTATATTTTAAGAAATCATAAAAGAAAACTGCCCAGAAGTCTTAAGAACCACAGGGCAAAGTAGAAATGGAAAAATCTTATTGGTCATCCCCTGAAAAAAACCCAAAATAAAAAACCTCAGAAATATTATAGCCATAATCCAGAGCTCCCAGATCAAGGAAAAAATATTGCAATCAGCCAGAAAGAAAGAATTTAAGTGCCAAGAAGTCATAGTCAGGATCACACAAGATTTAGCAGTCACCACAGTTCACCAGGAATAGAGAATTTAGGATATGAATATTATAGAATATGAATATGAATATTATTAAAGGTAAAGTATCTAATATTACAACCAAAAATAATCTATCTCACAAAACTGGAGTATAACGGTGGGGAGAAGTGATGTACATTTAATAAAATAGAGGATATTCAAGTATTCTTGATGAAAATACCAGAGCTGCTTTTAAAAATTGATATCCAAGCATAGGAATCAAGACAAGCATGACATAAGTAAAAAATCGTAAGAGGCTAAGCAAGATGAAACTGACTACATTCTTATATGTGGGTATGAAACATGCAACGTCTCAAATTTTCGTTGTAGGATATCAAGAAAAACACAAAATTCACTCATATTTCTGTATATTAACAACAAAATCAAGCAGGAAGAAATAGCGAGAGAAATCCAATTTAGAAAAGCTACCAATGATATAAAATACTTGGAATTCTACCTGCCAAGACATAAACAAGAATTTTACAAACACAATTATAAGAGTCTACACATATAAATGAAAACAAATCTAAATAATTGGAGGAATATTAGTGTTCATTGATAGCTCTACTTCACAGAACCAGAAAAAATAATAAGAAAATTCATCTGAGAAACAAGAATATCAAGGGCATTAATGAAAAGAGAAGTGGGAAGAAAGGAGGTTTAGCAATACCTGATCTCAGGTATTGTAAAGCTATAATAGTCAAAGTAATCTGGTATTGGATAAGAAAAAGAAAGGTTGATCAGTGGAATAGATCAGGTACACAATACACGGTGACACACTGGCATAGTAACCTAATGTTTAATAATTCCAAAGATCCCAGGTACTGGAGCAAGAACTCACCACTCAAGAAAAACTGTTGGGAGAACTAGAAAATGGTCTGGCAGAAACTCTATATAAACTGATATCTCATGCCTTATAACAAGAAAATCTTCAAACAGGCACATGATTTAGACATAAAGGATGATATCCTGAAAAAATTAGAGAGGCATGAAAGAAATTACCTGTCAAATCAATAAAGAAAGTGTTTACAACCAAATAAAAGATTAGAGAGGTTGACAGGATGTAAAATGGCCATTTTAATTACATAAAATTTAAACATTTTTGCACAAGAAAAACTAATAAAGCTAAAAATCACAAGAGAAGCAAGAAATTTGGAGCAGGGGGAGGATCTGCAGCAAGCTTCTCAAATAAAGGTCTCATTTCTACGACATAGAGAGAACCGAGGCAAACATAAAAATGAGAGCTATTCTCAATGGTTAAATAGTAAAAGGCTATTAATAGACAGTTTTCAGCAGAAGAAATTCAAACTATCAAGAGCTATATTTTAAAAATGCTCCAATCACTGATTAGAGAAATTAAATTTAAAATTTAATTAAAACAACTCTGAGGGTACCACCTCATACCTATCAGATTGGCTAAGATGACAAAAAAAGAAAATTGGCAAATGCTGAAAGGAATATGGGAAAACAGGATCTTTAATGCAAAATTGGTGAACTTATAAAGTAGTCCAATCATTCTAGAGAGCAATTAGGTTCTATGCCCAAAAAAGCTATTAGACTGTGCCTATTCCTCTTTGAGTCAGTAGTATTGCTACTAAATCTCTACGCCCAAAGAGATCAAGGAAAGAAGAAAAAATGCATATGTACAAAAATGTCTATAACAACTCTTTTTTTTTGTTAGCAAGGAATTGGAAACTAAGGAGATGCCCATCAATTGGGCTTCAACTAGAGACTGAACAAGTTACAGCATATGAATGTGATAAAATACTACTGGGCTGTAAGAAATGAAAGGGATAGTTTCACAAAAACCTGAGAAGACTTTATAGGAACTGATGCAAAGTGAAGTAAACAGAACAAAGAGAACAATGGATAGATGGAAGGACTCTGATCAGCAAAATGACCGATCATAATTCCAGAGGACTCATGATGAAACATGCCGTATACCTTCAGATAGAAAAATAATGGATTCAGAGTGCAGATCAAAATATATGTTCTTTTTTTTCTTTTGGACACAGTTAATTTGAAATTTTATTTTGCATGGCTACACATATTTGTATTGGGCTTTGTTTTTCTTGCCTTCTCAATGAAGAGGAGAGAAAGAAGGATAATCTGGAATTGAAAATAAAATAAAATTAGGAAAAATGTAAAAGTTAAAATAACTTTTGTGAATGAAATGAACATACTAGAAGAAAGAATTATAAAATAAAGGAGAAATTTGGGGGAAAGACATGGAAGAATTAATAATTAAGTACAAGAAGTAGAAAACCTTACCCCAACAACAGACTTCCTGAAAATTAGAATGGATCAAAAAGAATTTAATGACTTCATTAGGCAAAAAAAAAACCCCAAAAACATTAAAACAAAGTAAAAAGACTGGAAAAAGACAATAAAATATATCTCCTTTCTAAAACAACTGTCTGAGAAAATAAATCAAGAAGAACTAATTTAAGAATCATTTTACAGTTATTCAGTCATGGTCCGACTGTTTGTGACCCCACTTAGGGTTTTCCAGGCAAAGATACTAGAATGGTTTACCATTTCCTTCTTCAGCTGATTTTACAGATGAGGAAACTAAAGCAAACAGGGTTAAATGACTTGCCCAGAGTCACACACAGCTAGTAAGTGTCTGAGGCCAGATTTGAACTCAGGTCTTCCTGTCTCCAGACTTGGTACTCTACTCACTGTGACATCCAGCTGCCTACTGACAGTGATGACCAAAAGATAGATCCTAAACAGAACATTTCAAGAAAGCATGAAAAAACAAAAAATCTGTCTGATTCTATTAAAACAAGGGGGAAAGTGAAAATAGAAAGAATCCACTGATCACTGAAAGAAACTGCAAAATAAAAATTCCCAGGAAAGTCATTACCAAAATCCAGAGTTTCCAGGCTATATAAAAAACACTTCAAGCAGCTAGAAAGAAAGCACTGAAATAATGAGGAGGCACAATCAGTAGTATTACACAAAGATTTTGTGGCCACCATTATAAAGCATCAGAATCTTAGAAATACAATATACCAAAAGGCAAAAAATATAGGCTTCTAATAAACTTCCCCAGCAAAAATGAGTACAATCCTCAAGGACAAAAAGAAAAGAAAAAAGAACATTAGGGGAATAAAGAACTTAAAAACATTTCTGGTAAAAAAAAAAAACAGAATTGCATTTTCTTCAGCTGCTCTCTTCTGATGGATAGCTGTGCTAGGTTTAACTCTACATTGTCATCCAGTAAGAAACAATGCCATAAAAGAAAAAATCTTGGAGACTTTTCCTCTCTAAAAGCAATATGTGACCCCATGCAAACAGACCTCAGCCCTATGGCTTGACCATCTGACATTCTATTTTATGTGAACCATATTAATCTGGGGTCTCCAAACTTCTGAGTTTTGAAAGGTCAGGATACCAACCATCTGCCATCTGAGACCCAGGATCACAGGTGTACTAGAACCAGTTCAATAGTTTGAGAGGACCCCTGTTAAATTTTTTGTGTGAACAGGTACACCTCAGAAATGTGCAAATGATAGAAATCAGAATTTGATTTATTGTTTTATTGATTGTCTAGAGTTGGGTCAAGAGTCAGGAAAATTCATTTTCCTGAGTTTAAATCTGGCCTCAAACACTTACTATGTCACCCTGTACAAGTCACTTAATTCTGTTTATCTCAGTTTTCTCATTTGTAACATCAGCTGGAGAAGGAAATGGCAAATTACTCCAATATCTCTACGAAGAAAACCCCTAATGGGATGACCAAGAGTTGGACATGACTAACACCAAGGAAGTAGTAGAGAAAATGTTAATAATTATTAAACCCAAAAGTATATATTATATTACAGTTCATTTAATTTTACAGAGCTGGATGTTAGATTTTAGTGGCATACATCTGCCCAGGATTCAGGGAGTTGAAATGCCCATCCAGTTTTGTAGCTAGTCCAACACTAATGTCCCAAGGAACAAGGAGAGACCTACAAAAATGACCTTTTGTACACAGCACACAGTTAGCTAAGACAAGAACTTGTTTGGCAGTTTGCTATACAAACAAAGGAGCCAAGAGAAACATAAAATGGTAAATATGAATGAGCAATCAGAAGGGACTAAGGAAGGATGAAATATTTACATTCTAATAGGGGAAGATAATACAAGTATTCCCTTAGAATCCTAATGATATCAAGGATGATAGGGAAAGGTAAATAAAACAGAGGGCCTTCAGAGATTTTTTTTGTTATTCTTTGGTAATCTTAAAGGAAGGAAGGAAGGAGGATGAAAATGCAGTGTACATTTTATTATATACTTTTTTTAAAGCAAGAGATAAGAAATGGAGATTCATGATTACTCTCTGTGTCTTTCCCTCCACCCCCTTTCCCCCATTTATTCATATAGAAATCTCTTTGGGGGTTCTGCTCTGTGTAAGGAAATGCTGTGTTTGTGTAAATTCAGAATAAAAAAAAAGCTTGTTGGGTTTTTTTTTTAAGGAATTGTAGGATAAAACACCAAGGAATATCGTTGCCAAATTCCAGACCTATCAAATGAAGGAGAAAATACTGCAGGCCACCATAAAGAAACAATTCAAATATCAAAAAGCCAGGATCATACAGGACCTGGCAGCTTCTACATTAAAAGATCAAAGGGATTGGAACATGATATTCCATATGGCAAAGGAGCTGAGATTACAACGAAGAATTAATTACCCAGCAAAGTTGAGCATAATGTTTCAAGCAAGGAGATGGACATTCAATGAAATAAGGGATTTCCAAACCTTTGTGATGAAAAGGTCAGAGCTCAATAGAAAATTCAGTCTTCAAACACAGGTCTCAAGAGATGCATTAAAAGGTAAACAAGGGGGGAAAAAATTTGTTATTCAATATGGGCAAACTGTTTACATCCCTATAAGAGAAGATGATACTTATTTATCTTGAGAATTGTATATTTATTTTGAAATGTAAAAGGGATATACATAGATAGAGGAAGTGGGTATAAATTTAATGATGTCATGATAACAAATGTGATTTAAGGGTGTGAGGGGACTGTAATGGGAGATGTGAAAAGGAGGAGGCAGAAAAAAAAAATAAATGCCATCACAGGAAGAGGCACAAAAATATATTACAATAGAGAGAAGGAGGGAAGGGAGATGAGCATTGTTTGAGAGTTACTCTCATCTGATGGGGTTCAAGGAGGGAACAAAAAACTCATTTAAGTATAGAAATACAACTAGCTCTATAAGACAGTAGGAGAGGAAGGGGGAAAGAAAAGAGAGGGGAGGCTAAAAGGGAGGGAAGAAGTAGTGAGGGAAAAGAGGATTAAAAGGGAGGGGGGCTGAAAGAAGGAAGGGAAAACTGAGGGAGGTGGTAGTCAAAAATTAAAACTCTGTTGTGGAGGAAAAGGGAGAAGAGAGAACTAAAAGCATAAATGGGGGAAAGGGGGTGGAGGGAAAGACACAGAGAGTAATCATAACTGTGAATGTGAATGGGATGAACTCTCATAAAATGGAGGCAGATAGCAGAAGGGATTAAAAATCACAATCCAACAATATGCTGCTTACAAGAAACATATTTGAAATGGGGGCATACACCCAAGGTAAAGGTAAAAGGCTGGAGCAGAATATATTGTGCTTCAGCTGATGTAAAAAAAGCAGGGGTAGAAATCCTAAGCTGAGACAAAGCAAAAGCAGAACCAGATCTAATCAAAAGAGATAAGGAAGGAAACTATGTCCTGCTAAAAGGCATCATAGACAACAAAGCAATTTCAATTACTAAACATACATGTTCCAAGTGGTATAGCATCTAAATTCTTAGAGGAGAAGTACAGGAAGAAATAGACAGCAAAACTATATTAGTGGGGGACCTCAACCTCTCCCTCTCTGAACTTGATAAATCTAACCTAAAAATGAACAAGAAAGAAGTTAAGAAGGTGAATAAAACTCTAGATCAGGAAGATATGATAGATCTCTAGTGAAAAGTGAATAGGGATAGAAAAGAATATACCTTTTTCTTAATGGTACATTACACATATTCAAAAATTGACCACGTACTAGGCCATAAAAACCTCAAAATTCAGTGCAGAAAGGCAGACATAGTCAATGCATCCTTCTCAGAATAATGCAATAAAAATTATATTTATTATTTTATTTTTAATGTTCTACAATCACTACCATAAAACTTAGATGTTTTCCCCTCTACCTACCCATCACTACCCCACTCCCTCCCCAAGACAGCATACAATTCTATATAGGATCTACACATATGTTCCTATTGAATACGTTTTCACTATAGTCATGCTGTGTAGATGAACTAAAAGAAATGGAAGAAATCGTATAACAAATCAAAACATAATACATACACATATAAATATAATAATAAATATAAATACACACACAAATATAATAACACACACACACATATAAAAATGATCTGCTACATTCTATGAATGAATTCCATAGTTCTTTCTCTGGGTATGGAAGGCATTTTGCCTTAGAAGCCCATTGGGAATTTTTTTTTTTTAAGTTCTAGCATTATTACGAAGTTCCAAGTCTACCAGAAAAAACTCTCACACACTACGGTCGTTGCTGTGCACAAAGTTCTCCTGGTTCTGCTCCTTTCACTCAGCATCAGATCATATAAGTCCTTCCAGGCCTCTCTGAAGTCTTCCTGTTCATCATTTCTTATAGCACAATAGTATTCCATTACATTCATATACCATAACTTTTTCAGCCATTGCCCAATTGATGGGCATCCCCATGATTTTCAATTTTTGGCAACTACAAAGAGTGCCGCTATAAATATTTTTGTACATGTGGGATCCTTTTCCATTTTTATGATCTCTTGAGGATACAGTCCTAGAATCAATATTGCTGGGTCAAAGGGTATGCACATTTTTGTGGCCCTTCGGGCATAGTTCCAAATTGCTCTCCAGAATGGTTGGATGAGCTCACAGCTCCACCAACAATGAATTAGTGTTCTAACTCTCCCACATCGTCTCCAGCATTTATCATTTTCCTGTTGTCATGTTTGCCAGTCTAATAGGTGTGATGTGGTACCTCAGAGTTGTCTTGATTTGCATCTCTCTAATCAAAAGTGATTGAGAGCATTTTTTCATATAATTATAGATATCTTTAATTTCTTCCTCTGAAAATTGCCTCTTCATATCCTTTGACCACTTGCAATAAAAATTATATGTAATCAAAGGCCATGGGAAATATAAACCAAAAATTAAGGAAACTAAACAATCTAATCTTAAAGAATGAGTGGGCTAAACAACAAATTACAGAAACAAACAACTTCATTCAAGTGAATGACAAGAATAAAACAACCTACCAAATCTTATGGGATACTGCAAAAGCAGTTGTTAGGGTAAGTTTTATATCTTTGAATGCCTACATGAATAAAACAGAGAAAGAGATCAATGAAATGGGCAGGAAGCTGAAAAAGGTAGAAAAAGAATAAATTGAAAATCCTCAAGTAAATACCAAGTTAGAAATACTGAAAACCAAAGAAGAGATTAATAAAATTGAAATTAAGAAAACTATTGAACTAATAAATAAAACTAAGAGTTGGTTTTATGAAAAAACCAATAAAATTGATAAATGTTTGGTCAATTTGATTTAAAAAAAGAAGAAAACCAAATTACTAATATCAAAAATGAAAAGGGTGAATTCATCTCCAATGAGGAGGAAATTAAAACAATAATTAGAAATTACTTTGTCCAGCTGTATGCCCATAAACTCGACAATCTAAATGAGATGGATGATTATTTTAAAAAAATATAAATTGCCCAGATTAACAGAAGAGGAAGTTGAATACTTAAATAACCCCATCTCAGAAAAAGAAATTGAACAAGCCATCAATGAACTCCCTAGGAAAAAGTCTCCATGGCCAGATGGATTTATAAGTGAATTCTATCAAACATTTAAAGAACAGTTAATTCCAATACTATGTAGAGCATTTGGGAAAACTGGGGAAGAAGGAGTCCTACTAAATTCTTTTTATGATACAAATATGGTTCTCATACCAAAACCAGAAAGAGCCAAAACAGAGAAAGAAAATTATAGACCAATTTCTCAAATGAATAGATGCAAAAATTTTAAATAAGATATTAGCAAAAAGAATACAGCAACTTATCACAAGAATAACACATTATGATCTCATAGGATTTATACCAGGAATGCAGGGCTGCTTCAATATTAGGAAAATTATTAGCATTATTGATCATCCACAAATCAACGTATCAGCCACATACATATCAACCACAAAACTAACAGAAACCACATGATTATCTCAATAGATAGAGAAAAATCATTTGACAAACTACAACACTCATTCTTATTGAAAACACTGGAAAGCATAGGAATAAATGGAACTTTCCATAAAATAATAAGCAGATCTACCTAAAACCATCAACAAGCATTATATACAATGAGGATAAGCTAGATGCATTTCCAATAAGATGGAGGTGAAACAAGGATGTCCATTATCACCACTGTTATTCAATATGGTATTAGAAATGCTAGCTGTAGCAATAAGAGAAGAAAAAATAAATTGAAGGAATTAGAATAGGCAAAGAAGAAACTAAGTTATCGCTCTGTGCAGATGATATGATGATATACTTAGAGAATCCCAGAGAATCAAGTGAAAAACTATTTGAAATAATAAACAACTTTGGCAAAGTTGCAGGTTACAAAATAAACCCAGATAAATCATCGACATTTTTATATATTACTAACAAAGCCTAACAGCAAAAGATAGAAAGAGAAATCTCATTTAAAGTTACAGTAGACACTATAAAGTATCTGGGAGTCCACCTGCCAAAACAAACCCAGGGACTATATGAACACAATTACAAAACACTTTTCTCACAAATAAAGTCAGATCTAAGTAAGTGGGAAAACATCAGTTGCTCATGAGTAGGCCGAGTTAATATAATAAAAATGACAATTCTACCTAAATTAATTTACTTATTCAGTGCCATACCAATCAAACTACCAGATAATTATTTTCTAGAGCTGGGGGAAAAAATACCAAAATTCATCTGCAAGAACAAAAGATCCAGAATATCAAGGGAACTAATGAAAAGAAATGCTAGGGAAGGTGGCCTAGCCCCACCAGGCCTCAAATTGTATTATAAAACAGCAATCATCAAAACCACTTGGTACTGGCTAAGAAACAGAGGGGTAAACCAGTGGAATAGGTTAGATACTCAAATAACAATCTACTGTTTGATAAACCCAAGGACCCCAGCTTCTGGAATAAGAACTCACTGTCTAACAAAAATTGCTGGGAAAACTGGATAACAGTGTGGCAGAAACTAGGCATAGACCAATGCCTGATACCAAACACAAGAATAAAGTCCAAATGGATACATATTCTAGGTATAAAGATTGATACTATAAACAAAATAGAGGAGCAAGGAATAGCGTATTTGTCAGATTTATGGAGACTGGAGAAAATTATGATGAAAAAAGAGATAGAGAACATTGTGAAGTGCAAAATGGATAATTTTGATTATATTAAACTGAAAAGTTTTTGCACAAACAAACCCAATGCAACCAAGATTAGGAGGGAAGCAGAAAACTGGGAAAGAATTTTTGTAACTAGTATCTGTAATAAAGGCCTCATTTTTAAAATATATAGAGAACTGAGCCAAATGTACAAAAATACAAGTCATTCCCCCACTGTTAAATGGTCAAAGGGAGTTTTCAGAGGAAGAAATTAAAGCTATCTACTAAGCCTATAATCATATGGAAAAAATGCTCTAAATAACTATTGATTAGAGAGATGCAAATCAAAACAACTCTGAGGTACCACATCACACCTATCAGATTGGCTAACATGATAAAACACAAAGATGATAAATGTTGGAAAAGATGTGGGAGAGTTAGAACACTAATTCATTGTTGGTAGAGCTGTGAGCTGATCCAACCATTCTGGAGAACAATTTGGTATTATGCTCAAAGGACTACAAAAATGTGCATATTCTTTGACTCAGCAATATCGCTTCTAGGACTGTATTCAAAAGAGATCATAAAAATGGGAAAGAGTACCACCTGTACAAAAATATTTATAGCAGCTCTCTTTGTGGTGGCCAAAAACTGGAAATCAAAGGGATGTCCATCAATTGGGGAATGGCTGAACAAGTTGTGGTATACGAATGTAATGAAATACTATTGTGCTATAAGAAATGATGAACAGGAAGACTTCAGAGAGACCTGGAAAGACTCATATGAACTGATGCTGAGTGAAAGGAGCAGAACCAGGAGAAGTTTGTACACAGCAACAACCACAATGTGTGAGAAATTTTTCTGAAAGACTTAGTACTTCATTGCAATGCAAGGACTTAAAAAATTTTCAGTGGACTCCTGAGGCAAAACACCTTCCTCATCCAGAGAAAGAACTATGGAATTGGATCGCAGAAAGAAGCAGACCATTTTATTTTGTGTTATGTTTTGTTTTGTTTTATGGTTTCTCTCATTCACTTTAATTCTTCTATGCAACATGTATTTAATAGGAATGTACGTGTAGAACTTATATAAGACTGCATACCTCTTGGGGGGGAATAGGGAAGGATGGGGGAATGAGGAGGAGGAAGGGAAAAAAAATCTAAGATATATGGAAGTGATTGTTGAACACTGAAAACAAATAAAATAATTTAATTTGATAAAAAAACAAAAAAAAAGAATTATAGGATAAAATCTTGCCTCTTGGCATAGAGGTGTAAGTTATACATGCAGGATGTGGCATACAGTGTCAGACAAGGTCAGTAAGCTGCATTTGTTTTGCCTTACTATATGCTCTTTGAAACAAGGAAGAGTTCTATGGAGACAGTATTGCAAAATGATAGAGATAGTGATAGGAAGCAGACCTGTTTCATTAGAATAGGCAACTCTCAGGTGAGGAGACTGCCTATACCAATACAAGTGACCACCTTCTCTACAATTAACAGTCTTAGAGCTGCCTAAATGACCAAACAAGAAATAGAGGTAATAATGGATAATTTTGATGACATTAAATTAAAAAGGGGTTGCATAAAGAAAATGAATGCAGCCAACATTAAAAAGCAGAAAATAGCAGGGGAGGGAAAACAGGGATTTTACAGCAAGTTTCTCCAAAATAATCTCATTTCTCTAGGATACAGGGACCTAAGTCAAATACATAAAAATAAAAGCCATTCCCTAAATAATAAATAGTCAAAAGATATGAACAGGCAGTTTTAATCAGAAAAAAATCAAAGTAATCAATAATATATTTAAAAAATACTATAAATCACTAATTGGAGAAATGCAAATTAAAACAGCTTTGAGGTACAATCTCACACCCAACAGATGGGCTAATAAGTGTGTGTTTGTCCTTCCTTGCCGAAGAAGACCATGCCATCAGAGAAATGATGACATGACTTGCACTTGACTATTGTTTGTTGCGTGAGGGAGGGCTGTGCAGGTCACCGGGCTAATATGACAGAAAAGGAAAGGAAAACAACAAATGAAAGGGATGAAGAAAAACTGGTATACTAATGCACTAATTTGTTGAGCTGTGAATTGGACCAACCACTCTGGAGAACAGTAGGGCACTATGCTCAAAGGGCTATAAAACTATGTCCAGAGGTAGGGAACCTGCAGCCTCAAGGTCACATGTGGCCCTCCAGGTCCTCAAGTACAGCCCTTTGATTGAATTCAAACTTTGTAGAACAAATCCCCTTAATAAAATGATTTGCTCTGTAAAATCTGGACTCAATCAAAAGGCCACATGTGGCCTTGAGGCCTCAGGTTCCCTACTCCAGTGTATACCCAGCAATAGTGCAACTAGGTCTGTGGTCCAAAGAGATCAAAGAAAAAGGAAAAAAGATCCATTGTACAAAAATATTCACAGTACCTATTTTTGTGGTGGCAAAGAATTGAGAATGGCTGAACAAGTTGTGGTATATGATTGTGATGGAACACCATACTATTCTGCTGCAAGAAATGACAAAGGGGACAGCTTCAGGAAAAAAATGGGAAAATTTACATTAGCTAATACACAGTGAAGTAAGCTGAACTAGAACATTGTACGTAGTAATGGCAATGTTATAACAAGAATCAACAGTGAAAGACTTAGCTACCCTAATCAATCATGATCTACAGCAAATTCCAAAGGGCTCATGATGAAAAATGCTATCAACTTCCAGAGAGAGAAATGATGAACTCTGAGTGCAGACTGAAGTATATTTTCGTTCATTTTCATTATATTTCTTGCCTTCTCAATGGACAGGAGGGGCTGAAATGGAAGGTGAAAATTCAAAAGTGAATTTTTTTTTTAATTTAAGTCTTGCTTAGAACATTAAGAAGTTAAGTGAGTTGGCTCTAGTTCACACAGACAGTATGTATGGGAAACAAGACTTCAGCCAAAGTCTTCTCAGCTTTGAGATTAGCTTCTATCCACTATACTATGATGTTTCTCCACTACTGAGAAATGATAATGATGTCCCAAAAATAAATAAAGTATTTTTAAAAGAATTAAGGGATCAAAAAAAAATCCTTTGGATTGTCTTACAAGCTTAGATTTCTTTCTGTGGGCTATATGATTTCTTTCATATAATGAGAAATAAAAGGCTCTAGGGCAGGGGTGGGGGTCCTCAAGTGCAGCCCTTTGACTGAATCCAAACTAGAATCCAAGCTATTCTTCTATGAAGTTTGGATTCAGTCAAAGGACTGCACTTGAAAACCTAGAGGAGGCACCCCTGACTGGAGTACTGTTGAAAGTCTCAAACATGGCTGAAGAGTCCACAGTCAGTGCCAGAGCTAGGCAGGGCAGGGCAAGATGATTCAGGCTAAACTCTTTCTAATACTCTTTAGTGGCCCTGAGAGCAGTCTAGCTAAGTCAAGATACAAATTTATGTTTCTTAGGATTTTACAGCCATCAATTCAATTACCACACCCTTAGAAAGGGTGAAGCCTCTACACCTATGTTCTGAGATTACTAGCCCAAGGAAGGATGAAGACCCAATAATATTGGTTCATTTGTTTGTTTTTTGAGGATGGGAGGGCAGTTTGGAGGGGCTGGTAGGAGAGTAAAGGGAATGTACACAGGAAATGGAAATAAAACAATATTACTCTGTTAATAGAAATTGGTATACTCTTTGGATGGGATTTCTGGTCTCTGGCTACTGCTATCTAGATGCTAGTTGTTTTGTTTTCTGGAGAAACTGTCAATATCTCTGGGATGAGGGGAAATAGGCAATGGAAATGTAATGAACCCTTAATCATTTGTCTTCATATAATACCTTGTGGTGAAAAAAATCAAAAAATCTTTATTTACAGAGAGATTGAACAATTTGTTGAAAGGCAGAAGGATGAGCAGAAGACAAAAACATTTCTCTGCTCTTAATACAGCTCTATTTAATATTCAATGATTAATAAATTAATCAATCACGAAATAACATGTGTGGAAATACCCACAATTTCTGGAAACTAAGGACCCCTGTACTAGATACCTAGTGGGTGAGGTATCCTCAAGGCAGAAAAACCACTACCTTTAGATATCACTTTACAGTTATAAAGAATATTCACATATACTCACAGAATTATAGAATCTCATAGTTGGAAGGAAATTTTCAAACTATACCTAGAAAAGAAACTTTTCAACAACCTACATGACAAGTGGTCATGCAACTTTTACTTGAAGACGTGCAATGATAGGGAACTCAGTACTTCCATTCCATGACAGCTCATTCCACTCCAAGATAGCTTTAATTGTCCAGAAGGTTTGCCTCCACCCATTGTTGCTACCTTGGCTCTCTGGGATCAAGCAAGAAAAGTCTAACCCTTTTTCCACATGACAAGACATTCAAGTGCTTGAAGAACTCCCATGTTCCCTTCCAGTCCCCACTCCCCAGGCTGCTCTCCTCCATGATAAATATTTTCTCAATTTTCATTACCATAAACCTATGAAGCGCGTCAGTCAAGCATTATTATCTCCATTTTATAGATGAGGAAACGGAAGCTCAAAAACTTCAAGCGACTTCATCCGTCTTAAAGTTAGTGGCTGATAGATATGAGGTGAAATCTCAGAGTTGTTTTCATTTTTATTAATTTTAATTTTAAAGGGTTCAGTTCAATAAAAATTTATTAAGTACCTAATACATGCCAGAAATTGTGCTAAGTACTGTGGATACAAATAACAAAGACAATTCTTCCCCTCAATGAGCTCATAGTCTAACAGAGGAAGGCAACACACAAAAGGGAACTGAAAAGGGGCAGGGAAAGAGTGGAAGATATCTGGCACAGGCATGGCCATGGTAGAATCCAAAGAATGTAGCTGATAGGAAATGACTCATTGGGAGAGTCGTCTAAAAGAGGGTATTTTTGCTCCACCCTCCAGCCCTTCAATCAGAAGGACAGAAGCTACTAAGGTGCTCATGAGGCTGAGTACCAAAACTGATGCACTATCTGGGATGATAAGTTTTCTGGTGATGAATTTGTGTAAGTCTTTTTCACAATTTAAATTTTACTTTTTAAAACCTTCTTAATAACCATCAACAAAAACAACCATCCAAATATACAAAATTAAAATGATTATATATAAAAATCACAAATTGCAATATTTACAATTTACTTGACAAATTAACAAGAACATTCTGTTTTTTTTCCTTTGTGTATTTTTCTTTAGTGTACTTTTCCAAATTTTATTATGCTTTTCTTTTTCACAAAGAGCTAATACACACAGATAGATTGATAGATAATTAGATAGCTAAATATAAATAATTTTTTGTTTTCTTTACTCTAGAATTTCATGCTAATTTTTAATTAGTTCTTTTTATTACTCATATTTGTTATTTCTAATATTACTACATTTTGCTATGTTCACATATCACAATTTACTCATTCTCTAATCTTTTTCTACTTTTTATCTCTAGTTTTTTTGATATTACAGACGATGATGTTTTGAATATTTTTGCACAAATAGGCCTTTTTTCCTTCCATTAACATTGTTAGGATGATTATTGTGACCACTGGGTCAAAAGAAATAAATAAACAGTTTTAGAAAATAAAACAAATTTTCAATAACAATATGAAAATTGTGCAAATAATTCAATAGAAAAATGAAAATCAATAGAAAATAAAGTACAATTTTGATTACATAAAATTAAAATATTTAGTGCTAAAATAATTAATGCAATTAGCATACAAAGAGAAGGGGCTAGCTGGGATAAAATCCTTCCATTAAACATCTGTGATAAAAGTCTCATAGCCAAGATATATGAGATTAAGATAAATACAAAAAAGAAAAAAAATTCCCACCTAGAAAAGTGGTCAAAGGATAGGTATGGTTTTCAGAAGAAGAAATGAAAATTATCCACAACCATATGAAGGAATGCTCTCAAGTCACCAGTAACAAGAGAAATAAAAATTAAAAGAACTGAGGTTTCTTCTCACATTCATAAAATTAGAAAACATGACCCCAAAAATGGAAACAATCAATAATGGAGCAAAAGTGAAAATACAAGCATATACCTATGAGGTTGAATTTATCCAACTGTTCTTGAAGTCATTTGGAACTATGCAAGAAAAGGTTAATTTCCACTGGTCTAGCAATCTGGATATTGGTTTTATATCTTAAAGATGTCAGTGACAGAAAGATCCATTCAGCTGGGGAATGATGCATTCATCAAGTGGGTGAAGAAACTATGGTATAATAACATAAAGAAATATTATTGAACAAGAAGAAATCATGAATACTAGAAATTCAGAAAAAATAAATGAAATTATACAAGCATACAAAGAAAGCAGAAGCAAGAAAACCATGAAACAACACTAAAATGAAGCTTAACTCAAGATTAATTGTATAAAACAATCTTTGGAGAACAGAGGATGGTTAACACAGATTCTAACTCTCAATGAAGACATGAAGGATGTATAAGTGTAGATTCCATTACTTTGTGCTTCAGTTTTACTTGACTATATTATTTGTTAAAAGGGATAGTTCAGGAAGTTACTATTATACATATTAATTTTTATATATTAATATTATATATTATATTTATATAAATTCATATACACACATTTTAAGTCATAAATTTTTAAATGGATGAAAGAAAAAACACTCTGAGATAACATCTTATATCCATTCCCTGGCCAAGATAGTTTAAAATGATCAAAAGCAATGCTGGTGGTTCTGTCAAAAAAATTAGGTACAATAATGGTAAATAGTAAAGCCATGAATTGGAGCCGTTTTTGCAAAAATCATTATACCAATATAAAATAATTACTAAAAAAAACCAGATCTTGGAACTCTAAGATCAGGGTTCTTTCAATATCTCCATTTATAATCTGAACCATGTTTTGATTTACATTGATTAGAATAATCAAGCCTCTTCCCCTGGAACTCCACATTCCCCATAGATCCCTCAACCACCTCTCATCCCTAGTAAGTCATTTCTTTAAAGCAATGATCTTCAAAGGTTTTTCATCACACACATCTATCAACATAAAAATTGTGTTCATATAACCCCAATATGTTTATTTACAATACAGTGGACAGAGCATTAGATCTGCAGTCAGGAAGACCTGAGTTCAAATTTGGTTTCAGACGCTTATTCACTCAATGAGCCTGAGTTACTTAAGACTAGCTTCAGTTTCCTCAAGTACAAAATAGTACTAATACTAACACCTGACTCCCAGGGTTGTTATGAGGATCAAATGAGGTAATATTTGTAAAGCACGTAGCATAGTGCCTGACATACAATAAGCACTATTCCAAATGTTAGTTGTTAACTGCTCTGGGTCTCCTCTAATTTTTTTAATAATGTGATCATTAATAATCTTCATTGTTGTGAGGATAAAATTAGGCATTTATAAAACACTTTACATATTGCAAGTGCTTTGTAAGTATTCTTAAATAACTATAATAACTAGTAGGCCAATATAATAACCATTATTAAAGACCAAGATTTTAAAAATTAATGGAGTATTTCTAGTCACATTTGCTGCCTTGCTTTTTTTTTTACAATTTTGTTTTGTTTATTTTAAACTTAAATGCAAAGCAAGAAAAGAAAAATACATTGTCATGTATACAGCAGAGAATAAGAGAGGATTCAATACAAAACAATAAATTTCCATTTCAAGAAAACTTATATAATAAATACTACACGTTATTTTCAAAACTATCCAGCTTCGGTAGAAAGACATACATACTCTAGTTCTTCCCCCGTAGCCTAAAAAATGCCTATAAAAAATGACTTTCAACAAATTCAAGAGCAGCAGAAGCCACAGAATGACAGAGTGAAAGAGATTTCCAGCCCAAGGTAACCTGCAAGGCCAACAGGAAAGATCTATCACAAAGGTCACGGAGTAGAGTACAGCCCAGCCTTGGCTGGGCCATGAGGCACCAGGAGGAACAGGACCAGAACAGGCCTGAGGGGTGGAATTCTGAGCAACAGCGGAGGTTCTCAGATCCCTCAACCCACAAATGCCAAAGGCAGCTTCAAAGGTCAGTGAGAAAGATTTTTCACCATGGTGACAAGGGAGCTGGGTCCTCCCCTAGCCCCAGTCCAAGGCATTGGCATTGGCGGGGGCAGCAGCCAGCAGCAGCAGCATCCATTTGTGGAGCCCTCAGCCTAAAGCCCCTGGGGGATGGAGAAGCTGATCTGCATCTCAGCCCTAATCACATTCCCAGGGCATGGCAGAGCTGGAGACAACTGTGGAGTAGGAATTCTACTACTCACAGATTCTGGGCAAAAAAGGTTTTGGTTGCTCCTAGATCAGCGTGCAGGCCAAGAGAGGAATAAACTCCTCTCCCCTGATTGTGTCACCTTGGAAGAACTAAGAACTCACAGGTCCTCAGACAAAGGACTCAAAAGTTAAACAAATGACTAGCAAAATGCCCAAAAAAGGGGAAAAAAATAAGACTATAGAAGATTACTTTCTTGGTAAACAGGTATTTTCTTCCATCCTTTCAGATGAGGAAGAACAATGCTTACCATCAGAGGCCTACAAAATAAATATGCAATGGTTTCAGGCGATGGAAGGGCTCAAAAGGGATTTTGAAAATCAAGGAAGAGAGGTGAAGAAAAAATTGGGGAGAGAGATGCAAGAAAAGCATGAAAAGCAAGTCAACACTTTGCTAAAGGAGACCAAAAAAATGCTGAAGAAAATAACACCTTGAAAAATAGGCTAACTCAATTGGCAAAAGAGGTCCAAAAAGCCAATGAGGAGAAGAATGCTTTACAAAGCAGAATTAGCCAAATGGAGAAGGAGGTTCAAAAGCTCACTGAAGAAAATGGTTCTTTAAAAATTAGAATGAAACAGATGGAGGCCAATGACTTTATGAGAAACCAAGAAATTACAAAACAAAAGCAAAAGAATGAAAAAATGGAAGATAATGTGAAATATTTCATTGGAAAAACAACTGATCTGGAAAATAGATCCAGGGGAGACAATTTAAAAATTATAGGGACAACCTGAAAGCCATGATCAAAAAAAGGGCCTAGACATCATCTTTCATGAAATTATCAAGGAAAACTGCCCTAATATTCTAGAACTAGAGGGTAAAATAAATACTGAAAGAATCACAGATCACCTCTTGAAAGAGACCCGAAAAGAGAAACTCCTAGAAATATTGTAGCTGAATTCCAGAGTTCCCAGGTCAAGGAGAAAATATTGCAAACAGCTAGAAAGAAACAATTTTAATATTGTGGAAATAAAATCAGGATAATACAGGCAGCTTCTACATTAAGGGGTTGAAGGGCTTGGAATATGATATTTCAGAAGTCAAAGGAACTGGGATTAAAACCAAGCATCACCTACCCAGCAAAATTGAAAAAAATGGTCATTCAATGATATAGATTCTTGATGAAAAGACCAGAACTGAAGAAAAAATTTTACTTTTACACACAAGAATCAAGAGAAGCATGAAAAGGTAAATAGGAAAAAGAAATCATAAAGGACTTTCTAAAGTTGAACTGTTTACATTCTTACATGGAAAAATAATATTTGTAACTCTTGAGACTTTTCTCAGTATTTGAGCATTTGGAAGGATTACACACACACACACACACACACACACACACACACACACACACATTTAAACAGAGAGCACAGGTTGAGTTGAGTAAGAAGAGATGATATCTACAAAAAATAAAATTAAGGGGTGAGATAGGAATATATTGGGAGGAGAAAGGGAGAAATGGAATGGGGCAAATTATTACCCATAAAAGAGGCAAGAAAAAGCTTTTTCAATGGAGTAAAGGGAGGAGGTGAGAGGGAAAAAGTGAAACTTACTCCCATCACATTTGGCTTAAGGAGAGAATAACATGTTCACTCAATTTGGCATGAAAATCTATCTTACACTACAGGAAAGTAGGGGAGAAGGGGACAAGTGGAGTGAGGGGAATGATAGAAGGGAGGGCAAATGGGAGAAGGGAGTAACTAGATGTAAACATTTTTGGGAAGGTCAAATGAGATAAAAGAATAAATTGGGGACAGGATAGAATGGGGGGAAACATATCTTACACAACATGACTATTACGAAAGTCTTTTGCAAAACTACACATATATAGCCTATTTTGAATTGCTTGCCTCCTCAGTGGGGATGGGGAGGGAGGGAGGAAGGGAGAGAAGTTGGAATTCAAAGTATTAGAAAGGAATGCTGAGAACTGTTTTTGCATACAATTGGGAAATAAGAAATACAGGTAATGGGGTATAGAAATCTATCTTGCCCTACAAGAAAAGAGAGAAGATGGGGATAAGGGAAGGGTGGGATGTAATAGAAAGGAGGGCATATTGAGGGAAGGGGTAATCAGAATGCAAGGTGTTATGGGGTAGGGGAAGGGGAGAGATGGGGAGAAAATTTGGAACTCAAAATTTTGTGGAAATGAATGTTGAAAACTAAAAATAAATAAACATTTAAAAAAAAGAAAAAAGAAAATGTGAAAAAAAGAAATAATGACTATTATTCTGAGTATAAATAAACATAGGAAAATATACAAACTAAAAAAAAACTATCCAGCTTTTCTTTACTTTTTATAAGTTTTCATTCATTCTCTGCTGTGCAGTGTTTACTTTACTTTTCCTTTTTTTGTAATTTTTTAAATTTAAACTTAAATACAAAACAAGAAAAAAATTGCCATGTACACAGCAGAACATAAGAGAAAATTCAACATAAAAAAATAAATTTGATTTCAAGAAAACCTATATGTTGCTTTTATAAGAGCAAAAAGTTTCTTATGGTAAAATAAAATATTTTTCAAAATATTATTTATTTGATCCTTATCTTACCCTTTTTTTGGTTTCTATTTTGTGTATATTTTATCATACACATGATATATTATTGAAGGATAGGGTAAAGGACATATTAAGTGCCTTAAAATAAGTCTTTGTTATATGATATGGCTCACTAGGAGGGGCAGAAATATTAGGAGAAAATTTAGGTGATAGAAAAACAAAAAATATCAATAAAATTTATTTTAATAAAAAGGAAAGAAATTTTGTTTCCATGTTTTTTATGTGTGAGAGTTTTTTTATAGGTGATACATCACTTCTGGCAACAAAAACTCAATTTTTAAATGTCATAGTAATCATGCTGGCTTCATTGGCTAATATCTTAAGCTAAATACATATTTAGGGCAAGATTCAGTGTTAATAATATTGGTTATAGTGCATATCCTTTGACTCAATTATACTAGTACTAGGCCTCTACTTCAAACACATGAAAGAATGAGGAAAAGGACTCATATGTACCAAAATGTTTATATTGGCTCATCGTTATCTTTTCCCCACAACTCTCCTCTTTCCAACTTTCTTTTTTCACTGTTGAGGGCCCTCTGATTATAGGATGGCTAAACAAATTCTGGTATATGAATATAATAGAATATTACTGTGCCATAAGAAATGATAAAATGGGTAGTTTCTATGGCAACTAGGAAGATCTTTATGAACTAGTGCAGAATAAAATGAACAAACTGGGATAATCTATACAATGATAAAAACAGAATAGAAAAAAGCAATTTTGAAAGATTTTAGAAGTCTGATCAATTCAGTGATAAACTCCAAGCCCAGAAGACTGAAAATGAAACACCCTACCCACATCCTCACAGACAGGTAATGGACTATTTGTCTTACAAGACTATTCATATTTGTGAGGGTTTTCTTTTTCTTTCTTTTTTTTGTTGTTCAATGAGGAGGGGCAGCAGTTGAAGAGAGCAATAATACTTCTAAAAATAAAAAAAAATTAAAGAATAAATGACAGTAGATATAAATCCATATTTCAAATATTCTTGATAATTTCAAATTTTCAGTGCTAACCCTGTCATCTGATTAGATTTTCATTAGTTTCACCCCATCATGTAACTCAGAGTAGGAATAAACGTATTGGTTCTGCCATTTTTCATGACTTGCTTAGATTTATTTTATGTAACAGGAGTTGTAGCCTATGGAGTGTATATGGGTAATGGCTTATAGAGGCCATAATATAGTGCCTACACTGAGTTGCCCTGATTAACTCTAGGGAAATGAGCTTACCTCTGAAGGACTTATGGCTATAGAATGAGGCATCAAACCTCAGTCAAAGAGCTGCGCTTGAGGACTGAGAGGACCACAAGTATCCTCAAGGCTGCTGATGCCCCACCCCTGTCCAGGTGTTTGGTTTCTTGACCCCTCACCCAATGATGACCCTAATGAAGTGTGGGGAGAGGGAGGCCACATCAAAAGTGTATCAGCCTAAGACTGGCCACTAATCCAGGAATCAACTAAGTGAGGTTTAAAAAAAAAAAAAAAGAATAAAATCTATCCCTGAAGGGGTTGTGGGGAAAGGGCACTTAGAAGAAATAGCAAACTCAGATCACAAGATCACAAAGAACACTCAAGGGTGGGTTGATTTTCAAAATCCTTTTTGAGCTCCTTCATGGCCTGAGCCCATGGGGTATCTATTTCAGATATTTGGGATATAGAGGCCTTGACTCCTATGTCTTTACCTGATGGTAAGCATATCTCTTCGTCCTCAGAGAGGAATGGCGCAATCCTCTGGTCACCAAGAAAATAACCTTCTATGGTCTTAGTTTTTTTCCCTTTTCTCAGCATTTTCCCAGCCAGTTACTTGACTTATGAGAGTCCTCTCCACCCCAGCCTAGGTCTGCCCGAACTAGTGCTTGGGGTCTGAGATTCAAATGCTGCTCCCCAGCCTCAGGGCTTTTGGCGGCAGGCCTGACTGTTCTTTAATGGGAGCTTATCTGCTGGTTCTCAGGTGGGGGCAGGGCCGCC
>CM053770.1:499292441-499320762 GCA_028658325.1 Potorous gilbertii
TTTCAGGGCTCTCTGCAACGGAAATCTCCTTCACTGTGTTTCTGCACAGCTTCCACTGTCCCAGAATTTGTCAGGAGTTCTTTTTAGAGGGAATCTATGGGCTGTGGGTTCGGAGCTAGCAAATGTGAGTCTTTCTACTCCGCCATCTTGGCTCCGCCCCTCAAGGGTGGGTTGAAAGGAGTCTGAGCTCCTGGATGCCTCAAGTCAATAAGTGTTTGTTAAGCACTTGCTAAGTAACAGACACTGTCCTAAGCATCAGAAATACAAAGAAAGGCAAAAACACAGACCCTGCCCTCAATGAGCTAAAAGTCTAATATGTAAAGTAATGTATAAATAACTAGGTATCTGTAAAGTACATACAGAATAGATTGAAGGCAAATTGAGAGCTAAAGGCAACTGAGGGCACTAGGAAAAGTCTCCTAGAGGAGGTGGCATTGTGCTGGGTGTTAAACAAAGTCATGGAAAACTAAGAGGCAAAAGTGAAGGGATAGATAATTCCTGTTTGGAGGATGAGAAGGGAAGCCAATGCAAAGGCACAGACCAGAGTTGGAGTGTCCTGGTGGAACTTCAAGGAAGCTAGCTGGAACATAGACTTCAGGGAAAGGAGTTAAGTATAAGAAATTTAGAAAGGTAGGAAGGGACCAGATTATAAAGAGCTTTAAATACTAATAGACTTTATATTTGATCCTAGAGAAAATAGGTAGTCATTGGTGCTCATTTGAGTAAACGGTGACATGGTCAAATTTATGCCTTTGGAAAATCACCTTTTTCTAAAGTGAATGGAAGATAAATCAGAGTGGGGAGAAACATGTGGCAGAGAGCAACTTAGAAGGTTGCTGCAGTAATCTAAGTAAAAGATGCTGAAAGCCCAGCCTAGGCTTGTGGCTCTGCGATGGGATGCATACAAGAGATACTGAAATGATAGACTGGATACATGGGGCGAATGAGTGAGGAATCTAGGACAATGTTACAAATTTGAGAGGATAGTAGCACCATAAACACTAATAAGGAATTTCAGAAAAAGGAAAGAAAGATAATGAGCTCTCTTTTGTTTATTGGAGATGCCTGTGAAAATCCAGTATGAGGTGCCCAAAAGGCATTTGGTGATGCAAGACTGAGAGTTCAGCAGAGATATTAGGGCTGGACATACAAATCTGGGAATCTAAGGACAAAGAGACCATAATTTAACCTATGGAGCTGGTAGAGAGGAAGAAGAGAAAAAGGCCCAGGGCATAGTCTTGGGTAACACTCACTGGCAGGCATGACATGGATGAAGAACCATCAAAGGAAACTGAGAAGAAGTTAAATAGGAGAAGAATCAGGAAAGAGAAGAGTCACAAATACCTACAGAGGAGAGTTTAACAGGAAAAGAAGGGGATCAACAGTGTCAAATGCTATGGCAAAGAATGATCAAGATTGAGAAAAAGCCATTAGATCTAGTAATTAAGAGATCACTTGGGACAGTCAGGTGACACAGTGGATAGAATGTTAGACCTGGAGTCAGGAAGACTCATCTTCCTGAGCTCAAATCCAGCTTCAGACACTTAATAGATATGTGACTTTGGGCAAGTCACTTAACTTTTTTGCCTCAGTTTCCTAACATGTAAAGTGGACTGAGAAGGAAACAGTCAATCACTCCTGTATCTTTGCCAAGAAAAGCCCAAATGGGATCATGAGGAATTGGACATGACTGAAAAGAAGGCACAACAACAAAGAAGCCTTAGATTTCAGTTGAACAATGGGGTCTTAAGTCAGATTGCAAATGATTTAGAAAAGAGTAAGATTAATAAACGTAGCGGTTTCAAGTTTAAATGGCATTCTCAAGGATGTTAAGCTATGAAAATGCAGAGGAGAAATATGGGATCCTGAGGGGTGGCAGGATCAAGTAATAGTTTTGTTTTTTTTTAAGATGGGGAAGACATGGGAATGTTTGTAGGCAGCTGGAAAGAAGCCAGTAAATAGGGGGAGACTGAAGAAACAAGAGAGTGGACATGATACTGAAATCTGCTAAAGAAGTCAAGAGAAGATAAGGACGCATGTAGTGGAGTTGGTTTTGACAAGAAGGAGGTCAACTTCTGTCAGGGACTATACACAGTGAGATAGCAGTTAGTACAGGAAGATGGCTGAATGATGTCAGATGAGAAGAGGGGTCATTAAGCAAATGGGCTTAATTTTTTCATTGAGGTATAAGACAAAGTCCTTAGCTAAAGGGGGAGCTGGGGGTGCCATGGAAGGCTTAAGAACAGATAAAAAAAACTTGGAATAGTCAAAGTGGGGAGTAAGGTACTGAATCAGTTGTGAGAAATTATAAGAAATAGTGAGTCAAAAATGAGAAATAGGTCTGCTTTGCTGTAGTAAGCATCTAGTTGGGATTGGATAACATAAACTTGTAGTGGACCCAATCAGAGAAGTTTCAGTGCTATCCTCAACTGCCCTTTCTCTCTCCCCCCAATTCAGTCTGTTGATTTTACCCTTATATCTCTCTAATATACAGTCTTCACTCTGACATTGCTACCACCCTGGTGTAGACCCTCATTACTTCACATCTAGACTACTGAAATAGCCTACTGATTGGTCTCCCTTCCACAAAGACCTGTTTCCTTCTCTGTTAAAAAAAGTAAAAAGATGTTGAACCAGATGATCTCTAAGTGTCCTCTGAATTCTGACATTCTGTAGAAGTTAGGGTTCCTCAATTCAGTTGCTTTATACTTCTTCCAAAGAATAAAGTTCAAACTCCAAGAATACTAGCCCTTCTACCTTTGCTCTCTTTCTGATGGGTCATCTCTCTCTCTCTCTCTCTCTCTCTCTCTCTCTCTCTCTCCCTCCCTCCCTCCCTCCCTCCCTCCTTTCTTTCTGTCTCCTTCGTAGTATAGAATTCATCTTTATTCCAGTATGAGGGGGTAAACCTCTCATATATAAAAAATTATACATATAATTATACATTTTATAGATATAGAGATTATATATATATATATATATATATATATATATATATATATATATATGTAGGTCTCAATGAGTACAAATGATAATAATTTACATATTTTTCAGTATTTAAAAAGACCCATAATCAAGGAAGGGTAACCCCATCCACTAATGTAAAATCCAACTCTTTCCTATAGGTAATCTTCATTAAGCTGCTATAACCAGAAAAATTCATCTCCTGACATTAAGCCTTGTGGTAATGGGATTCTTCAAATTTAGGTCACATGATCCCATCTACTAAGTATTCTATCTAATATACCTTACTTCTACCCTGAAGTCCAAAATGCTGTTATTCAGTGGTTTCAACTTTTCATTATCCCATTTGGAGATTTTTTAGCAAAGATACTAGAGTGGCTAGACCTTTCCTTCTCCAGCTTGTTTTACAGATAAGAAAACTGAGGCAAACAAAGTTAAGTGATTTGCCCAGGGTCACATAGCTATTAAGTATCTGAGGCCAGATCTGAACTAATGAAGATGAGTCTTCCTAGGTCCAGGACTGGTGCTCTCTCCACTGTGCTACCTAGCTGCCTCCAAGTTCAAGATAAAACTGTTTTATTCTCTTCTCCACATAGCTACCTCTATATCCGTTGCTATCCTCCAGACAAATCTCCACACAATCATCATTCCTGGCTTTATGGTCTCTTAAATATCAAAAAGACACAATTCAGGAGAAAGGGAATTGGATTTGGAGTCTGATGATCTAGATTCTGAATCTCAGTTCTGTCACTTTCTAACTATGTGAATCTGAACAAGTTGCTTAACCTTTTGGGATTAAATTTCCTTATGTATAAAATAAGGGACTTGAGACTAGATGACCCCCTTAGGTTCCTTTCTATTATAAACTGAAGATCATCTTTGGATGATCATTTTTGTTTGCCTCAGTTTCCTCAACTGTAAAATAGGGATAGTAAGAGCACCTACTTCCCAGGGTTGTTGTAAGGACCAAATAAGATTATATTCATAAATCTCTTAGCACAGTACCAGAAACATAGCAGGTCTTTAATAAATGTTTGTTGGCTTCATTTTCCCAGAAAAGGGGCGTCCTTTCTCCCCGCCCTCCCCCTTGATCTTTGGCCCTTCCACACTGAATTCTCCCTCTTTCCTTGTCTTTCCTGTTTTGCTCAAAAATCCCCTTAGTTTCTGGGCACCACCAGTTCACCAACCCCAATCTTCACACCAGGAAACAGCAGCCAACTGGGATTCCCGCTCAAGGATATGCAATAGTATGTAACATTAACATGTTAAAAGGAAATCATTAATTAAAATAGGAAGTCCCATTGTCTTCCCTTAAATCTTTAAAGTACCTAAGACCTCACATTTACATTTTAACCACCAGGCTTACGTCTAAGAACCATAGTCATTTTCTGGAGTCTTTTTCTCCTAACATTTTAAATTTCTTTTAGTTTAGTATTTGAAGCTTTGAGAATATTTTTATAAATACTATCAGCCTAGGGACTAGCTTATCTTTTTCCTCAATCTTTAATCATAAAACTACATTTTTAGAGCTGAGTAAGAATCCTAGCAAGCTATCTAATCAAACCTCCCCATTCTACCAATGTAAACTAAGTCCTAGAGAGAGGCACCAAAGGTAGTAAAAGCCAGAGCAGAGATTCAAACTCCATCATTCTTACACCGAATCCAGCCCTGCTTCCACTGAAATTCTTCCCTTTGAACAAGTATTTACTGAGCAGGTCTACGCATCCAGTATCAAAGTACAGGATGCTATGTCCCATATAAGAGAAAATCCTACCTTCACGGAACTTAAAATTGGGCCAAAAACTTGAACGGGAGAAACCATCAGAGAGCAATACACATCTGTTACTCTCTTACACTATGACCTAATAGCTCTCTGGTCCTTCATTATAACAGTTTTGGAAAGGAATGCATCTCACTGCCTCATTGTTCACTCTTTACCTCCCTTGAAATCTGACTTCTATTTCCAATTTTTGTTGCTGTTCAGTAATTTCAGACATGTCCAACTGTGACTCCATTTGGGGTTTTCTTGGCAAAGATCCTACAGTGATTTGCCATTTCCTTCTCCAGCTTATTTTATAGATGAAGAACTACAGTAAACAAGGTTAAGTGACTTGCCCAGGGTCACACAACTAATAAATATCTGAGCTCACATTTGAACTCAGGTCCTCCAGACTCCATGGCCCACCTCTATTTTCACTACTTTACTAAAACTGCTTTCTCTAAGATCAAAGGATTTAAAGCTGAAAAGTACCTTAGAGATTACGAATAACTACTTTACAGATGAGTAAACTGAGTCACCAGTGACCTTTTGTGGTCAAATCCAATAGCCTTTCTCGACCTTCAATCTCCTTCAACAATATTTAGCACCACTGAATTGAAAAAACTTCCTTTTTTGACACCCCTCACCTTCTTGTTCCATGGTGCTGTTGTCTTCTTGCTCAAAAACTGTCCCTTTTCACCGAATATTCAAATAAATATCATTTAAACTAATGATTATTATGTACCTATAATAAGAGCCATTCCTTCATAAGACCAAAAAATAAGGATTTTGAGGCTCTGCTTTCACTGTCTACATTTATACTACAGTAAAAATGGGGAGTTAATTTAGTCAACCAATGAATCACCCCTGCTTAGCCTGGAACACCTTTTATCAAGAGAGAATACATCTCCTTCCACTTCAACCCTCTGACCAAGCCTTCTTTCTTAGATGGAATTGCTCTTTCTTTCCTATGTAACCAGATTCCAACCTAGCTTGGTGGTTTTATACAAACCCCACAAGACCTGCCCAAGTCCCTCAACCAATCCAAACAGACTTCTTGTCTTACCTAGTGGAAACAACTTTGATTGGTTGACTGAAATGTCTAGGTCTTGTTTATATCTAGTTCACACCCTGACAGATTGCATTGATCCGAATATCTTCTGTGAAAAAATTATTTTTCGTGGTAGTCAGTGTCTTGGAGATTCAGAGCTCCCACTCCCGTCCCTTCTCTAAAGGTCTTCACAAGGACACTACTGGTAATGAAATTGCATTGAGTCTTATACTGGTCAAACTCCAAACCAGACCTGAATTGTTTAGGTGGACAGATTCTTCTGCCAAGACAGACCAAGGCTGGGAATGATCTGGTATGATGGGGTGCAGTGATCTAATAGAAGAATTATTTCCTCTGTCGGGAGGTGGGGGTGATATCAGCTCCTGTTGAAAAGGCATATAAATTGGGCACCTGACTTTCAAATCAAGCCAGTTCTGGACTATAACTCCCATGCAATGCATGTCAAGCCAGCTTGAGAGAAATAAAAACATGTACACATGACCTAAATCATTTCGTCTCTTTCTTAGAATAAACACTGCTTTTAGGGTTCAGCAGTTCTCACCTGATAGAGGTGTGTCAGTCTGTCCCCCCCACCCCACCCCACCTCCCTGCCTCAGCACAGAGTCCAGTCCAAACAACATTCTGGGTACAGAAAGGGAGGTAGATGCACAGAATCATTGATGTTATGACAAAGGTTTACTATCTGGCTCTCTTTAAAAAAAAAAGTGTTCTTTTACACATTTGCACAAAATGTGTAAACTTTTAAGTTTAATTTGTTTTAACATTTTCTCCATAACTTTCTTAAGTCTGGACAAACATAATAAAGCCCAGTCCTAATTTGTAGCTTG
Source organism: Potorous gilbertii (assembly GCA_028658325.1). Lineage (NCBI taxonomy): Eukaryota > Metazoa > Chordata > Mammalia > Diprotodontia > Potoroidae > Potorous > Potorous gilbertii. Next base: position 499,299,061 of record CM053770.1, read on the forward strand.
CTAATTTTCAAGGTATAAATGCTCAAATTGATAATTTTACAGACGACTCTGGTTCTAGCTAGCTGCAGTACTCTCCTGATAGAACAGCCTTGTGGTTCCTCAATGCTACAAAAGAATGAAATTATCACTGTCAATAAATGATTACCTTCTCTGTTTTTGACAGAGAGAGTTTCAGCAGATATCTAGATAAGTGAAGTCTCCTCTGTGCCAGGTTCTTGATCTGTCTCTGAAACTATTTCCTCTCTTTCCAGTGATCTGTAGTATCCAATGACAACAATGACCTTTTTCACCTAAATATTCTCTATGATGCATCTTCCCTATGGCTCATGGATTTCATGACATGAGCATGGCTAGTTAACAAATACACAATGGTATTCCTCAGAATCACTGCCCCGATTCCTATTACCTATCATGTTTCTTTGGAATAAGGCATAACCATCCATAGCCATGACTGGGAGAACCATGGTTGACTACCCATGGTAGTCATCTTACCATGTCTCAGTGATACCTGTGAGGTTAAATTTTCCTTTTTTCATTAGGACCTCTAGTTCTTGTTGTCTAAACTTCAACCATTTGAGTACAGACATTTGAGGTCATGGATTTTACTAGTGCAATCTTTCTTGGATTCTATCTCTTGTCAACTTCTGAGTTGTCTCAATTGTCAATAATCAATAAGCATTTATTAAACACTTACTATATGTCATAAACTATAGTATGGTCTGGGGAAACAAAGAAAGGGAAATTACACCCTCATGGGAATATTTTATGTACATTCTAAAAAGAGAGAGAGTAGATGATAAGAGGTTGGGGAAGGGGAGAGGATTGGTCCCTTTTGCAGAAAGTGGGATTTGAGTTAAGACTTGAAGGAGGCCAGAGAATTCAGAAGGTGAAGGTAAGGAAGAAGAACATTCCAAGCATGAGGACAGACATTGAAAAAATATGGAATTGGGAGATGAAGAGTTATATGGGAGGAGAAGCAAGGTAGCCAATATAACTGGAACACAGAATACATGAAGAGTAAAATATGAAAACTGGAAAGATAGAAAGGGACCAAGTTGTGAAAGGCATCAAATACCAAACAGTATTTTATATTTGATCCTTGTGATATTGGGGTGTTTGTTGAGAAGGAGGAAAATGTGGTAAGTCAGGTGCTTTAAGAAATTCCCTTTGGTCGCTGAGTGGAGGAAGGATGGGTGTGGGGAGAGATATACACGGAGGTGAGACCAATCAGCAGGCTACTACAATAGTCCAGATGTTAGGTATCAGGAATATAGCAGAGTGATGGCTATGTCAATAGAGAGAGGTGGACATGTAGGAGAAATGTTGTAAAAGGAGAAACAATAAGACTTGACAACAGACTGGATATGAGTAGGAAGGAGGAATTAGCGATGACAAGGAGGTTGTGAGCTTAGGCAACCTCAACAGTGAAAAAGTAAAGTTAGAAAGAAGAGAGGTTGGAGAAAAAGATGAGTTCTGTACTACTACTCTTCCTTCTTTGGGGCTACTCCTTATGGTATCTAACTAGGAGGACATACAAAGGCACTCTTCTCTCCCCATCCCTTTAGTTTAATGCCATTTTGTTTAGGTGTGCATGACCTTCAATAAATACAATTTTATCAGCCGTTGATCTTTGGCTAGAAATCTGTTATCTATATATTTCTGTTGCCTGTATATTTAAGGCCATATTCCCCAAGTCTCAATTCCATTCTCAAATAATGCCTTCATGGCCAGTTGTTTACTTATTTTTTCTTTTTTTGAAACTTCCTAGCTCACCCAAACTAGAAATATAGCAGCCACTCACACACTTGATCCCATTTCTGATTAGTACAGAAATTTTGATTTGCTCTGTTTCCCATCTGAGCCTCTTCTTAAGGGGTATCCCTCTTCCCATTCACTATATTGATGCTGGAATTAATGTGGGCTCCTGACTGGCTTTAGTGCCTGCCACTAAAGCTCAGTACTCCTAAAATCAAACATTCCACCACCCTCAGTGATTCTAATAGCAGGGATTATAGTCACCATGTCCAATCTGTTCACTCCCGTATCAATTTTTTTTCTTCTGCATCTCTTGCTTTCAATGGGTAATAAGTGAGGAAAACTGAATGTTGATCATTTGACCTTATTTTTTTACCTGAAACTTCAAAATTATTGACGACATTTTTTTAGGTTCCTTTGGGCAGTATGATTGGTACCCATGTGAATCATCAGAAATAGGTAGTTATTATTTCTTTTGATAATTTCAGGAAGGGAAAGTAAAGTCTCTGTTTTGTCTCAGATATGTGTCTCAGAAAGACAAAACACCTCTCTGTTGCTGTCAGGTCAATAAACTGCTGCCTCAGCACCCCTGAGCAGGAATCATCTACTACTATAGCTCTTCTTCCTGGCTGACCCTTCCTGTATGACCTCTCCCTTATAGATTCCGGAGCTGTACAATCTCAAATAGCTTCTGCCTCCTCAAAGTATCTAGCTTTCTCTTCTCCGGAAAGAGCCTCGGATCTGTTTTTTTTTTAAAGCTCCAATTTTACAGGTGTCCTTTTCTTTCCCTTCTCCTTAGTGTAATACTCTTCAATTCTCCCACATCCTGACTGGGGTCAAATCTCGCTTCCTCCACTTCTGATCCCCTTTTTTTTCCAACTGAAGTTTTACTTCTGTGTTCTTTAGGAACACCTCATTCTCTCTTGCCACCTGGAGCTCAGAGAGACATTCTTTTAGTCTCTTCACTTTCTTCTCCAGGAGACACACACTTGTAACATAGATAACAATCATTCATCTGTGACAGAATTATAAATATTGCATGCTTGATACAAGTCACTGCACAATTTCCTCTGCTCTCCATAATGGTTGAGATGTTCAGACTTGTTTTTTGAACCATTTGTGGGTGTTTACATCTCAACTCTAAGCACCTGTTTAAAACTTTAACAGACAATTATCACCTCTTAATAACTTGACAACCTCATTCAACTTCCTTTCCCTAGTCTCATAAACAATTCCACAGTTACATCTACCTCTCCTTCCGTCTTGTACCAATCTCCTACAGTTATCTCTTTCACCAATTTGACAAACCCATCAATCCACTCTCAATTTACTTCACTCTTTAATTGTCCAACTTAGCTTTAATTATGTCTTATCTTGCCAACTACCTTCTCCTTTTCTCTTCCATTCTTCCCCAGTAGATTCTACTCCCCAGTCTTCCTTAATTCTTTTACATTTTCCTTAACTTTTATTGAATCTGCTTCTTGAATCCAGTAGAATGCTGACAGGTTATCTCCACATCGATTATTCTCCAAATTTTCACAACTTCTCATAAAGTTTTACAAATCTCTCCTCCCCAAATTCTAAGCCTGATTTACTTAAGAATTCCAAAGCATTCCAATTCACATAATTTCTTTCTCATTATCATTCCACTCAAATCCTCTCTTCCTCTGATCCTTCTTCTTCAATCTATTTCCACAAAAGCATCTCAAACTCAACGTGTCCAAAAGTCATCATCTTCCTTGCCTTTCAAAAAAAAATGAAAAATGTAAATATGCAAAAATTACTATCTCACCTATCAATTTTCAAATTTCTGTTGAAAGCACTAGCTTTTTAATCAGAGTACCTGGATTTGCATGCTTATTGTTAACTTGCTACCTATTTGACCTTGGGCTAGGCCTAGGCCTTTAAACCTCTCTAGACCTCATATGAAATATGAGGGAACTGTATTACTAGCTCTTAATCTAAGGTCTGTGAATTTAATTAAATTTTTTAAGTTTTAAATTTTTTAATATCTTTAATAACTGTTTTTCAACATAGTATGCATTTAAAAACATTATTCTGAGAAAGGGTTTATAGGTTTTCACTCTGCCATGGGATTGTACACACACGCATACACATTAACACACGCATACACATTAACACACACACAATTAGTTTATTCTTTATCAGCAATATCTTTCCCATTATTTGCCACCCTTCCACCAATACTGCCCCTGGCTTAGTTCAGTCCCTTATGACCTCTCACCTGGACTGCTAGAATAGCCTTCCTAACTTGCCTCTTGAACTTCAGTTTTTATCTTCAATCTTTTCTTCGCTGCCAAATTAATGTGCCTAATGAAGATTTGACTTTAAAACTTTGACATCCCCACACACATCCATGAGATTGCTATAGCTCTTTACAGTTTATAATATGTATTCCTCAAAACAACTTTATGAGAAATGTAGTGAAAATATTAGAATGCCCCTCTAATAGATAAGGAAACTAAGATTCAGACTTTGCTGGCTGAAAGTCCAGTGTTCTTTCCACACTCTTACCATGCTGCCTTCCCAAACTGTAAGACCCTGAGAGCAGTCTGTTTTATTTCATCCTAATGCTCTCAATATTTTACATAAAATAGGTTCTAAGTGTTTAATTGAATTGACAATATAATCAAGTGCCATTGAGAGATTAATGTGGACTGGAGGAGTAAGAAAAGCTTCAGTGGTGTAGGTGGACCTTATATTGGGCTTTGAAAAATTGAAAGAATTTAGAAAACAGAGAGGCTAGGAGAATTCATCCCAGATCAAGGGAAATAAATGAAAATTCCTAAATAGCCCACAGTCATATCTCTGGAATATTCCTGGTCCTTATTTCCTACAGTTGGCCCCTATTCATGCAGTTTCCCTGACCCTCAGCCAGTGCCTCCTACACCTAATATTTCATTCTTTAAAATGGGAGGCTACCTGAGGAGTCTTCATAAAATGGAATTCCTGAAAATGCAATGAGGCTGGTTTGCCATAAGAGAAAGACTGAATTTCAAAGTTAGAAGAAATCTCAGAAGCCATTTAAACCAGCCCATATGTGAACAAGAATCCCCTCTATAACATACTAACAACTGCTCCTTACAAACCTGAAATAAAGAAAACATACAATCCCCAAGGCAGTCCATTCCACTTTCCCCTAACAGGAATTATTAGGAAAGTTTTCCTTCCATTAAATCCAAATATGACTTTCTGTAGCTTCTGCCCAATGCTCTTTGTTATCTATTTTTTCAGTTTTTATTGATAGTTTCTGTTTTTTATATCACCATGATTATTCTAAGTGCCCCTCCCCTTCCCAGAGAGCCATCCCATATGACAAATAGCATCTTTTAGAGACAGAAAAAAAGTCAGCATAATTAATCCATACATTAAAAAAAAACCAACTATATAACACCTGTGGGTCTCCTGCCTCTATGAAGAGGTGGGTTAGGGACATATTCTCATATCTTTTCATTGAAGTCCGACTTGATCTTCATAATTTTGTTATTTTTACCTTTTTTTGGTGTGTGTTCTTTTCATTTATTTTATTGTAGTTACTACAGACAATGTTTTCTTGGTTCTGCTTACTTCACTGCATCAGTTTATATAACTCTTTCCATATTTCTCTGTATTCAGCATACATATGATTTCTTATAGCACAGTCCTAGTACATTCACGTACTACAATTTGTCCAGCTATTCCCCAACTGATGGACAGCTACTTTGTTTCCAGTTCTTAGCTATTACAAAAGGTGCTGCTATAAATATTCTGGAGTATTTGGGAAATTCTGTCTCTTGAAACCAAACATAAGTCTAATTCTTCTTCTAGGTCTTCAAATAATTCAAGATTGCTATCATGTTAGTCCTGAATGTTCTCTTTTTCCACCTAAACATCACTGGTCCTTCAGCTAATACTCATAATCTCAAGACCTATTATCATTCTAGGTGCAATAATGTAATGTTAATTAGAGAGTTAAAGATCTTCTCCACCCATTGATGGGCCTGTCCATTAAAAGCCTGACTAGGGGAGGCCCACATCTTGGATTAATTTCTAATGAGACACTAGTTTGCAAGGGTTGTGATGCTCTCAGGCTCTGAAAATTGTATAAATACTCTGAGGTGAGGCTTTACTTTCAGGCTTACTCAGTGAAAGTGTTTGTTTGGTCAGAGGAGACTCTGGCAGCCACTAAGGAGCCCTCTAGCTTTGAAAACCTATGTGTCAGAGCTTCTCTCTCTGGTAGGTATGATGTATGTGTCATCAGACAATTGGATCTGTCTGTGGATCTGTAATGTATATATTGCTTATGGTCAGGCAGTTGGAAGCCCTGTCTATTGATCTTTGTTTCTCAGGTTGTATTTTCTCTGAAGTTCACAGTGCTGACTTTTCCCCCTGAACTAAGTGAATGACATATGTGCTTGATTAAAGTGACTGTTGATACCTCAAAAATTGCTTTCATTTTAGAAAAGCAGATCTAAGAACCTGTACCGCAGGCCCTCCGGTGTATGCCGGGGTCCTTGCCATTATAAATCCTCTAGTACTCTCCAGATTATCACGTCATTCCTAAAATGTGCTGCCAAGAACAGAACACAATATTCAAAATGTGCCTGACCAGAGAAGAGAACAGTAATATTATCACCTCCTTGTTCCTAGAGGTTATGCCTCCTCTAAAATGGGCCAAGCTTCTACAAATATGGATTTCATAAATATGGGATCACTTCTCACATTCATCCTCTCTTCTCCATTCAAACAGATACAACCCTAGTTCAGACCCTCAAATACCCCTTGCATAGATTATTTTAACAACCTCCAAATTAAGTCTTCCTGCTTCCAGTCCACCCTCCATGCACATGCCATGTTAATATTCTAATATCAATATTTCTATAGCATAGGTCTGACCATGTCATGCTCTTATTCAAGAAGCAATTCTTCACTACCAACAGGATAAACTACTATGGCCCTTATTTATATATAATGTCTTCAAAATCTGGCGCTCACCTATTTGGTTTAACATTGCTACCCTCACATACTCTATGCTCTAGCCTAATTTGCTTAGTTGCCATCCCAGTGTCCCACATCAATATAATTTCCTACCCTTGTTTCTTTTGCACAAGTTTTTCCCAATACCTAAGAGGCTTTCCCTTCTTACCTCTGCCCCCTGGGAATCTTCAGCTCAAGCTGCACATCCAACAAACTGCACTTCCTGTTTGCCCAGCTTGTTTGTACTCCCATTTCCCCCGACAAAATAACTTCTTACCTAAGGTATATTTTAATGTTAACTTACCTATGTGCATCATCCTGTCAATATATCTCTAGCACCTGGCATATTGCTGTTGTTCAGTCATATCCAACTCTTCTCAACCCTGCTGAGCATAGCAAGCCAATGCCGTCCATGGGGTTTTCTTGGCAAAGATACTGGAGTGGTTGGCTATTTCCTTCTCCAGGGGCTAAGTGACTTGACCAGGGTCACACAGCTATTAACTGTCTGAGGCTGGATTTGAATTCAGGTCTTCCTGACTCCAGGCCCAGAGCTCTATCCACCAAGCTGCCCAACCATTCCTTTTCATGTAGCAGGTACTTAATAAATAAATGCATGTTCAACTGACCTGAACTACATGGGATGATACATGGAATGGTAAAGCATCATTCTCACTTTTATCTCCAAATACTTATTCTAAACTTTTGAGGCCTATCTCATTGCAGAAAGATTTCCAATATATTTTGGAGGCTATTAAAAAGGCTTCTCATTACTATTCTCCCTGATCACAGAAGTAAAAGCTTAAGTCTGGAAAAAATCATTAAGAAGGAACTTACAATAAAACATGGAAGGATGATAAGGTCCTTTCCCTCCTTCCTTTCTCAACCATAGTGGAGCTGAAGGGAAATAATAACTGGGCAAGAAAGGGGAAAGGAAGACCAGTGAGAAAGAAGGAAATGCGGTTCTCCCCGGTTGGGTTTTTAGGTTTTCTTCTTCTGAGGAAAACTTTGTTGATGGTAAACAGATTTTGTTAAAAAGTCACATGGAGGCAGTTTCTTGGGAGGTGTTTGGAGATGAAAACACTTCAGCATTTGATATACCCCCTCTCTTGGGAAGGAGAGTTCATTTTGGAGCATAGGGCACTATGGAATATGATCCTACCAAGATCCTAGAATTTTTAATGCGAAGAACACTGAATTTAGACTTGAAGTACAAAATTCAAGTTAAACGAATCCAAAATTCTGAGTACTACTGGTTTTGTCTGGGGTTCCACTACTTAATAGTTGTTTAAACTGAGGCAAATTCCTTAATTTCCCTTCATCTCACTTTCTACCCCTTTAAAATGGGAACCTTATTTGTCTACTTCAATCAATCAACCAACAAGCATTTTTGTTTTGGGGTTTTTTTGTAGCAATTAGAGGCAGGTGCCTTGCCCAGGGTCATATAGCTAGTAAATATCTGAGATCAAATTTTAACTGAGGGATTCCTTACTTCAGGGCTAGTGTTCTATCTAGTGTACCACCTAGCTGACCCTCAACAAGCATTTGTTAAGAGCCTACAATATATCAGGCAATGGAAAGACAAAAAATGAAACGATTCCCTACCTTTAAAAGAGCTTTCTATGGAAGGGAGGTAGAGAGAACAAAATGTACACATATAAATAAATACAAGATATGTACAAAGGTCCTAATATGGTGAGGGGATAGATGGAAGTAAGAAGGATCAGGAAAGGCCTCAAATAGGAGGTGGCACTTAAGCTGAGTTTTGAAGGAAACTTGGGTCTCTGAGAAGAGGAAGATGGAGTACTTTCTAAATTTGGGATAGGGGTGGCCAGAGCAAAGACACACGCAGGGAGATGGAATGTGGTGTTGTGAGAATAAAAGGGTAGGTATGAGAGGAATTGAAAATTATAAAGTCTCATATAAATAAAAAGATGGGAAGAGGGGAGGAGAAGTAGCACCAGTAGGAAAATAACTATTCAACAAGTCTTCATTAAATACCTACTCTGTATTAGACACTATACTAGGTGTTAGGGATACAAAGACACCTCTCCCAAAATCTCTACTCTCAAGGGACATATATTCTACTAGATGAATACATATACACAGAAACAAAATATCTACAAAATAAATACAAAGCCTTCTGGGTCCTGGGACCAAAAACTTGGGGAAGGGGCCTTAAAAGGATCAAGAAGTTCCAAGAGGCTAAAATGTGGAAAGAGAACATGCCAAGAACTCAGGGACATTATAGAGGCAGAGATATTTGGAAAATAGTAAATACAGTAGTTTAATTGGAAAGTAGAATGGTGGGGGAGGGGCACAGGACAAGTAATCATCCTGGAGAGGTGGGCTAGAGAGAGATTTTGAATAATATTTATTTTTCATTTTCAACACTTTTATAAGATTTTAAGTTTTAAACTTTCTCCCCCTCCTTCCTCTCCCTCTTCCCCAAGACAGCATGCAATCTGATATAGGCCATACACGTATAATCATATTAAACATATTTCCACCTTAGCCAAGTTGTAAAGAAGAATTAGAACCAAAGGGAAAAAAACAGGAGAAAGAAAAAAAACAAAAAAGGAAAAACAGTATGCCTCAATCCTCATTCAGACTCCATAGCTCTTTCTCTGGATGTGGATAGCTTTTTCCATCATGAGTTTTTTGGAATTGTCTTTGATCATTGCATTCCTGAGAAGAGCTAAGTCTATTGGGTCATTGCTGGTCATTGCACAATGTTGCTGTTACTGGGTACAGTGATTTTCTGGTTCTGTTTGCTTTACTTAGCATCAGTCCATGGAGGTCTTTCCAGGTTTTTGTGAAGTCCACCTGCTCATCATTTCTTATGGAATAATAGTATTCCATTATATTCATGTACCACAACTTGTTCAGCCATTCCCCAACTGTTGGGCATCCCCTCAATTCCCAATTCTTGGTCACCACAAAAAGAACTGCTATAACTATTTCTGTACATGTGGATCCTTTTCCCATTTTTACAGTCTCTGTGCTGGGTCAAAGTGCATGCACAGCTTTATAGCCCTCTGCTCTCCAGAAATGGTCAGATCAGTTCACAACTCCACCAACAATGCATTAGTGTTACAATTTTCCCACATCTTCTCCAACATTTATCATTTTCCTGTTTGTCACATTAGTCAATTTGATAGGTGTGATGTAGGGCCTCAGAGTTGTTTTAATCTGCATTTCCTAAATCAATAGTGATTTAGAACATTTTTTCATATGACTAAAGATATCTTTAATTTCTTCATCTAAAAACTGCCTGTTTACATCCTTTGACCTCTTATCAATTGGGGAATGACTTGTATTCTTATAAATTTGACTCAGTTCTCTCTATATATTTTGGGAATGAGGCCTTTATCAAACACTGGCTATAAAAATTATTTCCAGCTGATTCCCTTCTAATCTTGATTGCATTGACTTTGTTTGTGCAAAAACTTTTTAACTTAATGTAATCAAGATTATCCATTTTGCATTTCATAGTATTCTCTATCTCTTGTTTTGGTCATAAATTCTCCTGTTCTCCATACATCTGACAGGCAAACTATTTTTTGTTCTCCTAATTTGTTTAGAGTACCACACTTTATGTCTAAATAGTGTACCCATTTTGACTTTATCTTGGTATAGAGTGTAAGATGTTGGTCTATGCCTGGTTTCTGTCATTCCAGTTTTGCCAGAAGTTTTTGCCAAATAGTGAGTTCTTATCCCAGAAGCTGGAGTCTTTGGGTTTATCAAAAAGTAGATTACTATAGTAACTGACTACTATGTCTTGTGCACCTAACCTATTCCACCAATCAACCACTCTCTTTCTTAGCCAGTACAAAGTAGTTTTGATGATTGCCTCTTTATAATATGATTTTAGATTTAGTACAGTTTGGCCACTTGATTTTGATGGTTTTAAATGGCAGAAGAATTTGTGATTTTGGTGATGGGTGGAAGAGTATTGGAAAAGACATGTAACTACCTATCTTTGGTTATCTGCAAAACGAATGAATGAAAATATGTGAAACAAGACTATAAAAGTAGTAGCTTGTAGTGCAGGTGTGGAGGGCCTGAAGTCTAGCCTAGACTAAGAAGTTTGTAATATATCTAAGGGAAAGAAGGAAGCTTTGAAATTTTATTGAGCAATAAAGTGATATGACAATGACATATGCATTAAAAAAAATATTTTGTCAGTTATGTGAATGATGGACAGAAGGGAAAGCTTGGAGGCAAAGAGGCCAGTAAAAAGGTTCTAACAGTAGTCTGGGTGAGAGATGATAAAAACCCAGTAGAATTGTGAGTGGTAATATGTGAGAGATTGTAGAGATAGATGTGATAACTATCTGTGTGACCCTCGAAAAGTCACTTAATTTTGTCTGCCTCAGTTTTTTCATCTGTAAAATGAGCAGGAGAAGGAAATAGCAAACCACTCCAAAATCTTTGCCAAGAAAATCCCAAATGGGGTCACAAAGAGTCATACATAAGTGAAAACAACTTAACAACCACAAAACTAAGAAAAGTCCAGTGGTTTCCTCAACATAGAGAGGAGGTGGGAAAATGCAGAGTCAAGATGACAGAAGAGCAAGCATTCTAGAAGAACTCTTCCAACACTTCCTTCTCAACAACTCTAAAATGGTGCATCAAATCAAATTCTGAAATGGCATAACCACACTCACATAAAAGAGAAGCAAAAAACTTTTTACAACGGAGGGGAAAATAGGAAAGGGTGGTGGTGGGTAGAATTTGAAATGACTGTGGAAGCAAAGGTTCAAACTTCTGAGCATATTGATATATTAAGTAACGCATGGTAATTGCCTAACAAATTGGGACTAAGTCTCATCAGTTTTGGCACTGGACCCCAAATACATAGGAAGACAGATTTTTATGAGTTAAAAGATAACAATGAGCAGGGTATGAAAATGATGTACAATTAGGTAATCTGATTTCTACTTGGGAGAATACTAGGGACTTTCCAAGTAAAGAGGGATCAGTGAATTTCAAGAGTTGAAAGGGGGAGAGTGAACAGGTATAATTCCCTGACATCAGAAAGTGAGGGATTGCACTGCCCCCACCAAGTGTCTGTATTCAACCAAAGGAAAGAGTAAACAATAAAAAACTGACAAGCATGGAGCCATTTTTTAGATAAGACATATAGGCTGCTTGAGGTATACGATTGTGAGAAAAACTCCTTGCATCAGTCTTTGGATCTGATTGGGTTTCCGGACAGTATAACCTAACTCCTTAGTTAAGGAGCAATAGGTAGAGGTGGTTCAACTTTCCAGCCATGCAAAGCTAGATTCAAATGATGCAATGAAGTTGTCTCAAAATTCCCATAACTGATTAGAAATGGAACCAAGCTAACTCCAAAATTGTATATACATGTGTGTACATATATATCACACATACACATGTACACACATACACACACACACACACACACACATATATATACATTACATATTTTTAAACTCACCATAGTATGTGTATATACACATACTATGGTGAGTTTAAAAATCTATTATATTCGACAGGAAAGTAGGAGGGAAAGAGACTAAGAGAAAGGAAGGAGGGTGAGAAGAGGGAGGATGGATTAAAGGCATCAACAGTCAGAAGCAAAACAGACATTTGAGGAAGGACTGGATAAAAAAAGAATGAAAAGAAGGATAAACAAAAGAAAATAGGATGGAGGGAAAGATATAGTAATCATAACTTTGAATTTGAATGGTTTGAACTTACCTGTAAAAAGGAAAATGACAGCAGACTGGATTAGAATCAGAATTCACACTATGTTGTTTATAAGAAATATACTTGAAACAAAAAGACACAGAGTTAGAAATAAGGGCCTGAAGCAGAATCAATCATGCTCCTGTTGAAGTAAAAAAGGCAGGGGTAGCAATCATGATCTCAGCAAAGCAAAAACAGAAAAAAGACCTCATTAAAAGAGATAATCATTTTACTAAAATGTACCATAGACAAGGAAGTGATATCAATAATAAACACATATGCACCAAATGTCATAGCATAGAAATTACTAAAGGAAATTAAATAAGTTACAGGAGGAAATAGATAGTTAAACTATACTCAGAGGGAAACTCAATTTACTCCTCCTACAATTAGATAAAGTTGACCATAAAATAAATACAAAGTTAAAAAAAAATAGAATTTTTTAAAAAGTTAGATATGATAGTCCTCTGGAGAAAACTGAATGGAAATAGAAAAGCACCATTTTTTCAGCTGTACATGACACCTTTACAAAAGCTAAATACATAGTAGGGCAAAAGAACCTCACAACCAAATACAGAAAAGCAGAAACATTAAATGCTTCCTTTTCAGACTATACTACAATAAAAAAATACATTATATAAAGGGCCTTGGAAGCATAGATTAAAATTAATTGAAAATGAAGTATTCCAATCCTAAAGAATTAATAGATCAAAGAAGAAATCATAGAAACAATCAATAATGTCATTAAAAAGAATGACCACAAAGAGAAAACATACGAAAATTTGTGGGATGCATCCATAGCAGTACACAGGGGAAAATTTATATCTTTAAATATTTATATCAATAAAATAAAGAGAAGTTAAATGAATTGTTCATACAATTAAAACAAACTGGAAAAAGAACTAACTAAAACTCCTCAATTAAAAACAAACCAAAAAAGATCCTGAAAACCAAAGGAGAGATTAATTAAAAATGAAAGTTTTAAAAATTGAACTAATAAATAAGAGTAGAAGCCAGTCTTATGAAAAAAATAGAATAAACCACTGGTTAATTTGATTTTTAAAAAGAAAGAAGAAAATTAAATGACCAGTATCGAAAATAAAGAAAGTGAATGCATCACCAATGAAGATGAAATTAAAACAATTATCAGGAGCTATTTTGCCCAATTATATGCCAATAAAAATGACAAGCTAAGTGAAATGGATGAATATTTTGAAAAATATAAATTGCCTAGATTGAGAAAACAGGAAACAGAATACCTAAATAACCCTATCATAGAAAAAGAAATTGAACACTCCATAAATGAGTTCCCTAAGAAAAAAATCCCAGAACCAGATGGACTTACAAGTGAGTTCTACCAAACATTTGAAAAACCACTAATCCCAATGCTATATAAACTATTTTTTAAAAATAGATAAAGAAATCTTACCATATTTCTTTGATGACATAAACATGGTGAGAGCAAAAACAGAGGGGGGTAAACTACAGACCAATTTCCCTGATGAATATTAATGCAAAATTTTAAAGTAAAATACTAAGGCAAAGACATTATAGCAATCTGTCACAAAGATTATATACTAGAACCAAGTGGAATTTATACAAGGAATACATGGCTGATTCAATATTAGGAAAACTATTTGCATAACTGACCAAATCTATAACAGAAACAACAAAAATTACATGAGTATCAATAGGGACAGAAAATGCTTGTGACAAAATACAACATCCATTTCTATTAAAAATACTAGAAAACAGGAATGGAGCTTTGCTTAAAATAAGTAGTATCTACCTAAATCCAAGAGTAAGTATTATCTATAATGGGAATAAAGCAGAAGTCTTCCCAAAGAGATCAGAGGTAAAGCAAAGATGCCAGTTTTCACCATTATTATTCCGTATTCTACTAGAATTCCTAGCTATAGCAGTAAGACAAGAAAAAGTAATTGAAAGTACAAAAATAGGTAGCAAGGAAACAAAACTATCACTCTTTGCAGATGATATGATGGTATACTTAGAGAACCCTAGAGAATAAACTAGAAAACTAGCTGAAACTATTAACAATGTTAGCAAATTTGCAGGATATAAAATAAACCCACATAAGTCATCAGCATTTCTGTAAATTACCAATAAAATCCAGCAAGAAGAAATTGAAGGAGAAATTCCATTTTAAAAAACCATAAACAGTATAAAATATTTGGGAATCTATTTGATAAGATATACACAGGAACTTATGAACACAATTGCAAAACATTTTTCACACAAATAAACATCTAAACCATTGGAGAAATATTCAACGTAATAGGTAGACTGAGCAAATAAAATAAAAATGAAAATTCTACTTAAAATAGTTCACTTATTCAGTGTCCCAATCAAACTATCAAAGAATTTTTTATACAGCTGGAAAAAATAATAACAAAACTTATCAGGAAGAATTTATCAGGTCAAGAATATCAAGGAAATCATTCCAAAAAAGTGAGGGAAGGAAAGTGAGGGAAGGTGGCCTAGCAGTACCAGATTTCAAACTATATTACAAAATGGTAATCACACAATTTTCAGGTACTAGATAAGAAATACAATGACTATCAGAGGAATAAATTAGGTACACAATATATAGGAGTAAATGACCATAGTAATTTAGTGTTTGATGAACCCAAAGATTTAAGCCTTGAGGACAAGAATTCACTATCTAACAAAAACTGGTGTGAAAACTGGAAAACATTCTGGCAGAAACTAGACATAGAAATCTCCTAACTATATACCAAGAAAAGGTCAAAATGGATACATGACTTAGACATAAAGGGTAATACCATAAGCAAATTTGGGGAGCATGGAAAACATTACCTGTCAGATCTATGGACAAGAGAAGAATTCACAACCAAACAAGAGATAAAACGTTCACAAGAGGTAAAGTGGATAATTTTGATTATGTGAAATTAAAAAGGCTTTTGCGCACGCGTGCACACACACACATGCACACACCCAAATATTGTAAAAAAAAAAATTAACATTCTCCAATTGATAAATGGTCAAAGGATATGGATAGGCAGTTTTCAAAAGAAGAAATAAAATCTACCAATAGCCATATGAAAAAAATGCTCTAAATCACTAATAACTAGGGAAATACAAATTAATATAATTCTGAGTTATCATTTTACACCTATCAGATTGGTTAATAAGAAAATGACGAATACTGGAGGAGATGTGGAAAAAAATAGATACATTAGTGCATTGTTGATCGAGTTGCAAACTGATTGAACCATTCTAGAAAACAAGTTATAACTATATCTGCAGGCAAGGGTGGGTAATCTGTCACCTTGAGGCCTTTGACTGAATCCATTTGGTCCACACCTGAGGACCTTCAGGGCTACATGTGGCTTCAAGGCTGCAGGTTCCCCAGCCTTCCCCAAAGGACAATAAAACTATGCATACCTTGGACCTGGGAATATCACTACGAAGTCTGTATCCCCTCCAAAATCAAAGAAATAGGAAAGGACTTATGTGTACAAAAATATTTATAACAGTTCTTTAAACGGAGAGGATGCTCATCAGTTGGGGAATGGCTAAATAAGTTGTGATTGAATACTATTATGCTATAAGAAATGAGGAGGAGGAGGCTCTCAAAAAACTTGGGAAGACTTACATTTTGCATGACTTCACATGTATAACTAGTATTAATATTGCTTACTTTCTCAATGAGTGGAGGTGGGGCTAGAGGAAAAGAGAGAATTTGAAGCTCCAAATTTAAAAATGAATGTTAAAAATATAAACATTTTTAAAGCCATATAAAGGGGAGAAAGTGTTGATTAAATCAATCACCATGCACCTCCCCCCCTTAAATCAGATGAGACCATCTCTATTATAGCAATTAATCAATCAGTTCAAGGCAAAGAGAAATAAATTCTTCATCAGTTGGAAAGGATGAAAACCATTGGATAAAATGAAATGATACTACATAGGAAGTGTATTGGGATTATTTAAAGGAAATCAGTCATGCCCTGTCTTAGATAAAATAACAAAGGTAGTCAAGAATGCAGGCATTTGACTAGAGAGAGAGCCCAGAAGAACCATCAGCCCAATCAAAATTTCCTAAAAGGAAACTGGGAAAAAAGCCTCTAGTCCTAACAACAGAGAATGACTTTCTGACTTCAAAAGGTCAGATGATTTAGGATCTCATCCCCAAAGAAGTATCTCCAAAATAGCAGTAATTGACGGCATGTTCTGCATCTGATGCCAAACTAAATCTAGACACACTAAGCAAATGCAGCTTCAGAACCCTACAAGGAGTGCAGCAGAAAGCTACAGCATATGTATAGAAAATATTATGAGGGCCCCACACAAAGGAGAGAAAAGGACTTCTATCAATTCAGTAAAACTTGGGGGAAATCAAAGCCCTACAATAAACATTAACGAAACGGGTGGGGGGAGGGGGAGTAGATAACAAAGATTAATGAACTAAATATTCATTTTTTAAAATTAGTCAACAAATAAACCCAAAATAAGCACAAAAGAGAAGATATTAAAAAGAGGAAAAATAAATGAGGAAAAAAACTATAGAAATGATAAATAAAACTAAAAGTTGGTTCTTTAAGACTTGTGAAATTGATAGCCAGTCTGATTAAAAAGAAGTTGGCAGAAAAATCAAATCAACAAAATAGTAAATGAGGAAGGTAAAATGGCAACAAAACCGTAAGAAATGAAAAGAATTGGAACCTATAGTATAGAGTTATATACTAAAAAAAACAAAACAAAACAAAACTGAGGATATGAAATAGAATAATACCTTCAGAATGGTAAAATACCCAAACAAGACTAAATGGAGATCTCAAGTAACCCAGCCTTTGAACAGAAATAGAACTAGGGATTAGAAAGGAAAACATAAGCTCCTGGCCCTGGTAGGTTTACATGAGAATTTTATAAAATCTTTAATAAATAATTAGTATCTTTTCTAGCTGCTAGATGGTGCCGCAGATAGCACACTAGTCTAGAATGGGGAAGATCTGAGTTTAAATCCAGACTGAAACAATTACTAGCTATGTGACTCTTGGCAAGTCACTTAACCTTGCTTGCTTCAGTTCAGCTGCAACCCACTGGAGAAAGAAATGGCAAATCACTCCAGTATCTTTAAAAAGAAATTTTGTCCGTGGTGATCACATAGAGTCAGACAACATAACTGAACCATAAAACTCAAAAAAGTATCCTCACTATATAAATTAATCTCAAGAACTGAGAAAGAACTCCTTACCAGATTCCTTTTATGGGACAAAGGTAGTGCTGATACCTAAATAAGGAAAGGATAAATTATAAGAGAAGAAGAACTATACAAGAAGAACTATAGACTACTTTCATTACTATCAATTCAAAATTTTAAAATCAAACCCTGTCAAAAATGTTATACTTATTCATCTAACAAATCATTCACTCACTATGGTCAAGGTGGATTTAAACTAGGATTACTCAGTAGTTTCAATTTTTTAAAAGGTTGACAAAGTACAAGAGATTTGGGCTAAAAAACAAAACAAAACTACAAAGTGTAGACAAAAAGGGAACTTTTTTAATATTATCAAAAGCAAGTATCATTTGCAACAGAGATACATCTTTCCAAAGTCCCATTCCCAAGGATGCTTACTCTCTCCATTATTATTTCATATCATTCTGGAAGACTTTTCAGATTTTTCCCCTTTTTCTTTTTTTAAAGTACTATTTATTATATTGAATGGCTCTATGAAAGGGGGAAGGGAAAGGATATGAGGGAAAAATACGGTGTTATAAAACATTACATAAATAAAAACTTATTTTAAGTTTTAAAAAATGTTTCAAGTCTAGGAGCTGTGAGTTTCCTATTTTGCCACCTGAGCTTTCTAAAACTGAGCTCACCTTTTTTTTTTAATAATATCTTTTTCCAATCACATGTAAACTTTTAATTTTTTTTAAATTTTGAGTTCCAAATTCTCTCTACTGCTCCCCTCCCTACTCTCCAAAGCAGTATGCAATTGGTATAGGTTATACATGTTCAGTCATGCAAAATATATTTCCATATTAGTCATGCTATAAAAGAAAACACGGACAAAAAAAGCACACACAAAAATAAAGTGAAAAATATGCTTCAATCTGCATTCAGACCTCATCAGTTCTTTCTCTGGAGGTGGATAGCCTTTTTCATCAAGAATCCTTTGGGACTGTCTTGGATCACTGTCTTGTTGAGTTCAGTTCCTCCTGGAATTTATAGACTTTTCAGGGCAATATTTATAATAATCCTTTTTTTACTTTACTATCTTAGTAAAAACCTAGTCTTAAAAGTTAATAAAGTCTGATAGATATCTAAGGCTAATCAATGAGAGAAGAAAACTCCCACAAGTTTGAGTACTATTTAATACCAGAAACTACCCCCAGTCCCTCAGGGTTACCTTTAAAACCCTAAGGGGAAATGTAACCATCCACACCCTGGTAACCTAACCTACCAGTTCAAATAGAAGTTGGGAGAGTGAGTCCTGGAGCATGAGGAGAAATAGGAAAGTTTAACAATTAAAGCACTAGCTCCTGAACTGGACTGTGTCAAAAGGTCAGGGTATAGCGCAAAAGATCAAAGGTTGTGAATGCTGGCTTTGTAGATCATCTGCAAAAACTCTTAACTTGACTGGGTCTTGATTTCCTCATCTGTAAAAGAACAGGATTGGCCTAGAAGACTTCTAATATCCCATCTTTAAATGTAGGACTCTACATCTCTGACATCATGATCTTACTTTGTCCGTCCACTAATCTGATGTGTTGTTGTTGTGCAATCATATCCAGCTTTTTGTGACCCCATTTGGGGTTTTCTTAAGAAAGATACTGGAGTAGCTTACCATTTCCTTCTCCAACTCATTTTACATATGAGGAAACTGAAATGACAGGGTCACATAGCTAGTTAAGTATCTGAGGCTGGATCTGAACCCAGGTCTTCCTGACTTTAGGTCCAGCATTCTATCTACTGAATCTCCTAAGTGCCGGATTTGCTATATACTCTTCAGCAAATCATTCAGGTTTATGGTCTTCCTACTATTAGATGTTGTTGTTAGTATTTTAGAATGAATAAGGTCCTTGGGGACCAAATATACTGAAACAGCTTTGCCCTCAACCTAATCCAGTTAACATTTGTAACTACCTATTATATACAAGGCAGGGAGCTAGATGGTGCAATTGATAGAGCATTGGGCCTAGAGTCAGGAAGAGTTGAGTTCAAATCCAGTCTCAAACACTTTGAAACTGTGTCACCATTGGCAAGTCACTTAACTCCTACTTGCCTCAGTCCCTCATCTATAAAACAGGGGCATACTGGAAAAGGAAATGGTAAACCACTCCAGTATCTTTGTCAAGAAAACCCCATGGACAAAGTCCATGGGATCAGTCAGACAGGACTGAACAAAAACCATGTATAAGATACTGTGTTTAAACGGAAATGAAAACAAAAATCAGTTCCTGCTCACAAGGAGCTTATATTCTACTAGAAAGCACATAATTTTCAAGATGGCAGAGCCCAGATGAGCATCTTCCTGACTAAGCTCCACCCTACTCCTCAAGGATGGCCCTAAGGTAGATAGTCTCTTCTCTTGTTCACAAGTCCTCCAAATTGAGAGTATGTTTCAAGGCACTTATTCTGGAAGCAAGAAAATCTGATTGTGACCCTAATGCTCAATAATGAAAAAGGTTTTTAAGAGCCAAAAGAAATGTAAAGTGGTGACACCTGTAGCAAACTACTAAAAAAGCTTCAACTTCTAAAAGAAAAGAAAAAATGAAAAATATATAAAAGTGCAGTGTTGCAGCTACTCCTTGGCACTCCAGATCCCAAATACCAGTTATTCCAAGTTGAACTAGCCCAAACTGTCACAATAAAGGACAAGAAACATTGAGCTAACAGGAAGAGCCAGGATGATTTTTTATTGTTAAATTAACAGTATACAAATCCTATTCAAAAAAGCACGTAGAAAATTGTCAGTCATTTTTTGCAAAAGGAAAATAATACTAATTGGCACAATATATAGAACAAATTGGGAGGCACCGTGATGTGACAGATCAATAGATAAATAGATGGCAGAAGACATGCGTTCTAATCTAGGCCCTGTGTCCTTGAACAAGTCATTTCACAATCTCTGAACCTCAGTCTATAAAATGGGGGTGGCAATCTGTCTTAACCTACTTCAAAAGACAGTTTTGAGGATAAATGAAACAGCATACATATAAAAGTGTTCTATAAACTGTAGAGTAATAATAAGTCAGCATTTATACAACGCTTTAAGATTTACAAAGCCCTGTACAAATATTATCTCTACTGAGCTTCACAAAAACCCTGGGAGATAGATGTTATTATCCCCATTTTACAGATAAGAAAACTGAGGCAAAGAGGTGAAGTGACTTGCCCAACTGTCACAAAGGTGCTAAGTGGCTGAGGCTGCATTTGAACAAAAGTCTTCCTAACTCTAGGTCCAGCACTCTGTCCACTGGGCCACCTAGAAGCTTCTGTTTTGATGATGTAGCTTATGATAAGAACAGCCGTTCTACAAAGATTTTATGATGGTTTAGAAGAACTCAAGTATATCTTCCAGATAGCAGTGATTTAGCAGTAGTTGTTAATTATTCTCACTATTCTTTTTTTTCATAAGGCCCACATTATACCTCTCTCTGGAGGTGCTGAAAGAGGGAAACACGTTGCATTTTACCCTAGAATTCATTTCTACAATCTCTTGCCAAAAAGTCAAAAGACTAGAGATGGAGAGAAAAATTGCATTTTTGACATGGATGGCACATACATGTTCTAGTTCATTCCAATCTAATAATGATAATGAGGTAAAAATGAAAAATAAAAAAATAAGGTTTGAAGCATAATTTTCTAATCCATCATTTCTGAAACTTCTGTGACTATATAATTATACAAATCTATATAAATATAACATATATTATATATAATATATCTATAAATATAATATATATTATATATAATATTATATATATACATATAAAAATACATGACTGAGATGGCTTCTACAAAAAGAGAGAGTAATTAGTACATTTGTGAATTGTGTTTCAGAGTTGACTGATTGTGTTCCCAAAACTGTTTATATAAGAGGCTCCATTTGGGTTAGACTTTAGTAAATTACAGCTGTTAATTAATTTCAAAAGTCTTGTAGTTGTAGCACTTGGGCTCCTCAAGTATTTTCATGTGATAGTATTTCTGTTGAAAACAAAAAGTGTTTGGGGTTTTTTTAAGTATCCTTGAAAATGGAG
>CM053770.1:499321262-499369244 GCA_028658325.1 Potorous gilbertii
GGGGTTTTTTTAAGTATCCTTGAAAATGGAGTTACTACCCAGAGGCATAATTCATGAACTATGTTCTATGTGAATTATGAGACAATCAAAAATTCAGATAGATATAAAAAGTATTCATTATGAGCTAGACATACTTTCTCTTACACACAAAATACTTTGAAAATATATATCTGTGTGTATACATGTTACAAAAGGATATAAGTAGGTCCTTACAGTAACAATAACTGACATTTATAGAATGATCTGGCCTTTGCAAAGCATTTTACACATATTATAAAATTTGAGCCCCCAAACTACCCTGTGAAGTAGTTAGTACAAATATTGTTAGTCTAGTTTCATAAACGGAGAAACTAAAGCTCAAAGCCACAATAACAGAGCTAGTCAAGTGCAGATTCTAATCTATCTGTGTCTAGGACCAGTCAGGGATATGTTAGAGCCAGCTCAAACTAGAAAGCTGATTGTTAAATTTTCAGAGTGTACACTTATACCAAGGAAATACCTCATAAATCAAGACTTGGTTTATTGTCTTGTTGATCGTCTAAACCTAAAGAAAGTGATGGAGAAAATATTAATCATGCAGATTAAGTTAAAAGTATGTCCTACATGTATTTTCCCCCCAAAAAAGCAGGCTGTTGAAACATTTTCCAGCATACTGCTGCTCTTACTACTACAGCACACTTTTATTATACACTCAATATGTAAACTTCTGTGAGTTTACACTATACACTGTATTAGTGTCTTTATCTAGATTCCTTTTATTGCAATCATGAAATAATTATTTGGAAAATAAGAGCTATTTCATATGCTTTGTAACATATGCTTTTTAAAAATTAATTCTTAATTTAAACATCAAACTAGGAACATTACCATATATATAGCAGAACACAGAAGATTATATGTGAAACTATGGATCTCCGTATCATACTTGATATTTATAATTCATCAGATTACGTTCAAAGTTGAGCTATTTGTGATTCCTATTGAACTTTCTTCAGCTCTCTTCCATGCATTTTAAAAATGCTTCAGCATTTATTGTGTGTTTGAACAGAACAGTAAGTTGTGCATAGTAAATTTACTGTTTCATGTACAATCATCTTTTGGATATGTTTTATTCCATAAATTAAAAACAACTTTTAAAAAATGCTTCAATGGCTCTCTTTGAGGGCAGAGGCAGGGAGACAACATCACTATTGCTAAACTCTTCTCCCCACCCCACCTCCAATTAAAAACAGAGAGAGGAAAATACTCTAGTAACATATAAACGCAGTCAAACAAAACAAATTCTTACAGTAGCCAAGTCTCAAAATGTATGCATTTTTCTACACTCTGAATCTTTAACCCCTCTGTCAGGAGGCAGGCAATATGCTTCATCACAGGTCCCCTGGAGACATGGCTGGTAATTGCTTTGATCAAAGTTCTTAAACCTTTCCAAGTTGTTTTTTACAATGTTGTCCTTATAAAAATTGTTTCACTTATTCTGCATCAGTTCATGCACTTGAGTATTCTCTGAAAGTGTCTTTTATCATTTCTTGTAGCACAATAATGTTTTATTAAAACCAGAGACCACATTTTGTTCAGCCATTCCCCAATTAATGGGAATCCCTTAGTTTCTAATTATTTCTCTCTCCCTCTCTTTAAAGAGAAGGTATGTGGTAGCTGAGCTGCCTGCCTCCGTTTAAGTATCCATGTTGACCAGAAATACCTAATATATGTCATTTAAACATATTTTTATTTTTTATCATTCATAACTTGAGAAGTACCAGAAAACATGGAGTTTTTCTACACAAAGAATAGAAAAAGATTCTGCATCTTGTAATGATTGCATGCTATTACATATAGTATGTTTTAAAAATAAATTATAAGTAACAGATTCAATAGTTTCTATGCTGTCCTGCTTTTCTCTCTCCTTTTGAACTTATGATCTATTCTGTGCAATTTTTGGGATATACCCTTTGTGCTCTTGGTATAATTGTTGCTGTTTAGTCACGTCCTACTCTCTTTATCCCCCCATGGACCACACTTTTCATTGAGGATTTTCTTGGGACTGGTTTGCCATTTCTTTCTTTGGTGGATTAAAGCAGAGGTTAAGTAAGTTGTTTGTGTCCCACAGCTATTAAGTGTCTAAGGTCACATTTGAATTCAGGTTTTCCTGGCCCAGTCCTTTCTTTATCCACTGAAGCTAGTCTCTTCTTAATATAAAAATGACTATCTTCCTTTCCCATTAATTTCCATGACAGTCATACAAGTCTTTTCTTTATACCTCAGCTTTCCTATCTATAAGTATTATATTACTCATCTAGTATTAGGGATAGTTTAACCATTAATGGATTAGGATTTGTAATAATTTGTTAGTAAGTACTTATTAAGTGTCTATTTACATGTCCCAGGCACCATGCTAGGCAGAAGGATGAGAAGAAAGTGGTTTTAAATTCATCATTAATAGTAGTTTACCTTTCCCTAGTTGTTCTTTTACAATATGTTTTAGATGCACTTATACATATATGCATTGTGATTAGGCTTTTTGACCTTAAAGACTGATTAACTAGCTAATTAAATTTACTTCTATGTTCAATGTGACTTAATCATTCATTGTTGTGATCCTTTCCACCTATTATTCAACTCATAAAATCTTGGTATGCCTATACAAATAGGTTTATAATTCTTTGAAATGCAATGACTTTCAAAAACACAAGATAAAATTTACAATATGATTAACCTCCTATTCTAACACATACCTAACCAGTGAGAAACATTATAGATATCTGCTTATGTCATTAAACAACTGCAAGGATTTTTCAAGAATACTAGGCTTGTACCAACTGTTGCATTTATCTGATGATTTCACTGAAGCCAAAACTGCTTCATTTATGCTCTACCCAAATGTCCCAAATGCCTTTTTATCCAAGAGACCAATTCTAGATATTTATATTAATAATATACGTAGTACCTTCGTGCTTCTAGGAAATTGTATTTTAAATGCATTTGAATCAATTTCAAGAGCATTTGTCCTTCCTCCTCCCTCCCAACCTCAAGCTACAAAGAAATTATTTTGAGCTCTTAAAAAAACAAAAAATCACTCAGAGACTCCAGGACACTGTATCCTTAAACAGAAAAGACATTTTCTTCTTGGACTAGAACTTCCTGCGAGTAATCTCACCTCAAAGGTGAATTCTTTAAGAAAGCATGAGCTGAAACTGATCCAACTATTTCTAGAATTACATAAAACACATCTCACTCTCAGCATTACAAGAACCTCTCCTGGAGCGCCACAGATGCATGTTATCAGACTAACTCAAAATATTCAATTTTATCCACCTATAACTTCACAGATGATTTATCAAGCCTGGCAATTGTGCTAAATTTAAAGATTATTTGTTTTTGTGGTTGTTGGGTTATTTGGGGGGGGGGGTTCCAAATAAGCAAACACTCATCCTACCACATTTTTCAGGATTTTTTCTCCCTCTGCCTCCTTTATAATATCGTTTCCCAGATCAAATAAACTCTTTCAAGTGTGTCAGATGCAACTTAGCCAGCCCTGAAGTATACTTGATGAGCTGAAGGGCTGGCTCATATCTTTTTAGTGTTTTCTACAGTAGGCCTCTTCAAATGACATTTTTTTTTTTTGCTTTCTTCTGCAGAATCCTTTACAAATGTGGCTTTAATGCACATTCTTCTATTTACTTAGGCTCCTTGAAAAAGATGGGTTCCTTTGATTTGTTCAAAAGAAAACAGTTTTTGCAGATATGTTCAGGAAATAAGCAAGAAAGTAGAATTCATTTCTCATTGAGTTACACTGTATTCATGTGAATAAAATTATTGATAACATGTTCCTTTTAAGTTGCATTTTTTCCTCTTAACTCAAGACTTAAATGACTTTAATGTTCATTTCATTATTCAATAGCAAGTGAATTTCTATGTGAGAAAGGAAGGTTCAAGGTCAGCACGGCAAAGATTAGCCTTAAGTGAGGAAGGGACACGGAGGAAACTCAGTCTGAGCCTTTCCATGGGCGCATATTTGTAATATGAGCCAGGGTTCCTATTTACTCATGCAGTGGCTGAGGAACAAATCCACCCCACTTTGAATCCAGTCCTTGCAGGTAACTAAGACACGTTAGAAAGAACCCTTTTTTTAAATGCCGTTTCAACTACACTGTGAAGACTAGTTTCTTTTCCCTCAAATACCCCTTGGAAATTTGTATTTATGGAGGTGGATTTCCGTCTTTCATGCTAGAGAGTAGAAAGAACCGTATCAGAACCCTTCTCTATAAGGCTCCTGCGTTTTCAGACTGCATACCATAGCATTCTCTCAACCCTTAGAGACTTGAGGTCACTTTATAGAAATGGAGTTGAAAAAGGGACTCGGCTTTTCCTTACTTGTTTCCTAGTGGAAACCAAAAAAGCCCAACAACAAAAAGACCTGGTTCCCCTCCAGCAACACCTCTTTACAAACGAAAAAGGCGGGGAGCGGTAAGAGGAATCAAGCGCAGGGAAGCACCAGGGCTGGCCAAGAGGTGCGCCGGGCCGAGCCGGACCCGAACCGGACCCCGAGCCGGACCCGAACCGGACCCCAGCCGGACCCCAACCGGACCCCAGCCGGACCCCGAGCCGGACCCCAGCCGGACCCCAGCCGGACCCGAGCCGGACCCGAGCCGGACCCCAGCCGGACCCCGAACCGGACCCGAGCCGGACTCCAGCCGGACCCCAGCCGGACCCCGAACCGGACCCCAGCCGGACCCCAGCCGGACCCGAGCCGGACCCGAGCCGGACCCCAGCCGGACCGCAGAGGGCTGTCAGCACCTGGCCCTTTCCGACTTCTCCAGTTCGGGGGTCTCAAACAATGGCCTGTTTGCTGGTAATACAAACTTCGGAGCGAAGTTCGGGACGCCCCGCGGGCAGAGCTGGATCCTCGTCCTACCCGCTCCGGGTCGGCATTCCCTTCCTCCCCTCCACCTAAGGGGACCCCCCCACACACTCCTCCCCCGGGGCCCTGGGGCTACCTGCTCCCCGGTCTTGTACCCCCTGGGGAGCCTCCGTTCCTCCTGCTCACCTCGGTACATCCCCCCAGGAGGAGACGGGGCAAACCCCGGACCCCAGGGCGCCGGCGGGGGAAGAGAAGGCGGGCAGGGAAACCCACCCTGAACAATGCCCGGGCCCCCCTCGGGGCGAGCCGGGGCGGGGGCGGGAGCGGGGGCGGGGGCGGGGGCGGCGCCGCAGCTGCCGCCCGGAGCGGGCGCTCCCCTCCCGCCCTCCGCTCCCATTGGCCCGCGCGGAATTTGGGAAGGCCGGGGGGCGTGGGAGGAGGGGAAGAGGAAGGCCGGGGAGGAGTGCGCGGGCCCCCGAGGGGCGCAGAAGGCGGAGCTCCGCGTGCGGGCGGGGAGAGCGGCCGGGGGACCGCGCGCGGCCGGAGGAGGGCGGCGCTTTGTGTTGCGGGGCTTCGGCGCGCCCAGCGCCGGGGAGGGCCGGGGAGGGCCGGGGAGGGCCGAGCACGAGGGCGGGCCGCGCGGCGGGGCCGCAGAGAGCGCGCGGGAGGCGCGCGCGGCCCCCGGCGCCCCTTTTTGTGTGTCCTCGCTCCCGGCGGCGGCGGGATGGAGGAGCTCAGCAGCGTCGGGGAGCAGGTCTTCGCCGCCGAGTGCATCCTGAGCAAGCGGCTCCGTAAGGTGGGTGGGGGGCGCCGGGCTCCGCACCTCCGCGCCCTCCCCTCCCCGGCCCGAGCGCCCCCCTAACCCTGCTCCTTCTCGCCCTCTCCTCCCTGCAGGGGAAGCTGGAGTACCTGGTGAAATGGCGAGGATGGTCCTCCAAGTGAGTCCGAGAACAATGAGCTCCCCGCCTCAGCCCGGGCAACTTCTGCGAGCCCCCGCGGCCCCCGCCCCTCTCCCGCCCGGGCTGGGGGGGGGGGCTCGGGGCTCGGGCCGGGCCTGGAAAGTTCGGGGGGAGGGACGGGGTCCGGACCGCTTGCGGTTTCCGGGAGGAGTTGGAAGGGGAAGCCGGAGCGGTGCCCTCGGGGGAGGGGGGCTAACCTTTTGTTTACAAATAAGGCCGGCTCGCTTCGCCTCCCCCACCCCATTTGGGGCACGCTGCTCTCCGCCCTCAGCCTTCCCGCCCCCCACCCCTCCGCGCCGGTCCTTCCCGGCCGGACCCCGCGCGGGCTCCTCCTGGGCTCCCGTCCCCTCTGCCCTTCCTCCGGCTGTGGGTGCCAAACTTGTGCGGAGAGAAACGGGAACCCAGGTGGTCTGGAAGCAGGCGCGCACACCCCTCTCTCCATGTTCTTTCCCTGCTGTAACCTGAGCTTTCTATTGATGTGTGTGTGTCTGCGTCTGCGTCTGTGTGTCTGTGTCTGTGTCTGTGTCTCTATCTGTGTCTGTGTTGTTTTTTAAACGAGAAGGGATTTGGCATCCCTCGAAAAGTCTTTCTGTTTATGCCCAGCTGCTCCCTACAGACCCCTTTCCTTGTTTTCCTTATTGAATGTTTCCCTCCTTTTCTCTTAACGGTTTTTTTTCTTTTTGGTCTGACTTATGGGCTCCCCATGCCCCATACGTTTATATTGTGACCAAGTCGTTGAGCCTATTTCATCCTATGTGATTTTTGTGCCAAACATCCCTCACCTTAAGGTTCTAAGTCTTCCATAAAGCATCTCACAACCCCCTTATTGTGTCTGGGCTGATAGATGATGGGTTTCTTATCTTCTTACCTTCTCTGAATTGCATTTTTTTCTTTTGAAAAGTCATTTTTATTTTTAATAAAAGTTTTCCTTTCCATTTGATAAAGAAATTAATAGGGATTGTAGTTCCAGATAAAGGTCCCTGTCTGTATGAATGTTTTCACTGAATTTGACTCTAAAAATTCGTTGTTTTGGTATTGTAAAAAATCTACCATAAAATACAGAAGGGCCCTCGTGGCCTGTCAGGGAGCAATCTTTTTCACCTTTGTCACCTGTTACCCTGCCCGATGCTTTGCTTTTCCAGACACAACAGCTGGGAGCCAGAGGAAAATATCCTTGATCCAAGACTGCTCCTAGCCTTCCAAAAGAAGTGAGCAAATTAACATATTTCTTGTTTCTTTGGGGATGGGGGAGGGAGAGGCTGAGGCCTGGCCCCATAATGCAACGGTGCAGGGGGCCAAGGTAGGGAAATGGGGGAGGACATCTAGTGGTATTTTTGTCTAAACATTGGGGTTACTGGTAGGCGATGTACCTTGATGTTTTAATGTTTTCAAGGCACATGATGTGCCTTGAGACTTTTAATTTGATCCTCATCGTGCTCAGTAAATGACTTTGAGGGACCAGGGACTAACATTTATTTAGTATCTCCCATAGCACCTAAGTAGCTCAAGGCACCCGCTAAGCACTTAGTTACTCAGTTCAACAAACATGTAGAAGCAGTGTGGTATTGACAGAAGAGCACTGGACTTGGAGTCAGAAAACCTGGAGTCAGATTTCAGCTGTCACCTGTTTCACCTTTGACCTCTCTGTGCCTCAGTTTCCTAATCCATGAAAATGAAAATTAGACTGGTCTCTTCCAGCTCAAGATCCAAAGATCCTATTAAGTGTACCAATTATGTATGAAGGTATGCCTGGACCTGGGGCAGATAAAAAATTTAAATAACATACGATTACTCTCTTCATGTAACTTGCCATCTTGTGGGTAACTGCTGAAAAATTTGTCTCTCTTGACTGTTCCAGTTCTTTACCTACTGAGAACATGGATGTTGAATATTGTTGCATTCTATTGTTTGATTAGTCCCTAGTACAAATGAAGTTGTAGCTCATGGGTTGAGTTTGTTAGTTTTATACAGAATAAAACTGCCTCCAAGTCTTGTTTCCTAAGCTAGCAGTCTTAACAAATGGCTGTCGTTGGTCAAAAGGAAAAATAAGCAAGAGAGAATGGTCCAGTGTATCGTTATCACTATATAAAAAAACAAAGTTTTTGACCCTATTGTGTCATCTCCTTTTATAAAGGACAATACATTTATTTTCTTTTGGCTGTCAAGCATATGATATTGAGTGAGCACTGTGGGGCCCTCTTGCCTGTCCCTAGGGTTAAATGTGTTTGTCTCTGTAATTCTAGATGTCTCTATTTTTAGGCAGGAAACTGGAGTTCAGGAATATACATCCCAAGTGACTCTCCAGGGAAAAATGAGAGGGGGGTGCCCCTCCTCTAGATCAAAATGGGAGGAATGTTGTTCATGCTGTGTTCAGAGATGGTGTTTCAGAAATTGTACAGTTTAGAGAACTGTGAACAAGCCCATGGGTAGCAATATGTGGCAGTCGTTTCTGGATAGGATTGATACTTTCCCACTTGCAAGTGATTGTCTTGTTGATAGAGACATAGTATCTTGATAAATTAGATACTCCAAAAGCTTTCACAGCTGGTGTCAATCTGAAAGCATTGCTCTCTAGTTCAGGCTACTTCTGTTTTCCACTCACTCCCCCTTCTTTCCCCCCAACTCAGCTTGGTTCTTTGTGGACTTTTCATATGAGTCATGATTTTTGAGAGATGGAAAGTAAAATATGGTTGGGAATGGCACAGTGATCACCTGAAGAATAACTAGGTTTGGAAGAGCTCATTAAGAACTTGGTAAGAGAATATGAAACCTATCCCAACAGTCTCCCTGGCTATATAATTCATATCCTATAGATTTGGGGAAGAATAGACTGGTTTAACAAAGCAAAATAGAAATTTTGTGTTCTGGTAAATTGCTGTACTTTTCTAAGTAGGTGGATGGTAAGGCCTGACATGCTGGAACCGTCTAGGAAACAGATTCTTGTTCCAGGAATAGCAAATGTATTGTGCTCTATTGCCTGCCTTATTTATCTGTGAGAGGTCTCTTTGGGAAACTTTTTTTTAGACTACACTTGGGATTTCATTAACATGCATGTCATTCCTACTGAGGAAACTCCTACCAGCGCAAGTCTGCCCCTATCCTACCACTTAGAGTTTTAAAATGAGACACTGAGAGGTTAAAGTGACTTACCTAGGGTCACACGGTTAGCATGTATTTGAAGCAGGACTCAAAGCCAG
Source organism: Potorous gilbertii (assembly GCA_028658325.1). Lineage (NCBI taxonomy): Eukaryota > Metazoa > Chordata > Mammalia > Diprotodontia > Potoroidae > Potorous > Potorous gilbertii. Next base: position 499,330,280 of record CM053770.1, read on the forward strand.
ATTTTCAGACCAGGGACCAGTGCTGTTTCTACTATACCACATTGCTTTTAGGGGAAAAGATTTTAAAGCTTCTAATTTTTGGTGTGCAAAAAGATTAGCTCAGTGAATTTGTCAAATTTCTGTCTTGAAGAGGAGTGGGAAATAGATCTGAAAAGAATGACATTCAACCTTTGAAGCTGTATCAGTAGGATGATGGCCCTGGGATCCTATTCTCTAACTTTTAGGAGATGAGATAATTAAGAAAACAGCTATCTGATGTGCTTTAGAGTGACAGACCTGTAAACGACTTTAGAGATCATGGGATTACACATTGAGAGTTTGAAATAACCTTAGAAATCATCTAACCCAATCCCTTTGTTTAGTTTATAAATGAGTAAGTCCCTGAGAAGAGCTTGCAGAAGGTCATCTAAGCAGTAAGTGGCAAATCTGGAATCCAAACCCATCTGAGTGATCATGAAATTCATGTTTACTGATTTAGTTATCAGAGACTTTCTTCAGCTCTCATGCTATGTCAAGAGGCAAGTTGTTGCTGTTTCTTTTAGGGAACTGAAAGCTCCTTTTCATCCATCCTTCATAACCTTTGGTCACGAGAGGAATTTTTAAATGTTTTAAATGTTTAAAGTTGTATTATTGATACAGATACTGGCTCTTGATGACCTTTTCTAGGTTCGGGTTAATGAAATTGCTTTATTTTACATTAGGGTCTGGGGTATAATATCACAAAATGCTTAGGGGAATAAAAGAACATTGTTCTGAGAATGGGGAAGTACAGGAATAAAAATGCAGTTAATTTCTTGGTCTTCCTTCCTTCTGGGGGGAAGGCAATAGGTGCTATGTGCCGGGTACTGTGCTAAGTGCTTTATTATTCATTTGATTTAGAGATTACTTGCTGTGAGCTCTATGTAGATGATGGGGTAGGGGACTCCTAAATGCTTCACTTTCAGAGAGTAGTTATGAACTGACTCTAAACCTGTTCCATAGAGGTAAGAGAAGAATACGATTTCTGGTGAGAATTTAGGAGTGAGAAAGTCATGATAAAATAGAAAGGATTGGGAAGCAGAGCTGGCCATGCCCCTCACAGTTGTGTTTTCAGGGAGCATGATAAAGAGGTGCAGAACCGGAAAAGAGGCAAACGTCCGAGGGGCAGACCGAGGAAGCATGTGGTGCTGTCAGCTTGTAGCAGGCGCTCCAAGATCAAGGTTGGTAGCCAGTTATCTTCAGTTCTCCTGCTCTGTTTCCCTTCCATTCACCCCCTACCTTTCCATTCTTCATCTTATAACATTCTTCCTCGCAAGTCAGTAGAGAATGGGATGTGACTTTTTAGCAGAAATTCGAATAAAATCCAGAAAGTTTGAACAGAAATTCAGCCTGGGATCTCAGGAATGTGAAGTTACTTGTTTGCTTTTGTCCCGCTTCAAAACTTTTCCTTAGACTGAGAAGAGACAAAATACAGTTTGGGCCTGAAGCATCTTGTGGCACTCAAAGTCTCTCCCAGTGGGGGGGCACTGGAAAACCATATATATTTTGCTTCCTTCCTTTGCTCCTGACCCTCCCCTCCCATGATGTTTTCCCTCTATTTGATAGCAAAGTACACAAAGCTCTTAATTATGCAAACTCTCCAGTTCTGAGGGTGAGGAAGAAGAAACAAGGCAAATAAGAAAGACCCTGAGGTTCTAGACCACCCACAGGCTCACCTTTTTGAGCAGACCATACTATAAGTTTTTGATCCAAGGCTGTTCCACATTGACCAAAGGATAGAGAATATCATCTCTAAAGTCCTTTCTGGCTCAGAAAAACCCATAATCCTTGGAATGTGGTTTCCCTTCTGTCTTGCTCACTGGTAGATTGTGCACCACAAAGACTCTTGGCAAAGTGAGAGAGAAGCCAGAAACAGACTTGAGGAGGACTTTTAGAAAAGAGAGCACCCAGTCAGGGCAGATGGAGAGATTTATGTTGAATATTGCATGTATAACAATTCCCACCCACCAGGTCTAGTCCCATGGACTTGAGTTATCTGTCATCTTGTATTACCTTCTCAAAGAGAATTTATAGACGGATCAGGGTTCCCCAGTTTTAGATGCCAGATCAGGCTATTTGGTTTCTTTAGAGTCTCTAGTCTCCAGTAAAAATAACTTTGCTGGCATTTCCTGACTGTGAAATCAGTGGCTACTGCCTTGAGAGCTCACTGGTCATGAACTGAAGCCTCCCTCTCCTGAGAAAGGCTAAGTGATCCCTTTTGCTAGTTTTTCTCCCTTAAAAACTTTAAGGAGGCTATCATAGCTTTAATTTCCTATATAAGACCACAACTGCTGAATGGTAATTAGAAATAGGCATTGGGATACACTACACCTCCCCAAGTGCTATCTGTACAGATTTATACATAGATTGAGTTGCAGTGAAAAAGTGGTTAAAGAGAAGGACACTTTAGTGCCAGGTCCTTCAAAGTCCTGATTAAGCCTACTTTATTGGATGTGGACAATTTGTTTTGCTTGACTATATGTTTATAACAGCAGTTTTGTCTTTCTTTCTCAGTAGGTGGGTAAGTAGGAAGGAAAAGAGACAGATTTTCATTGATTGAAAAATAATTTAAATTAAAAACAATCCCCTCAAAAGTTCCAAGTGCTTGAGATAGTGTTCTCCCAGTTCTATCACATTAGTGGCTGTTTCAAGACAGGTGACTAAATATACCCTCTATTCCCTCAAAAGGGTTGAGGGTTTTTTGGATTCTATCATAGAGCCAAATATTGGGACAAGAGAAAAGGAGTTAGAAATTTCTGCTTTAGGAATTGGGGGGCAGAGGCTCAGTAATGTATTTGAGAAGTTATATTTTAATGTACCATTGGAGGCTTGAGTTTGAGAGCTCAGGAACCCAGAAGTGGGTAATAGGATGTGGTTTCCTGGAATAGGTGCTAACTAATTTTGACTGACAAATACCAGACTAATCAGTTTGATGAATGAGTTAATTAACAATCTGGAATAATAGGAAGTCTAGGCCTAGTGAATAAAGCATTTAACTGAAGAAGAAAAAAAAAGAAAAGAGCCTGCCATTTCTTCTAGACCCTACCACTGACTTGCTGTTAAATGTGAGTCAAAATACCTTCCTTTTGTGCCATAGATACCCTTGAGTAAATGAAGTGAGTTCTTCCCTTTCCCAATGTTTCCAAGGATGTATCAACTCTTAAGATCTAAGCTCTAAAGAGAGGGTTATTAAGAACTAAGTAATGGGAAGGATGATAATTTATTTTCCCTTGTTTATAGGAACCAGATATGCCATCAAAATCCAGCAGTTCTTCCTCTTCTTCTACCTCTTCTTCCTCCTCTGATGAAGATGATGACAGTGACTTGGAGGCTAAGAGAGGTCCCCGGGGCCGAGAGACTCATCCGGTACCTCAGAAAAAAGCTCAGATCTTGGTGGCCAAACCTGAGGTGAAGGATCCCATCAGAAAAAAGAGGGGTCGCAAGCCTCTTCCTCCAGAACAGAAGGCAGCCAGGAGACCTGTCAGCCTGCCGAAGGGGCTAAAAACTACCCGAAAGGATTTGGGACCATCAAGCAAACTGCCATCCTCGCTCACTGCCCCTGTAGCAAGCCTCGCTGCCCTCAAAGCCCATGCCAAGGAGACCTCTGGTGGCCCTAGTGGCTCATCTACCACTGAGAACTTGACCAGCCTGATGAAGGGCGTGGCTGACAGCCCCAGCCAAGGAAGTATCAGCTGGCAGAGCTCCATCATGCACTACATGAATAGAATGACACAGAGCCAAGCTGAGGCACCCAGCAGATTGGCACTGAAAGCCCAGGCCTCTAATAAGTGTGGCTTGGGACTGGACTTGAAAGTGAGAAACCAGAAGGGGGAGCTAGGACTCAGCATTCCAGGAGCCAGAGCTATTACAGCCCCTAGCACTGGGAGTGCTGAACAGAAGTCAAGTAGGACCCCAGGCCTGCACAATGGGGGCAAATTGGGACCGACCTCCATTGGCACTCAACCAGCTTCAAACCAAGAGCTGAACCTTCAGGCTTTGAACTTGCAGAGCATGAAAAATGGAGCCACAGGGGGTGCTGTGCTTCCCCTATATCCCACCGCTGCCAACCTGAAAACTACCAGTAGTGCCAATCCCACTGCTAGCAAGGGTGTGGGGAGTGGTACCCCCAGAGGGGCTGTAGTGCTCCCTGATACCAACAAAGGTGATAAACTGGTAGCAAGGGGTGCAGTTGTTGCCGCCTCTGGAAACAAGAGGGACACAATGAAAAGCAGTTCCAAACCCACTGGTCAGGAGAGCCACGTAGTTGCAGGTGAGACCCGAAAGACAACAGCCCTGTCAGAGATGAGCACTGGCGAGGAAAGTAGTAGTACTGACTCAGAACGGGACTCGGCCTCTTTCCCCGGCACCACAGGACAGAACCTGTCTGTTTCCATTCAAACCAGCCAGGACTGGAAGCCAACCAGAAGCCTTATCGAGCATGTCTTCGTCACAGATGTGACTGCCAACCTTATCACAGTTACTGTGAAAGAGTCCCCAACCAGTGTTGGCTTTTTCAACCTGAGACATTACTGAAGCTGACTGTCATCCTGTCTTATATACAACCCAGGTGCCAGGGTCTCTTCTCCAAGTGGACCTCTTAGCCTTTCATAGTATCCTCTCAATTGATTTTTTTTTTTTTTTGGTCATGGTGTCTGTTTTTTTAAGTGACCTATAGCCTGCCCAAAGGAAGACAGAGATGGAGATTTCAGTCTTTGTTACTTCCTCCAAATATAGGGGATTCAGTCAGACACCACCCCCATCCTTTATACCAGCCCATGTGTGTATATAAAACATGGATGAATGCATTAGGGAAAGGAGAACAAGTCCCCAATTCCTTGTTATTTGGTATGACCGACATAGACTTACGTGACAGGTAGGTAGTGCTAGCTTTAGCTTCTGCTGGCTGACTTACATACTACCACTCCACCACCCTTTCCTATATCTGTCAATTGACAGGAAAGTGGATTGAGCCAAATGGCTCTCAGTGAGTGGCTATCTTAGGAAGGAAACAGGTTCTTAAGAATGTTTCATTTTCTCCATGTTTGTTATCTGCCTTGTTTCTCTTGCCACAGCATGGCAAAGGTGAGCTTTCTATCCAGTTACCTAAGAGCAAAAGAAGTGAATTTGTCATGAAATCTTCTCCTTGTGTGGTTAACCATTCCAGTCCCCAAGATGGGAACATTATTTTATACAGTCTTTTATCTCTTGAAGAGGCCTCATGGGAGTACTTGATAAATGGGATATGTTGTTTACATTGTTTTATGCTGGTATCAGTCTGGAAGGTGCTATAGGTGGGTGGACCAGCCTAGAGGCCTCATATGAACTATTTTCTCCTCCAAGTAGTGGCCAGTTACAGAGGTAAGTGAAGAATTTGTTGTGACTATCTTGCCCCTACATATCATACATACAGGGACTGAGAGTAGAATGAAGTATATTGAAAGCAGCATAGGAGAGTTATTCCTAAGGTAGGATATCTCCTTTTATCTCTCTTTAGCCCCAGCCTTGTGTTAACTGCTACAGTATCCCCCATCCCCAAACCATTTCCTGTTCATGAGCATTTGCTAAGAAACCTTCAAGAGAGTGCTAGGAACATTGGCCTTTAAGCGATCTTGTCCTATTTTAGTTCCAGGTGACACGCCTCCCCCACTCATTTTACCTTAAACTTACTCTTGAATTTTCTGGGTAACTACTGAGTGGGAAGAGGGAGTGGCTTCCTTTTCAGTCAACACCTGTACTGATCCTGGAACCTAGCTTTGGAAATATCTTTTTATCTTTTCTATAAAATAGGGTACTCGGATGAGCCTACTTCCACCCAAAAAAGGACGTATCTTTTTTTTTTCTGGTTACACAAAGGATGGCACAAATGGTCCCAGTCACTTGGTTCCATTAAATGTCCCCAGGAGCCACTAAGAGAATCTACATATGATCACTTCCTGGAAATGGATTTTTTGCATGAGATCCATTTCAGCTGTTGTACAGATGTGCAGTACTAACATCCTTTCTGTCCGTGTTACGGGCTGTTGTGGTGTGCTTATGAGGTGATAAGCTTGTAAAGGGCCACTGGTTAGATTGGGGGGGGTGTTTCAGGTTTTCTGTTAGCCTCTGCCCTGGGTTTTTCTATTCCCCTTGAGAAACTGGCAGAATAATCCTTTCCCAGATTGGGACCAAACAGAAAAGAGATTTAATTTTGCCACAATTGCTGGTGCATCTTCTTTCAATATAGAGGTAAAGTGAGGATGGGACATCTTCCTTAAAAATGTTAACAAATTTCCAGACGATCCAGCCACTGGGCAATTTACAAGTGCTCAACCTTTTGCTCTCTTTCTTTTGTAGAAAAGTACAAACCATGGGTTTCCTCCACAAGCTCTTCACCCTATTGGTTCTTGGGCAACTACCAGTCTAGGATAGGTAAGGATTAAGGTGCTGGTTTTGTTCCTGAAAGAGGCATGTTAATACTGTGCTTCTTCCAAAACTAGTCTGTGCCTCAGATACAATGCCTGAGATTTAAGGAGAGTAGTTTGTACTTGCAGTGGTTACCTAACAACCTAGGTCTTTCTGATACCAAAAAGAAAGAAGAAAGTCTTTTCCTGCTTCTGTTTTAACTGTTACAATGTGGAATTTAGCCAAATCAAATTTTCTTTTTGAAAGAGAAGGGGCCAGTGAGGTTGAGGCTGGGGCGAGTCAGAGAAGTTCTTCATCCAGGTCACCTTTTAAATAGCCCAAAGTGATCTTTATCCAGGAATGGTTGGACTGGCTGCTTAACCAAGAGAGTGATTTGTCTGGGGAATCATGACCTTCAGCCAGGAACTTTTTCATGGATGCTGTTACCAGTATGCCAAATACTTAGAAATTGACCTTTATCATGTTGAAATACAAACTTACTGTGCCTTTGGGGATTAACTGGTTTTCACGTCTGTTTGGAGCAAGGTGGGGCAGAAGAAAGGAAGAGAGACATCTTCCAAGTCCTTTCTCCCCTAGCCCTTGAGAATATCATGAAGCTGTCTCATTTGGTGTTCCTTACAGTGGAAAAGAAGTGGTACTTGAATACCTGGAATCTGGAGGCTCTCTCTCTAGAGCGCTGAGATTGAGAAGACAGGAGAAGCTTCCCATCATTCCCAGAACAGTCCATCTGGGTATCATATGGGAATGTATGCACTTTCTATTACTAGAATGGGTTAAAAGAGCCAACTTGGATGGTCAAGCATAGCAGGAAAGGGGAGGAATGGATCTGAGAGGATAGTAAAGCTAACCTCAGGCTGGTTCATGATTCCTAAGACCGGCCTTCCAAGTAGTTCTCTTTCCCCATCACACCCCCAAACAGATCTCCAGATACCCTGCATGTGATGACATTCTGCAGATGTCCCTGCTTCCTTCTGAATCTCCTCTTTAGCATGCAAACTGCTGGTAGCAGAGCCCCCAGTCCCCTTCCCTCACCTGTAAGACATGAAGTTGAAGCTTCCAAGTTTCTCAGCCTGTTCCCAGCAAGCACTTTTCCTGACTTTCGGGCTAAGTAAAGAGGGTCTGAGCTGACAGTAGGGGTTGTAATTGTGATCATTAGTGAATGGGGACTGCAGCTATTAGAAGCAAGTGTGTTTGTCCCTGGGTGTCTTGTCTGATTTGAGAAGGCTCTCATACACAGCATTAAGACTTTTATCCAAACTATGATGTTGTGCCTTTCTGTTAACTAGCTATTTCATGTCCAAAGTTGAATCAGGAAACACCTTATTTCTAACCAGTTATGCCTTTTTTTCCCCTTTTGCTTAAAATTTCAACCTTAAAATGTTTTTGTTTTACTCCTAGTGGCTCATATATGAAAGAGATGTGTTTTTTCCGCACATTTGAAAGAGACACTTCTCTAAAGAATTGTGCATTTTATTTCATGTGTTGGACAGATGTTCAGAGCTGGTGTCATATGTTTACCAGTAAACAAAACTAGTATTTAGAAGTCTACCCTCCCCTCCAATCCCGAAAAATTTGCTGCTATGTTTTTTGTGTGCGCACATATGTATAGCTAGGTGTCAATCAAACATCTGATTTAAGGTTTGTTGCTACTTTTTTACTTCTAAGGGTTTCCTAAGCAAATTATATGGCAGTATTTGTATATTGAATGGATATTTTTATCCTGTTTTTGCCTCTTATTTTTTATTGGACAGGAAGAAATGGTCGATTTTGTCATCTTCCTTAGAGGTTTAGTATATATTTTTATATATATTTTTTACCAAAAAAGAGTGTTCTTTTTCTGTTACACTCAGATTCTAATTAATATGAAGGGCTGTGGCCTGAAGGTTTTGTTAAAGAAAATCTTGTTTGCAAAGGGGGGGGGGGGGTAGGGAAGAACAAAAGAAAGAACTGTTCTTGTAACTGTGCCAATGATTGGCTTAATTTGTGTGTGTGTGTTTTTTTTTTAATTTAAAAAAGCCAAATCATTCATGTATGCCACTTCGAATTGCTTTAAACTACAGCTGTTTGCTTTTAGAAAACAGAACAAAAGTGGACATATTATTACCATGGAAAAGCTTAAGGTCTTTGTTGAAACAGGACAGCAGCCCAACCCAAATATTAAAATTAAAACCAACTAGTGGGGGAAATGTGCCTTCCCCTTCCTTCATACCCCCAAGGAAGCCCATAGTGGTTTGGGGGATTTAGGGAGAAAGTTGTATTCAGATGCCTAAATCATTTTCTTGTTTGCATCTCATGGTTGTGTGTGTTTTCTAGTGTTTTGGGAAAACTAACACTATAGCATAGATTACAGATTTTTTTTTAGACTGTTCTTTAATTTATTTTACAGGAAAACAAAACTCTAGCAAATGGTGTCATTTGATTTTGTACAACTTTTTTTATTAATAAGTTAGTATATCAATAAAAAACTTTAACTTTTCAACTTCATGTGATATCTCAAAGTGATCTTTTCTTTCCTCTCTGCTTTTCCCAAGGTGAGGTGAGCCTAGGGTATAGGTAGTATAGTGGGAGGGGAAGGAAACAGCCACTTTGGAAGGCTGGCCACATTGCTTGGGTCAGAAAATGGCTTCTTAAAAGAGAATCAAGAGATGCCATAGGTTGGGTTCACCTTGTATTGGATTCTCTTCTGATTTCCATCCCCACAGTTGTATTTTAACTACGTGGAGAACAGAAGCTATTTACAATTTAAAAAGAACACTGCAATGACGGAAAACTATGCCAGTATGCAACATGTGGTAATGCTTTGAAAGGACACTACTATTAAATTCCAGGGGACTTGCCATTAAACGCGCAAAGCTATAAGACTGCTACCACTAACCCATAGCTCGTAATAAAGAGATGATTTGCTTATTACATAACCTTCCCCTAGCCTTTCAGGTTTGTATTACCCTCAGCATGAAGTTATTCATAAATTTCAACCCTCCAGGAATATCACCTATCCTTTGAAGGGAGGAAATTTGGCCTGGCTGCTGGTCTGGTCTTTGGTTGAGTGGCTAGTAGGGCAAAGACCTGGATTTTTTAGTTCTGTTAAATATTTCGACCACACAACAGAAATGCAGCATCCAACCCAGCCAGAAAAATATCTGAGAACTCGAAATCACAGTCATTTAGAGTGGAATGGGGTTGGAAAGTAGAGATGTGCTAGGTAATACTGTTTCCTCAGTCTCCTGACCTTGAAGAAGATGCCAAAAGCAGTTTATAATTTGCTTTCCAAAATCTGTTCTTAGGTTAAGAATTGCCTAAATAGGAGCAGGCTTCCAGCTAGCCTTTACTCTGGGCATGGAATTGCATCTCTTGTTTCCTGACACCCATTTTCAACAATGTCGCCAGAGCTGGGCCAGATGGGATACAGGACGCTGGCCCACACTAGCCATTGTTAGTTTCTGCGCTACTGATCTGATCAACTAATCCGCTAGGCTTTGGAGAAGAATGGGGTCAACACTATAGAAGAGAGTGTGTCCCAAGGGCCAGGGGATATGCTATGCATTCAGGCTGGGCAGTGTAGAGATTGGCATGGCATTCCTCAACTCCCTTCCACCACCCTGCCCCCAACCCTTGGGACATCCGTCAGTCTCGCTTCCACTCTAGAAACAATTCTATACCAGAAGGACCAGTGTGTGCCCAGAGGCTATGTGCAGGGGGATTCAGTGTACTACTCCCCTCATTCCCCAACCAGAGGTTTGCCTATTCCCTACTGCAAGCCACTTTACAAGAGGATGTAACAACTCCTCACCTATCTAGAATAGCGCTGATACATAAAAAGGGGCAGAGAGTAAGAAGGGATTCTTTCATCTTAACCCGGACGAGTCTTGAAATACTAAGTAGCACTAAGTTATGTTGGTAGTGATGGTCATTTTGTGTATGTGTGTGTATTTTAATTCTTTACCCAAAAGGTTGCTGGATAGCAGGGCTATCTCCACCCCCTAGAGGGCGCAATAGGACAGCCATAGGCAATCCCATCAGCTCTGTCCAGTAAAGACTTTGCACTTGGCTGCATTTTGGTGGGGGGAGGGGGTATGTGATTACCCCTTCGGATAAATATTTTTAAGCCGTCTTCATTGTATTGGTCAGGCCATTCTTCAGTGTGCCTGAGCAGGAGGAGTTGACTGAGTTGTAGGGCTACCTCACCTTTCAGATTCTGAATGGTATGATTCTCTCAGTCTCCAACAGTTTCAAGGAAACTGACCTTTATTCTTGACTTAAATAAGGTAATACATGTGGAGCATTTTTCTAACTAAAATACTACATAAATGTGAGTTATTATTGTTTAACATTAATTGATAGTATAATAATTGAGAATTGAGGAAGAGTCCTCTGAAACCAGGGATTACTTTGAGTCAGATAATAGCTGGGGAAGAAAACATTTCTCAAACTTATTCCAGTTCTGTCCATTGCTCCTACCCCCATACAGTTTTCTCCTTAGTGAGAAGGGGTAGAACTTTTTAAAAATAGAATTATTTAATTCCTTTTTGCAAACTGGAAGAGATCTTAGAGCCTATTATCCATTCCATCATTTTACAAAGAAGGAAATGAAAGCCCAGGTAGAAGGTACTTGCCCACAGCCATAGCAGGCAATTCGGTGACTGTTGAGGGACTAGAATTCAACATGGTTGATTTAATGTCATAGGTAAGGCCTTTCAATCAATATTTATGGAGCAGCTTATGAGTTTCAAAGGCTTAGGGACCAGAAAGGGAGGATTCACCTCAGGGGAATCTATCATTTCCCTTTTATCTCTAGTATTCTGCTGCAGGAGTTCATGAGATAACATTGGACAGAAACTGCTCTAGGAAGACACAGGGAACTATAGGAAGCAGAAGGTCCCAAATAGCAGTACCCCTCCCCCATAATCCTGGTGAACTGCAGAGAATATTGAAATTTCTAGACATTGGGGGAAGACACCAAACTGCTTGCCCACAGCAAATCTTCTGTATTTTCAGTGAAAGCTTGGAGGAATGGACCTAAGAGGGAAAGTTAGCCTGAGCATCCAAGACACCTAGGAGACAGTGAAGGAGGAAATTCTGTCTAGATTTCATGGCTGCTAAATTTAAGGGGAAAATCTGTTCCAAATTCTAATTTTCTTCTTTCCACATTGAAAAATATTTTTCAAATGCCTTACATCTCCTCTCCCCGCCCTCCCCATCACAAGATACCACTGGCTGGAGAATGCTGAGGGGAGTTAGGGCACTTCCTGACTAATTAGTGTATCATAGTATGGTCAGATCATCTAGAGTCAACAAGGCAGATGAGTACAGTGGAAAGAACACTAGCTTTGAAATTGTAAGGACTGGGTTCAAATCTCAGCTCTGCTATTACTACCCACCATTCCTCATTAGGAAATTAGGGAGTTAGAATTGATGGCTTCCAAAGTTCCTTCCAGCTTTTAATTATGATCCCATAGCCTGATTTGAATACAAACTCCTCCCTGTGTGACCTTGAGCAAAGATAGTAACCTCTTTGGACCTCAGTTTACCTATCTGAATAAAAAAGAGCATTGGAATAGATTACTTCTAAGGTCCCTTCCAGCCGTATATCTCTAATTTCACCTGTGACATGTTTCTCTTATAAACGTCAAAGAATGGGGGACAAATCTGTTGTTGTCATCACTGTTTTTCAGTCATTCAGTGGTGCCTAATTCTTCATGACCTGTGGACCATAGCACACCAGTGCTGACCTGGATAAATCTGTAGCTCTCAAAGTTGACTGCAAATCTCTCAGACTGGATGAAAGTCTAAGGAAGGAGTAAGGTAAAGCATTTAGGGACTTTGGGTTCGAGGAACAGGAGATGGACTTAGGCACAATTCAATCTGCTAAACACAAAAATAGACCAAGTCACTTCAAACACATTTCCCTTCTGGAAATGGACAATTGCCCTGTTTTCTCATGACCTGCCTACCTAAATAAAGGTCCAGTCTTACTTCTGCTCCCCAAATGGGCTGCTCCTCTCCCATCCTGGTTTTGGTTCTCTCCCAGGTAGGATTATTCTTGGGAAGGATGGGAAACAGCTGATTTAGGGACTAGCCTCAAGATGTTATTCATTCTCTCTGTCAACTTACAGAGGAAAAGGTTCCTACCAAGATTCCTTTATACATAGTTCCCTTGGGAGAAAGTATCTTTAAGAATTTATATATGCCATGACCCTTCACCTTTCACACTCGAAATGGGAAAACCTTTTGTAATATCTATCTATGGTTACTATTTGTGTCTGGATCAAAAAGACTCATTGATCAGGAAAGGTAGAGTCTAATTGATCACTCCTTTGCAGATCTTCTCTCTCAGCATCTTTATTGGACCAGATACCATTGGAAATTTATTTAAGAGTCCAGGAAGTCTCAAAACAGCACCTCACCCATCAGTGTCTCAATTTCTAACCCTGAGAGATCCAGTATTCTCTCTGCCTGATCCATTCTCTCCCCCTTCCAGCCACTGTCTTTCTCTTCATCTTAGTCTCTGAGTTGATTTGTCTCTGTCACACACACACGCACGCACACATGCACACACACACGCATGCACACACACACATACTACACCACAAGCTGAGGAGAAAAGAGCTGCAGAAGCTGAAACCTTCAGGGTATACTGGGTACCTGGTCAAGAAAGGTAGGATGGGGTAGTTGTAACTGGAGGGGGTGGGAGTGGCAGGAGGGTTGAGAGGCAACATCTTCTGCTCCTTGACGCCTGAGCTCTTGGTTAACTAATCATATCAGTGAGCTCTCCTCAGCTCCAGGAGGAAGCAGTTGCCTAGCAATACCCGAGAATTAAATTCCTCAATCAATAGGCGCGAGGGGCTCCATTTCAGGGGGGAGCTGGGGAGGTTGGCCTATGGGGGTAGAGGGGTTCCCAAGCATGATCAGGGGTGGGATGTTTCAGTAGAAAGCCTAGGATATCACAGGAAATCCCGGGACCCAGAGAGGGAATGATATGAGAATCTCTAGGTTCCATGGGCCTGAGACTTCCAGAAATCCAGACCATCTGGAGCCCAGTGATTTAAAAAAAAAAAAGAGGGTTCTGTAATCAGGGGCGCTGGATATCTCGAGAGAAATAGAAGTGACCCAAAGCTCGGCCCTAAAGAAGAGGGACCCAAAGTCTGATCAGAAAGTGGAGAGAGTACCTGAGGCCCATTCCTCCAGACATCTGTTCAGTCCTTTAATTCCCAGTCCAGCCCAGAGCTCGAAGTAGAATGCAGGAAGATGATTCTGGAAGTCGCTGTCCCCCCAGAATAGAAAAGAGAAAGGAGGGAATTCAGGCCTTTGGCCTTTCTCCAAGGTCGGGATTCCCCGAAACTAGGAAGGGCCTTTGATAACATCAGAAGCCAGTGTGGAAAAGGGAATGGGGAAGGGGAAAGAAAGAGGAGTCTTGGAGGGACAAGAAACCTGAGACAATGATCTATTTACAAAGTATATATTTAAACACATAAAAAGCGGGTATTGGATATAGACATTCAGAATTGCAGAAGATAACGTATTGAAGTTTCACTTTTTAGCTCTGAGGCGGAGATCGATTTGGAGATTTGTACAAATCTTAGAATTAAATAAACCAAACACACATTCAGCATATATGTAGAGACCTACATACATAAGGCTCCCCCATATCCCTCCCCACCCCCCCCAACCTCCCCCCCACCTTGATCTGGATCGTAGTACAGCGGTGTGAACTGGACACACACATACACACGCACACACAGACGCCTGAACAGAAGGGCTTGAAACACCGGTATGTCTGAACCCGGTTTGCGAGATGGTGGGAACAGGGAATGAGAAACTCGGGCTCTGAGGAATATAGAAAGGAAGTGAAAGGGTAAAGGGAAGAGGAAAAGAAAAAGGAAAGGGGAAAGGGAAAAAGAGGAAAGGGGCAGTCAGATAACCTCAACGCATCTCCGAGTTGTCATACACATGGTAACATATATGTCCCTTGTATTGTTTCAGCTAAAAGTAGCATCGACATTTAAGATGATACACTTGCTCACTTCGGTTCTTTATACAAACTAAGTTTCAAAGACCAATTTTACAAATATGATTAGGTTAAAAAGCCCATTCTGGGGGCTCCTCTGTACAGGCGCAATTTGCAATTTTTAACTCGAAACAACAAAAAACTGCATCTATTAATTTTGTCTTCCCTTTTGTCCTTCAAGGGTCAGAAAGTCTAGAGGAGAGAGGAGAGCCTAGAGGTGTAGGGCGGGGAGGGGGGTCAAGTGATGGAAGAGGAAGAGACTATCGAGGATCTCCGAACTCGCCCCACCTCAGGAGCAATCCCCCACTCTCCGCCCCATTCCAGCCTCTCTGGAGAGGACTTCAGGCTAGTCCTGATTCTGTGCTTCGGTCTGGCACGTAACCCCGACCCGGGCCCCCAAGTTCCCCAAGGAAAAAGCTTCGCTGGTCCTAGAAGGCTAGGACACAGAACCGAGGGGAAAGAGGGGTTGGGGTCGGTATTCGCTCTTTAACTGATTGTGGGACAGGTTTGTGCTTTTAAACCAACAGAGATGACCGAATATCTAAAGACTCTGAGCCACACTTAGTTCTGAAATATGCCTATATTGAGATATAATATATAGACACATATACTCTCATATATACACACATATACATATGTGCGTGTGTGGAGATATACATACTTACATTTGCACACATACACATGTAAGTATGTATGTATATACACATTTCCCTCCTCCGTCTCTCTAGCAGTTTTCCAAATCAAACCCGCTTCTCCTCCCCTCCCCCCTCCCCTTGGCCGAGTTTGAATACAAGAGTTCAAATAGAGAACACTCCACGAATCGAAAAAGCCTATAAATTATAGCTTTTGCTTTTAAGAAACAAAAAAAAAACCAGTAAAAGTTCTGGTGCACATTCTTGGATAGAAACACTGCATTTCTCCTTCCCCTCCTCCTGTCTGAGCCTCGAAGATACAATCTCCCCTAGCTCTGAGTCCAGACGGAACGCAGGGGTTCCATCTCGAGGTTCAGAGCAAGGTGAGGAACGGAACCTTCGAAGCCTCCCCAACCGCCCCCACCGCCGTCCAGCCCCGCCCCCACCCCGATCCAGCTGAGCGAGCAATGGAAGCCTCAGGCCGGGGTGGGGGTGGGGTGAGAGCAACTTCTCTCTGAAAGCCGGAGGGGAAAGGGGGGCGGGGGCGCTTCGGCATCCCTAAAGAGAAGAAAGACATAATACTTTTCTTGGGAGTTGGGTCCTCCTCTCCCTCCAAGGATAAAATCGGAGAAGTGGGTGGGGGAGTTTAAACTCAAAACACTTTTCTTGCAAAAGATCTATGGTCCCGCACTCTGGGTAGTGACAGGCAATTCTCCCAATTTATCCTGGCATTTCGGGAATGTAAACACATTATGTTTGTTGTTTTATGGAGTAAGGAAAGGAACCAAGGGAAAAAGAGATTATACATACATACCGTGTGTATATATAATATATATTTGCGAGTGTATACACACAGAGCATCATATATACTTTATCTCCTATAAAGTGCATTTCTAGTGTTATTCCTTGGACATGTTCCCTGCTCCCCAAGCTCACCTTCATCAGCAGGAGGAAAGCAAAAGGTAATTCAAGTTAATACTTTTCACTCTAATGGATGTTTAATCCTTTTTTTTAAGACTAATTGTTTTTTCTTGGGGAAAGATAAAACTCTTCCATGACCATGGTTGGACAGTGGAAGAAGGTGAGAGAGAAACGTGCTTTGCTGTGGTTTCAATACAGCTTCTTCATACCTAGTTGTCTGAGAAGATAGCCTGGCCACACTATCTGGATTATGTCATTAGCAACACCTCTAGTCACAATCCAAGTTTTAGGGAAGGAGCCCTCAGCCTTACAGGAATACTTCTGTAAACATACAAGGTTTTTTCCTCCCTCCTAAACTCCCAGCCTTCTCAGTGTCCACAGTGACTCCAAAGCATCAGAACATCAGAAATCAAAAAGGTCAAAAGGACAGAATTGGGCATAACCATCATTTAGTCTGTATGTTGGTTTCCTCCTGCCTGGAGCTCAGTTAAGTCTTCAGGGTGGTATTCCATTCTGGGCGGTAACTAATCCACATTTGAGTCTCTTGTTTTAAATAAAACAACTTCAAGAGTTGAAATATATATATATTTAGATATTTTCTTAAATAACATATTTACATCTAATAGAAAATATAACTCTAGAGATAATCTTTCCAACCAATATTGGGGATGGATTGGGGAAGGAAGAGGAGGGGTGTGAAAGGAAAGGATCAGCGCTTTGGCTAGATCCCATCCAGAAATAAAAGGTACTATGCCAAATTTCCTTTCTCTCTCTGTCTCTCACTCCCTCCTGCTTTCTCTCTGGCTGGACTCCAGAAATTCATCTTTTCTCCTTAAAAAAACCTTGGTCCGTGTTGCTTTCCTTAATGGTGACGGTCAAAAAGTTTGAGGTCACATCTGTGACCACCACTTTCTCCAGGTTGGTCAAGGACGGGCTCCAGGATTCCTCCTCAGGGTCGCCGAGGATTCTGGCTACAGGGATCCTGGCAATCAAGGAGGGCCTACCCCCTTGAGCCCCCATGTCCCGATACAAGTTCCCAACAGAACCTGGGTTGCCGGAGCCATGTCGGACCCGAGGGCCTCCAGAGTCCAAGCCACTCTGGCCTTTGGCCTCCAGAAAATCTGCCCTGTGCTTTATGACTCGGGGTGGGTAGGTGTCCACAGCCAGTTTGCCCCCGGCCTCACCTCCGCTGGGACTAGCCACGGTGCAGGCTAGGTCTGCGTCTTGCCTTCGGGCCAGTTGGATTACACTGTGCCCAGCCGTGAACTTGCCTGCCCCAGAGGGGGCATCTTCCATCTTCCTCCCTTTGAGGTAGTCCCCAAGACTGTCCCCTGGCTCCCCCGAGGTCCTCTGGGAAGGATCCCGAAGGTCCTTCCGGGGTTTGGGACCTCGTTTCTTAGAGCTATCCCCTGGGGAGCTAGGTTTGTCGTCCGGTCTCCCAGTTCCCCGGTCCCGTTCCCGTTCCCGAGCTGAGTCCCCTCTGCAGGTGCTACTGGTACTGGTGCTGCTGCTGCTCCCAGGTGGGGAGAGGCCAATGTTTCGAAGTCCCTCCCGAGCTCGGGAAGTGGAGCCAAGTTCCTGGGGTGATCGTCCTGGGTAGGGGACCCTGATGCCCCGAGCTGAGTCGCTGCGGAACTCGTAGGTTTTTGCTTTAGCCTTGGCTTGTGCCTGCAAAAGAGAAACAGGGATGTCAATGGCTTTGGGGCTGGGCCCTCCACCCCTCCCCCAAATCCCCTCCCCTTACCACCCTTTGCTTGCCGGATGACAACCGGTCCAGAGCTATCTCAGAGACGAAACGAGGATACTTTTATGAACTTCCCCACCGGTCTACCAGCCTAGAGAACTCCCCCACCACCACCACCATCATACACACCTACCTGTCCCAACAACATCCCTCCCAGCCACTGGCGGCTGCATCCTACCTTGAGGAGGAAGGTTTTGGGCTTGGGACCTCTCTTTTTGGGGCCATACAGCTCCATCTCTCGTTCCCTGGAAGGAGGAGGGAAGGGGATGTTAAAAAAGAAAACAAATCCGAACTCTCATTCCGGGCTGGATCAAAGCCACAGCTACATGTTTTTAAGTGAAACAGGAATGGCCTGTACCTTTCCTCAAAGGCTGCGAGAAGTCGGGCATCTAGTATGTTTTCTTCCGGTTCCCAAGTGCTATACCTATGAAAAGGTCAAGGAGAAGGGAAAATAAGTTCCAGGGGGTGGGAGGGAGGCCAGAGAAAGGTAGTATATGCAACTTTCTTTTGTATCTCTATGTAAAGAAGAAGAAAAAAAGAGGAAGAAAAATCTCCCTAATAACAGTCTAGGGCTACGAATTACATATAACCTACTTACTTCTGAGACCAGCCCTTCCATTTCACGAGGTATTCCATTCGTCCCTGTGGATGCAAAGGTAAAATATGTGTGTGCACAGGGAAAAATGCATGACGAAAACAGGAGAAATGCATGCAAAAATGCATGCACCAAATGAATGCGCGAAACCCAAGTGCATAAGGCATGCGCCCAGTGCATCTGCCACCCCATGCACGAAATGCTGCACAAAGTGCATGCACACACACGCACATACATTCGTCCCCCTTCTCCCCACCCCCACCCATGTAATCTGTGTATCGTTGCAAGTCAAGGGAAAGAGCCTGAGCCTCAGAGCCAGAGCCGCCGCCACGGCCGCCGAGGCTGCTGCTGCTGCTTCTGCTGCTGCTGCTGCTGGGACCTGGGGGAAGGGAAGCAGCGCCGCTGCAGGGGGGTGGGCACTGGGATGGGGAGGGGAGGTAGGGGCTTCGGCCTGAGGCCTGCGAGCACCTACTTTTCTGATGCGCCGCTTCAAGAGGGCTTCGGCCGCGAACACCCGCTCCCCGACCGCAGAAAGCTCCATGTTGACTCGTCGCTTACCCCCTTGGCCGCTTCCAGCAGCAGAAAAGCAGCAGCCAGCGCACGACAGACCATAATACTCCCCCGCTTACGTCAGTTCTCCCTCCCCCTCCTTCTCCTCTCCCGGTCTTCCTCCCTCTCCCAACCTCCCTCCCCCCTTCCCCCCCTTCGTCCCTCTCTCTCTCTCTCTCTCTCTCTCTCTTTCTCTCTCTCTCTCTCTCTCTCTCCCTCTCTCTCTCTTGCTCGCTCCCAACCTCCCCCTTCTCCTCTCTTCTTCTCCCGCCTCCCTCCCCCTCTTGCTCCCTCCCCACTTGTTGCTAACGGCGTCGCTAATGCGGAGAGGACAGTGGAATATTCCGCCGACCTCTGATTGGCCGAGGTGGAGTCCGCCCCGCCTCGGCTACGCCCCCCTCTCGCTTTCTCCCCCGCGTTGCTACGTGACCCGAGTCCCAATTGCGGGGGGGGGGGGCTGGGGGTGGAGTCTGGAGGGACACTAGAGACAGGGTAGAAGGGGGGGTGGGAAGAGGGAGGGGAAAGGAGAAAGGCCGAGAGCGGAAGTGACGTAAAGTAGGGTGGAATCAGCTGCTGTCAGTCTGAGGAGGGGGAGGAGGGGTGTACCTTCCCACCCTCCCGGTCTACTCGATAGAATACACACCCTCTCCTCCAAGTTTCCTTTCCCGAGATCAAAGGGTTCGCAGTCATTCCCGGAGAACAGCCCTGTGGTCTCAACCGCGACCCTCACCCTTCCGCAGACCCCAACACTACCCTACATTCCCCGGATTCCCTCCCTCCCCGTTTCCCCCGCCCCCTCCGCCGCAGACAGCTACGAGGCTGCTCCCAGACGCCAACTCTGCAGCTCTTGCACAATGCACAATGTACAGGTGTTAAAAATGGGAAAGGTCCCGGTTACATCCCAAGCACCCGACCACGCTCCCTTCGGCTCTCTCCTCGCCCCTCCCCCCATTCATCCCTCCAAGTACCGACCCTCCGTCTCCATGACAACAGTCTCCCCCCCACACACATACGCACACCATTCCCATCTCCGTCCTACCAGTCTAGCCAATGTCCCTCTGTCTCCTCCCCAATACTCTCAGGACCCACCACCCTCGGGCACCTGTCTCTCCCCTCCCCGCTCCACGCGAACCCACCCACTAATCTAGCGATCTGAGACTCCAGGCAATTGTCCAGATATCGTAGCTGGTAATTGAGACAAAAGTGGAGGACTTGAATTATCCGCATAATTGCCCCTCATTCTTCTCTTTACCACTAAAGACTTACAGTGGCGACGTCAACTAGCCCTTTCTCTTCAGAGCCCCTTTCACTCGCAT
This sequence comes from Potorous gilbertii, assembly GCA_028658325.1. NCBI lineage: Eukaryota > Metazoa > Chordata > Mammalia > Diprotodontia > Potoroidae > Potorous > Potorous gilbertii. The sequence continues at coordinate 499,350,462 of CM053770.1, forward strand.
CCACCTGCCCCCTGGTCCTTAATATAATCCTGATATATCTACCCCCAAGCTCCCCCTCCACCCCACGATCATTCCGATCCAGAACGCCCCCACGATTCTCCTATTTCCATTGCAGTGAATTAATTTGCGGGGACTAGAGAGGGATCGAGGTCAGTAAATGTGGCTGTGGGTTACTAGCCCGGCTGCACACAGGCTCTCACACAGAGTTGGCGCCTTGCACGGAGAATGCGCCAGCTCGCCAGTTGGCGCCAGCTCGCCTATTGGCACCAGCCATGCCCGCTTGCTCGAAGCCCAGGGGCTGCAAAGTCTCCAGAAAAGTCGCCGCCGAACCGGCAGCCGTTTGGCCTAGGCAGTGCGTTTCCGGTAGCGATCTATTCTCGACGTTCGGTGCGGATAAAAGGCAGGGCCGGGATGTGTGGGGGCTGGGAGGAAAAACTCCAAGAATTGGTTATGGACTAAGTTTAGAGGTGGCGCCTGGTATTTTGTTGCCCAGATTGGGTAAGGCTAGAGACTTATGGAGATAACAAAAGTGTCCAAGACCCTAATAGTGGCGTTATCTCCGCTGCTGGGGAGGTACCCCCTGCAGTTAGGAAGGGGTATGCATTCACACGGGATGACGGTTTTTCTCTTTTCTTTATTCCAAGACTAAACTCTGAGGTAAGGATGAAAAGGGGACGGGAGGTGGGGGGGCGGGGGCGGAGAGGGAGGCGCTGTCAAAAGAGCTCTCTTCCCACTTCCCCCTTTTCTTAATCATGTTTAAAGACATAACCCCCACTTTTTAGGACGTAAGACGTAGCTATAACTACTGAACTGGAAACAGCTTCTTTTCCCTATAAACGAGAAAAAATGCAAAACAAACAAAAACCTCGACGCAACTGACTTGGAGATGGGACAGGAAACCCTAAAGCGGAAAACTCGCCTCCAGTCCAAGAAGTGTCTTAGAGGTCTAGACGATTGTATGGATGGGAAAAATGGGGTGGGGGAAGGAGGAGGTAACGTAGAACTGCTCTTCCTCTACACTCTCCTTCCCCCACTCACCTCGGCCTTTAGCCAAAAAGGATTTGGGTTCCTCGTCTAACCTCCAGGGCTTTAAGGCTTTGACGCTAGGTCTTGGGACCTTCTCTTGAAATCTCTCCCTCCTAACGAAATATCTGCAGATTGCGTAAAAATCGCCTTCAGGAGCCAAACAAGTTGCCTGAGAGAGGCCAATAGACAGCAAAGTTCATAATCATAAAAAGTCATTCACGGTTACAAATAGTTTCGACGGACGGTGCCAGCGATACAGCTGTTTCTGTTTAAGCTTAAATACTTTCCAACAGTTTGGGCAGTAAAAATAAAGTAGACCTCAACAGCCTGTAAGTCTCTGGTTTCCTCGCCCCGAGAAAGCCCACCATCTTCATTTCACCAACCCCCCGGTTCCCCCTCCCCAATCTCTCACCCCCGCCAACTGTGGCAAGTAAATGGGGATCTGGGGCTCGGCTCTGGGGATCAAGTTACTTTGGGTTCGAATTATTTACATCCAGAGAGACCAGATCATTACGGTTGTTAGCTCCTGGGATCAAGGGTTCGGGCCACTAGTCGATTCTCTCTGCAACCAGGGGACGCTCCCAAAAGGGAGTGAGAACCCTCACTCACTCACACCCACACCCGCACATAACTAATGGTTATCGAAGAGTTTTGTTATTTATCTTAAGATAGTATTTCTCAGCATTTCACCCACCAGTGATTTTACTGCCACTTACTTCTTATAGTTATGTTTGCTTTGGGCGCTTTTAGAGACCTAGAGGTTCCTGAACTACGTTTAGAGTCTGAGGGTTTCAGTTTCGTATTGAAGAAGTTTGCTCCCCCCCCCTGCCATTTTTTTCTTTTATTTCCCTTTCCTTCTTTCTGTCTTTCTGTTTCTCTTTTCTTTTCCTTAACCCATTTCCCCCCTTTCTCCATAGGACTAACGTACTAAGAAAAAGATGAAGCGTTGAAATACACTCCTCTATGTCTTTGTAGGGTTCTGTTTGCTTCATTACTTCTTCCCTTCCCTTCTCTCTTCTGTATCTACCTTTGTCTCTCCTTCCTTCCTTTTCTCTGTTTCTCTTTGATTCTATATCTCTCTCTGACTATCTCTCTGTCTCTGTCTCCTCTACCTCTCTATACCTGGTGTTCCTATGCCCCCTCTCTATCTCTGTCTCTTTGCCTCTTTCTCTGTCTCTGAGGGTGTGTGTGGTGTTCGTGGGTCTGTCTTTCTCAGTCTCTGTGTCTATCTTTGTGTTTCCTTATCTATAGCTTTCCCTCAGTCTTTGTCTTGTTCTCTGTCTCTCCTCTATCTCTGTCTCCTTGTGTGTCTATCTCTGCCTATTTCTGTCTCTGTCTCTCTCTTTGTCCCTATTTTCCTGTGTCTCTGTCTGTTTCTCTCTGTGACTCTCTCTCTTTCCCTCCTTCCCTCTCCTCCCTCTCTTCTTTTCCTCCACTCCCTATTACCTTCTTCTCTCCCCTGCCAACCCAGGCAGGTGAAAATTTTCAGTTTTAAGGTTAAAATATGTTAGGAAAAGCAAGTGCATTTAATGAGGCTTCACTATCTCAATGGTCAGAAAGTTTCCACTTGGTTCCCAAACAACATTAAGTTTATTCCAGATGAAGGTAAAGTGCATACAAGAAATATGTATCAATAAACACCACTCTTAGGATTTAAAATCTCCAACATTCTCCACCTGCTTAGTTGGCAAAATGCCGTTGGATTCTTGACTAGAGTGGTAGACTTGGGCAACTTGCTAGCTTCCCCTCCCCCCCAGATGATCAGTCTGATCCCAATTTTAAGGTATCAAGGAGTTGCAGTGGAGTTCAGTAAGGGTGAAAATATGCTAAAAAGAGAAAAAGAAGAGAGGAAGGGAAGAAGGAAAAGAGGGGGACAGAAAGAAGGGAAGAGAGAAAGATGAGAAAAGAAAAAGAAGGGAAAAAGTCAAGAGAATCCTTAAGAAAATGAGCTCACAGATCAATTGACCAAGATAAAGAGACTGTATCCAGCACGCCAGGATTCCTGCAAGCTCCTTGGGAGGGCAGAGTGGAGGAGGCCAGGGAGATTGACAAGTGGGCCTTCCCTGCTCTAATATTGCCATGCCAAAGGTTCCCCCACAGTGGCCTGGGGCCAGATTCTTTCTGACTAGCCCACAACAGTTATTTCCTTCTGAATTAGTCAATTGGAGACCACCAGCACTTCTTGCCCCACGTCTCTCCACCAAGCAAAACTCCCTCTGAACTCACCCCATCTTCTTTCCGCTCAATCAGCTTTTGTCATTCATTTTACTATTAGAATTTTACCCCTTTTAAGAGAAGGAATGTCAGGGACTGGATAAGGGTGGGAATAGGATGAGACACTGAAAGTTTAAACCAAATCAAATCAAAAGGAAACAACTCTGAATATAGACTAGACTTCTCCGCTAGCCTGCTTTTTCCTTAGCAGAAGGTTTGCGCCGCTTTTGCAGTAAATAAGGTAACTGCTTCCTATTACCTTAGTCCCCATATGGCTGCAATTTGAGTGTCTTCAGAGACTGGAGAGGGGTGGGGGGGGTGAAAGTGGAAATCAAATGCTCCAAATGCTCTCGTATTGCATTTTTATGAAGGAAAATACCGGCAGAGTATTTAGCATTACCCCTTGCCCCTCCCCCCACCCCCTAAAGATAAGTTTTGTGGTGGTTCGCTTTGTTTATTGATACTTGGCCTCCTTCTAGACACCTGTTTTCCAAATCTGTAAGTGGCTCCTCTATAGTCAGCGGAAGAGTCAGGACACCCAGTCCAGTAGAGTCTACAATCGAGATTCTGCGATCCTCTCTTCAGCTTTCTCAAATGAGATCTCGAACCCGGATCCTGGAACCAAGAGCTCCTTGGAGAAAGCTCAGGAAATGTGTTCCCCTTATTGAATTCCCCAAAGCAGATGAGAAACCTCCGCGAAAGACAAATTCTTTAAGATCGTGAGAGGGTCAAGAACCATTTCCAAATTCTGGTCCCAGGGACTTGATAGGTAGGTTAACCATTCAGTCCCACAACAACACAAGGAGCTTAGATCCCTTGGAGTCTTCCGGGAATTGTTTTGGACAACTCCGCTAGATATGAAAGAGGGCATTCCTTATTCCAGCTACCCTGTCACTGCCCAGGCGACAAGCTGCAGCCTGTTTTCCAGAGCTGGGAGAGAGAGGCCAGGCTTTGTCTAGTTAAGGAGCGTTTCAAGCTAAATAGCTTGGCGGGTGTCGGACCTGCTGGATCTTGGCTAGGGACTCTGTCGGATTTAGAACAGAAACACTATAGGCACTGCGTATTAGACTGGGTGCAGAGACAGAGGCTGTATGTCAGTCAGAGCGACTCCATGGGGTGCGTAGTTCCAGAGTCCATATCCCGGGGAATCTTGGAGCTCACCAAGGTGAGGATAGTTTGAGAAGGATACTTAAGAAGTTGGTGTCACAGAGAATGAAGATGAATATCTACATATGAATATAAGAGATGCGTTGTGGGTACCAAGCAAGGTTGTGGTATACGTAAGGAGCAGAAAGGACGGCCAGGCTAGCTTTACCTAGCTTACTGCAGGAGGACAATCTAGGGGAACCACAGTCTGGATATTCCCCGTAATAGATCTGACTCTTTAAAGACCTTTCGCTGGCACCTTTGGGATAGTTACACACCCGGTCAGACAGACAGTGGACTCCCTCTAAGTTAGTCATCCTCGTCATTCTTTCCCTACAGCTCAGCTTCACCACCCCGATGACACAAATAGAATCGGTAAGTGATATAGCTCTGCTTGTCTATGATAACGCTACATTATAACAATGCTATGACAAGTCACTGTTGCAGTGAAGACAAAGGATTGGGTTGTTTACATGCTTTCATTCAAGAGGATCCAAGTTTTAGTTGAGGCTCCAGTATATATTTGTTTTGTGACCCTGGGTAAGTCATGTATTCTCTTTAAACCTCAATTTCCTCATTTGTAAAATGAGTTTCATTCAGGAAATCTAGTAAAGCAAAGCTGCACTAAGACTTTTGGGACACTTTACTTACACAAGCTGCCTCACATATTTCTTGTGAAGAAAGTGTTTTAAATATGAATTAGAGCAAAATAAAAATGTGAGTGCTTATGATTTACAACAGAACCATGTGTCTCCAGATTTCACACTTACATATACCCCATAGACATTCATAAGCAGCCTGATGAACACAAACTCCCATCGAAGCCTCTTCCCTTCATCCTAATATGTATCAACCAAAACCTCTATGGGAAGATATAAACACGTTTTACTCAGAAGCAGCAGGATCGTGGGAGTTCTGTTTCGTTTTTTTTTTCTTTCCTTCTATTTTTTTCTCCCACCAGGAGAGAAGTCCCTCCCCCAAAGTGGAAGACAAGCCTCCAGATAAGGACAGGAGTCAGACTTGATGGAATTGGCAGCTGCAGGCAGACCTGGAAAGTTGAAGGAGGCTTCAAAAATCAGAATCAGATATTCATTTGGGTCAGAAAACGCCCCCCAGCAGAGATAACTCAGATTCCTCCTGTCTTTCCTTTCTGAAAGAATAAGAGTGAGGAGATCTAGTAGTGGGGAGGGCAGTTCTGGTTTCTTCTTCCTTGCTCTTGAATTAAAAGAATTAACTCCTTTGGAAAGGGTTAGAAAAGCTGGGGCCCCAACATATTTGTGTCAAAGTTTTTATTCCTGGGATCCCAGAAGCAACCAGCTCCAGACTATCTCCTTGTATTCAGAATATCTGTAACTGTGTCACTGGAGAATGGGGAGAGGAGAATGTAAATTAGTGATTAGTTAAATATAAGTAAATAAGCATGTACTAGCAATATCTCTGTCTTCACCTAAAGATACAAAGACATCTGTTTTCCTGTACTCCTGTTAATCCAGCAATGTACCAGTAAATAAAAATTTTTATGTTTCTCCTCTGGCCTGACTGTGCCTGTGTGTGTGCACATGGGGTGTTCATGTATGCTTGCATATATAATAAATGAGTGTGGGGGTACAGAGTGGTGGGATGATGGTAGACTGTGGAAGTAGAACTCAGCATTCCCCTCAGAAACTAATTCCTTCATCTCTGAAAGAATATTTTGAGAATGAAAGCAGAAGAGTACCTCCTTTTCCAGTCCCCTTTGCCTTTACTCCAGCTTTTGATTAAGAGACTGAGAAAGTCCACAGAATTGAACATAGGACTCAGGACTACATGGAGTCAAAGAGAAAGGTCGTGGAATTTCTGCCCGTCTTGAAGTGAAATGTATGCTACAGATGATTGGGAGAAGCAACCAAGGATGGTTCAGCACACATCCTTCCCCTCGGGCCTCTGCCCACCAGAACGAAGAACTAGTTTTCCTGTAGTAGTTGACGATTGTCTCCGAATTCTGAATAAAGCTTAAAGATTTGGGCAGGAATTGACTCAAACCCAGGCTGGACAGCTGTTCTCAAGAAGACCAGATTCAGGCAGGGTGGGAGAGAAGTAGGAGAGCAAGGGACAAACTGTCAAAGTGGCTGTCGTTAGGAAATGGGAGTGAGGGGAGTTTGAGGAAGATTAGTACAAGCAGAAAGGACGCCGGCAAAAAAAAATTTCTCATAATAGGAAATAGAATGTCTTGTCCTGTAGCTTTGGGAAGTGTTTGAATCTGTATGGCTTTTGCGCTCCTCTGAGATCATCTGGTTAGAATAAGATTGTAAAGGCCATATGGTCTTGAGTTCGAACCCGGTCTAAGTCAATTTGCTTAGAGCATAGGCAAAACTAAGTTCCATTGCCACAAACTTGACGTCCGCGTGAGACAGTCTTTTCTCTCACTAGGGCTTTCGATTGGTCGGGCAAAAAACCACCAGTGGCACTAATTATTGGAGAACCAACTTGAAAAAAAAATGTTCCGCCAGACGTAGGTAAATCTGACAGTGTTGACAGTACCGATGTTGAAGTACGAGGAGAGGATTTCAAGCCCTGCTAACCACAGGAGGTATATGGGACGACCGCACTATATAAGTCGAGACTCGATCACCATATTCAAAATGGGATTGACCATACTTACACTATTGACTTTATCGAGTTGTTGAAAGGAGAAAAAAATGCTGCACAGACGTAAGCTATTACTGTTGCCTCACATCTACTTATATTCCAAGGAGAATGGGTAATTGTTTGCAAGTAATGTCCCTCATTAGAATATGAGCTTCTTGAAGGTAGGGACCGTACTTTGCCTTTCTTTCTATCCCCGGAGTTTAGCATAGTGCCTGTCCCATTGTAAGGACTTAATAAATACTGTTATGTGGATTCTTTGGAATTGAAACTTCTAGAAGACAAGGGACTGCTTCACTTATTACTCACAAATCCTCGGAATGGTCAAAGCTAGCCTTAAGCTACCTGAATCTTTCTTAGGAAGCTTGCGGTGAATAAAACCCGATAGTTGACTGAATGAGAAATGAGCTCCTGAGGAGAACAGCTGAAGGCACTTTCTCAGTTGCCCCCATCTAGTCTCCTGCAAAGCTTGCAGACGTTCTGGGAGCTTTAATGAGAAGTTCGGCCGGCATTCGTTGCACCCCCCAGGGAGTTCAAAGCACTCTTATCAGTTCTTCACACTCGCTTCTACCCTCTCCCCTCCCCTCACCAAAGAAATTAGAAATGATTTATTCTACAGACACTATTGGCCATGAAATGAGTCACAAACTGGAAGTCCTTTTCCATTACTTTTGTTGGGATGCGGGGAAAGAAGGAAGCAGTTTATTCTCTCTCTCCTTTTAAGGTTAGGCAAACAGGTTCTGAGCAGCTGTAAGCAGCCTATTATCACACAGGGAGGTATGCTACCCTGGCAGATGACACCTAGAAGGAGTTTCTCTCGGCAAGGAGGGCACCATTCAGACACACTGTCTTCCTCATAACTCGAGGGGCTGAAGTTAGAAAGAGGCGACGCTTTCGGGATCTTTGAAGGACTGTGATTATCACTGGCTAGTTAGTGTAAGTGCGTTGGGGCAGCCTTTTGAAGAACAGAGACTGAGAGTTAACTGGTTTCAGAAGTCTCTAGCATTGCCTTTTCATCTCTGACCTAGATAAATAGCACACTCCGGGTACAGGCAACCCCTCCTTCCTCATCCAGCACCTTCTTCCTCTCGGTAACGCGTTTCCCTTTTAGGGACTGAAGTTTTCCCCAGATCCACGAAGAACCAAGTTCTGGAGTTTTTCCTTTTGAAACCTCCCCTGGGAGAGGATCCTGCCAAACACCATACCCCTGTGGTATAAAACAGGGCATCCAGCTAGAGTCTGGATGCTGGGGTTCGGGCTGGCTCCGCGCACGCCCAGAAGTTTTGTTGACGGTTCAGAGGCTGCCGGGAAGGGGACAGACAAGCCGCCAGCTCTAGACTTGCGCAAGCGCTCACTCCTCGCGTCGGAAACGAAGATCTCTTTCCCAGGAGCCTGTTAAGACTCTCTAAGACCATCAAGGCTACCTAGCCCAAGCCCAAGGAAGAAGACAGGGTAGCCACAGTGGCTAATCCAACCTGAAATACCTCAAATCAAGCTTAGGGGCTTCTCTTCTCTCTCAGTCTTTCAGCCTGGTTCACTAGCCCTCCTGTGCGAAATCGAATTAAGTGAAAATTGATACCGTATTTACTCGCAAAATTTCCATCCTTTACCTCGTTTTTTGCAGTCTAAGATAAGTAATGATTGTTGGTGATTGTAAAGGGAGGCGAAAATCATGCAATCTTCTGAAACCAGATTCACCTTCACCAACTTGTATTAATCTTTCCATCTCCATTTACGTAAAGGTAGTATTGATTCGTCTAAAGTTGCACAGCAATCAGGAACTGGACTTGTGGTATAGGGAGTGATATAGGGAACTCTCAGATGAGGAAACTCCTACCAATGCAGGTTGGCATCTTCTCAGCAATTTATGTTTAGAGGCAGCTAGGTAGCCCAGTTGGATAGAATGTTGGACTTGAAGTTAGGAAGATCAGCTGTCTCAGACTATAGCCAGCAAGTCACTAAACCTCTCTCAGCCTCAGTTTCCTCCTATGTAAAATGGGGGTAAAATAGCACCTAATTCACTGAATTGTTGTTGAGGTCAAAAGAGATGCCATAGCTTTGTAACTTTTAGTAGGCTATGTAAATGCTAAGTTATTTTTGAGTTGTACTGAGGTTAAATGACTTTCTCGGTCACAGTTAGCATTTGTCAGAGGATAGAACTTGCACCCTCCTCTCTTCGTGACTCTGAAGCAAGCATCCATTATGACACTTTTCTCACTCTTTCTGAAAAAGTGAAGCTTTTAACCAAAGATTGCATTAAGGGGTAGATACGTGAGTTTGTGTGTTTCTGATAGAAGACATAAAGATGATTTCTAAAATAAGTCCATAGTAATGCTTACACTTAGGATTTCCTTTCCCTTCAAGTTTCAGAAAGTTTAGAATTTAAGCACTTCATTCAAGGTGAATCAGGATTGGACAGCTGCTGAAGTCCCATTTTCAACACTATACATCCTCCCTATGCTGATATTTCTCTTTGAGTCACTGGCAGTCCAGAAATCCCAAACCAGTACATAAAAGGTAGAAGGGTGAGGATGATAAGGTAGGAGAAGGATCCGAAGAAACTAAATAGGGGTAGAGAAAAGAGTATGGACTTCTTTTCTTACACTTGGGTTGATGGCCAAAAGTAGTTTAATATGATCTTTAATATGATCTGCTTAGGCAAAGGACCCCAGACAAGTCTCTGCCACAACAGCTGATATTTCTAATAGTGTAACAGGAGGCAATGGAAAGACCATGTTGGTTAACTATCTTTTAGGGTTTCTTCCCCCAACTTGATTGCCCATACACACATCCTTATCACCTCCCAAGTCTCTAAGGGAAAAAGTCATGAATAAGTTTGGCAAGAAAATTTATCGGGACTTTTATACTGAGAGAAAATGTAAAACACTTCAGTTCTGATTTTTAAACTTATCTTCATCCTTCTTAGGATGCTGCTAACATTAGTAAAGTAAGCTGTCCAAGTCAGATGCTCACATTGAGCAAACATCTTCTGGGATGGGGGAGGAGGGCCTTCCTTGAGTACCCTGTTTAGAAAAAGAGCTATCCTCTCAAACAAGTAAGATTCTGGTTGGAGTAAAAGATACCTGGATAGGCACCTGGACAGCAATGGAATGCTGATCTTCATGACCTCCTTTTTGGAATCTGACCCCACCCCTACTCCTCAAAACCAATACAGCTGAAGTCCTAAGAAAAGCAGGTAGAGCAACCCTAAAGAAGAGGGATTAATAGACAAAGTTTTTAAAGCGGGGAGTGAAGGAGGTTCGGGTTATTTTGCCAAGTGGGTAGACTATGGGAAGTCTTTCAGAAGTCCTATGAAGTGGAAAAAAGGGGCAAAGAACAGCAAAATAGTGGCACGTTCCTACTTGCTTCAGGGGCAGATTTTGGACAACCCTGTGAAGATATTAGAAGGTTCTCTCTCCAACTTTCTCTTCTGCTGGGCAGTCACTCACTCTTTTGAATTTAATCTCTAATGCAGAATTAGGACTAGGAATAATTAGGTAGATGCCCACACACAACAAGGGATAGTTTTGACTCTTCCTTTTAATAAATACACACCTTTATAATCCCACTCTCCAAGGTCAAGTACTCTAGTTTGTGATGATAGATACCTTTTGTGAGACTCAGTAATAGCTCAAAGTCTTAGCATGCAAAGGCTGCAATTTTCATGCCTAGTCCTTTTGTCTTTAAATTGTCTTTTGCACCTCAGACTTACAAGTTTCCCAAGCGAGTCACGATTTTCAGAACTTCTGAAACTCCACTCCCCCATCTCAGCCTTCAACCTACAGCTCAGATAGCCTTAGATCCTTTGATCATACTCCCCCTCTTACCGATCCCCCGCCCCACCCACACATTAAGAAATCGAGAATCGGACTCTGGTCTGGGCATGAGGTTGGGGGAAGGAACAAAACATCTAATTATTGTAGCTAAAAGTAAAACAAAAAAGGTGGGCATCTTAGCTCTTTAATATTCCCCAATCATACCAAAAACCCAAATTCAACTCATTTTCCCCCATTCTACAGACCAGAGCCATTAAGTAGGAGAGAAGATTAAATGGTTTAATCAAGTCATCCAGTAATTGGGTTTGCTGACCTCCAAATCTCTTTTCCCTAATCTTTTCCTCTACAGCAGAAAAACTAAGTTTGGAGCCAATATCTTCACAGGTCCCCTAACTGTGACAAGTATACTAGTGGCCTCCCCGTTGTGATCTCCCAGGAGTTGATGGACATGATAATTCTTTGATGCCCCAGATTTGGAAGGAGTAAGACGGGGCTCCCTCTTCCGAGCTACATTTGGCATGGATTCCAAAGGAAGGTTTGGTTCCAGAAGTTCAGGCTCCCTACCTCCCTCTCATGCTCCTTCAAAGAATCTCAGCATCTAGTTAATACCAAAAATACTCCAGAGGGTTCTTTGCTCCAGAGTTCAAGTAGATTAAAACCCGAGTGAAAGTAAAAGAGCTTCGATGCTCCGATCGAAGTCGGGGGAGACTTAGGACCTTTGGATAGATCTAGCAGTTCCTCCTACTGAAGAGAGGGGAATCAGAGCTCAGAAGTAAAGAGTAGCTGACCCGATAGTCTCTGGTGATTCCTCAGGCCTGGCAGTCACTCTATGACCACCCTCCAAGTGGGTCCTTCACTCCCTGCTACTTGAAAAAACTAGGCAGCCAGTTCTTTGGTTCCTTTGAAATGAAATGATCATTTATCACCTTGAACATTTTTATAGGATTGTGTTTGTGCCTGGTTGTCTATGCACAACTGCATTTGAAGAAGCCTATTTCAGTGAATGTGCATGCACAATACATGAATTTATTCAGATAATAAACCCTGTGTAAATGATTCACTCCACTGGACTCCAGAGCTCAATGTATATGCCATAGTAGGTATGATTTCTTGGAAGTAGCTAAATGTAGGAACTAAAAATGAGTATATGAGATGTGACTGTGTAAAGTATTCACTGATAAGCAGCAAGTGTCTGTCTATAAGGAAATGATGAGATGAAAAAGGACCTGTCCAAGTCCTTCATGCCCACTGATCTAGAAGATCTAGGAATTCCTGCCCAGCATTAACTATGCACCCATGGGAAAATGCTAACCTCCCTCCCCTCATCACTAACTCAGAGTTTCTGAAGCTTATCTAGCCCAGTGCCATTCATTGTGATCTCTGTCCTCAAAATGACCCATTCAGAACTTCATTTATGCCCAAGTAGGAAATATAGCCTACGTCTCCTTTAGACAAACTCATATCTCCAGCAGTGGAGACTCAAACCTTCCCTGGGCCTCAATTTTCACATAAGAAGAATATAAGATTCAGTGTATGGAGCACTTTGAAATCCCAGAGGCTGTCTTCAAGATGAAGAAACGAGTTCCAGGCTGGGGTCCAGAGCAGAAAGGAGTACTATTCCTCTATTCATCAATTGTTTTCTTCCATTGACTAGAGAACTCCCTGTTGCTTCTTTCCTAAGACTAGGAAATGAGATGGACATTTACACACATACACATTCTCTCTCTCTCTCTCTCTCTCTCTCTCTCTCTCTCTCTCTCTCTCTCTTTCAGAGGCATAATCTTTTCAAGTCTCACATTCTGGCAGAGGTTCAGGTCTCAAAATGGTTCTTAACTGTGGGTGGTACTGAGCTGATCAGGAAAAAAATCTAAAGCAGTTACCTCCCTCCTGGGGATCTTAGCTAACAAGATCCTTCCAGTAAAGAAATTAACAGGGCAAAGACAGTCTAGAATTAAATACTGGGAAGGATGAGAGGAAAGGCTGTTCCAGGCCCATGCAAAGTTCCCTTACCTCAGCCCTCAGCCAGGGATTATGAGGAATCTAGAGGGTCCAGAGTATATAAGTGCAAGCACACACGCACACACACACAAAATCACACAAGCACAGAACATATCACCTATGGACAGACACATATTCAATTACCTATGAAATCATATAGCTCTTCCAAGCAAGGCTCTCTCAAATCTTCTGACATTCTATGTGAACAATGAAGTGGATGTGTAAAGAGTAACTTCATCAAGCTAAGACAAGAAGAATTGAATGGTGCTTGCCTTCAAGGGCACTGAGGACCCTAGCTGCAAAAAGCAAACAAAAACAAACAAAAAAAAGCACTCCTATTCTGAAACCGCAAACAAAAGCAATATCTTGCTACTACTAATGATCCAGATTCTTAGATGCTTCAGAGATTCAGGAACCTGAGTTGAGAGACAACTATGGCCATGGGAGGGAGAGAAAGGAAGGGGTGAGGAACACCATTAATATTTCAACACCCTCCTCCATCCTTTTCTATCACAGTGACTCCCCCTGACTCCACCAAACACCTTTTTAAGTGTCATGAGGGAAAGAATTCAGAAGTATTGAGGCAGCAGCATTCCTAAAAAGAGAAGAAACACACACTTGCCATCACACTAAAGTGTTCTTACAAACAGTAGGATAGTACCATAGGAGTTTATATGAACACCAATATCTTCCAGCCTCTCTCTCCTTTCCCTCTCCCTCTCCTCCGATTCTCAAAGAATACTTTAGACATATACACACGTTAGTAGGCATACCTCTCAAAGGAAAACACCCTAGGGAAGTGTGGGGAAGGGAATTGGGCTCTTTATAAGTAAAAATTCTATGATCCGGGTAAGATTCTACTCCATGACTCAGTTTCTCCAGTGAAAAAATATATATTTTTAAATCGCACCAATGAGTTGCATGCAAGGAGACAGGAGAATGAGAAGGTGAAAAGGAAGGTGAAGAAACTCTGGGAGGAGAGACCACACTTTTCAAGACCATGAATCACTGTCTAAGAAAATCTTTCCGTAGGAGCTATCTTTTAACTCCCAGCTCCCTACAAACAACTGACTGCTAAACCCCAACTCCAGATTAATTCCAGGTACATTCTATAGGTGGCATCATGCTACTGGAAATAGCCTCCTCTGAAGATCAGGAGAAAGTGACTTCCCTGCAGCCTGAGCCTAAGCTGAGAAGCTGTCACGAACCTGATTCGAACCCGAACTTCTTTTCTAACCTAGACGAATTTTTGAACCTAGCAGGAGACCATTTTTTTTTTACAGGGTTTTCGCCTTTGGAATTGGACGGGATGAGGGAAGGGGCAGTCTTTTCCGGAGCAGTAAAATCAAGTTCTCCTGCCCTCAGTCCCTAGGAAATCAGTATCTCGGATATCGAGAAACCGTCATGAGGTGGAGCGCAATGCTTGGAGATGTTAGAAAGAACGAGACTGCGTCATTTACAGATATAGCTACACTACATATGAAGCTAGGTCCAACAAGCCCTTGAACCAGTCTCGTCGAACTAGAGACTGAATTCCTGAAGAACTGGCTCAGGAGGTTCTCTGGTCTCGCACAGACTATGCCCTAGCTGTCTTCATCCCGCGCATCCCTCAATTTCTAACACGTGCGGAACCTTGATGAGGCACATCCTCTCTAGCTCTACTCCTCCAACAAGAACTTGGAATCTAAATTCTTTCTGCCGGGCCTCTGGCTTTATACCTTCCTAAATCTCCTTCTCCACTTCCCACATAATAGTGTGTTAAGGCTGCTTAAGCCCACTCTTACTGTGGGTGGCGTGTCCTGCCCGGAAGTAAGGAGAAAGAAAGGAAACCACTGATCTTTCTAGAAAAGACCTTAGCACGGTGAGCAAAGGTTTGGAACCTCCTTTATGTATGTCAGGTAAGGTAGGAGCATGAGAACCTAATTGCCTCAAACCTAAGATGTTAGGTCTTTTAGAGAATCATTCTTGCTGATTGCCCGTTGGGAATTTGAGAGTCCCCCGGGGCGCCTCTTTCACATTGCCAAGTCCTTGAATTCTTCTCCCTCTCTCCAGATAGAGTTTGATATCAGCCCTCGGAATCATGAACTCGTGAACCTTCCAGGCTCAAGAATGTGAGCTAGAAAACAGTTCAATGGCTTGTGAGCAATGCGTTTGACGTCAGAAAAACGCGGAGAGATCTGTGGACGAGTATTAGCAGTAATAAGGCACGACTCCGCTGCCTCTTAGTTCTCTACTCCCCCAGTGGAGTACCCCCAGATAGGGAGCTGACCGTCGGGCTCCCTCCTCGAAGGAGCTGGGGACAAAAAACCCAACTGATAAATTCACTTCAACCCATCCTAACCTTCTTTCCCATCTCCATCGCAAGCCCAGAGCCCGGGGGTCTGAGATCCTGAGAGAGCCGAAGTGAGGTTTCAGGGAGAATAAGAGGACTGAGAAGGAAAGGCATCCCCGAGAGATCGGGAACCAGTTGCAGTTCCCAATGGCATTAATTATATTCGAATCATTTTTGGATTAGGATAAGTGAAGCATATGGAGGAAACCAGAGGAACCCCCAAACACCTGTTTCGAGGGACTCTTTCTCTTCTCTCTCCCTATTCTTCCACATTCTGTTTCTCTGGTTGTGATGTCTTTGGTCATTCTCTTATTATTATTTAAACAAAAGACATTAGGTTTGAATCCCAGTTCATTTGCATCAGCAATCTCAGAAACCTAGAGCGAGAACTGAGGAGGAAAAGAAAGAGAGAAACCCGAGCTGCATCGGCAGTTGGTACATTCCTAGTGCCACATCTGGGGCAGCGCTGGAATTGAGCCTGCCACATCTGGGCAGAATGGGTCGCTCCCGCCACACTACTCCTGTCCTCCCTGACCTTTGGGGTCCTGAGGCATGCTGCAGCGTGGCCTTGGCAGCACTCTCCATCAATCGCCTTTTAACTTGTCTTGGGCAAAGGGAGAACAAGGTATATACTGTATTTAGGTTCCTGCCCATATATGGTGATGTGTACCAGCGCCCCGCAGAATGGTTACACCATATAAGGCAACAGAGCCGAGCCTGGAGTGAGCTGGTGAGATATTATTGGCTAGCTGGTATCTCAGCAACCAGCTCTCACGAGTGGAAAAGAGCCAGACGTCCTCCCCCACCCACCTCGATCCCTGCCCCCCTCTCTCCTCTTCTTTACACCCCCTTCTTCCCCCTTTTTTCTCCTTCCCCCTTTTTCTTCCCTCTCTCTTTCCAAAGCCTCCCTCCCCCGTCTTTTCTTTTCACTTGCCTCGCTTTGCCCCCCTTTTCCACTCCTACCCAGCCTCCCACTCTTTTTCCCCACGCACTCCCCCTCCCCAAATCGGGCAGAAAAAGGAGCAGCGAAGGAGCGGGAAGCCCCGGATGGGGGAGGGGACTTTGGGAATGGATGGAGGGGCGGAGTGGGGGGGGGGGAAGGCAATAGCTGCAGCCCAGTAACAGCTCCACATCGCGCGCGCGCGCGCGTGCGCGCACACACATATACAGACAGGGATCTAGGAATGATTTTTCTCTTCGGTTTGTGAATCTCATAGAAGGTGTTTAGAACAATTAGCAGAGGAGAGGAGGAAACCAAATATGCAAAAACCTGAGAATGGACTAAGCCAGGGTTGGATTAATTTATTAGGTATAATCAAATTAACGTCGATCTGGTTGTCCCCTGCAGGGTGGGTTTTCCATATTAGTATTACTACTACTGAATCCATGCTCCTTCTAAAACGTTCTTTTAAAATCCTGCCAGTTGTCGAAGAATCTAGAAGCAAAATTAGGAGCAGAGAAACACTGAGATTTCCCTGGCTTCTCTGGGAAAGATCCTGGAGAATTCAGGGCACTGAAGAAGAAGTGATAGAGCCCAAGTAAGTTCAACATCCAACCTTGCCCTCCGGGTCGCCCACCCAGAAGGGTAAGTAGTGGGGGGAGGGGAAGTTTTAGACTACTTTTAGAGCCCCAAGGGAGGGAGATCTTCGGTTCCTTTAAGGACCTTAGAACCTCACCCGGAAACAGGTTCAGTGAGTGAATGACATAGGACTTTACAGTATGACGCCCATCTCACACTTGAATACACATAGACGCAAGCACCCACCCACATATCTCGTGGAAGAGACCCCGTGTATATCCTATACATGGTCTGGTATTCTAGCGTTTGTTCTCTCCTCCGACCCCTACCCCAAAGACAGAGAATGACTATCACTCCCGAACTCCTTTGTACACCGCCAAGGAGGCCAAAGGGCGACCATTTGGAATAGGTTGTGGGCGAGCTCTCCCCACCTGTCACCACGGGACAGGCTCAGCACCGTCCCCTACTGGGCAGATTCTCTGGGATGGGCAGTCTAGTTTGGGGAAGCGCTCAACCGCACAGTCTGAAGTCTAGGATGGACGAAGGATGGTCGGAGGGGTATGGTGACCCTGATCTGCGCCTGGGCAATCCCGCTCTTGCCCTCCGACCTTCTTTCTGAATGACCGACATTTCCCTAAAGAACACAGACCTAGCCGGGTGGGGTTCGGGAGCAAGGAACAGCCTGCGCTTTTCTGTGTATTTAGTTAGATAGGCTGCTTCGCGGCTGTTTCGAAGGAAGGAAGTGTTGTGTGCTGCAGAAACAGCCTCTGCTTGGTGCCAGCGCCGTATCTCTCTCTCCCCGACCTTGGCTGAGATTTGCTGCTTCCGTGTTTTCTCTGCTAGAAAACGAGATTTCCCTTAGTGCACAGGGACACTGGTCAGCAGCTTTCCTCAGTACTCTATAGCCTTTCGTAGGTCTTGGGTGGTTAGCACATGACATGTATCACATGTTTCCTGGAAACACATATAACATGCATATATCCGCAGTCATGTCACATATGCACAAGTACAACCAGTCACCTGGTGCTCCCGAAGCGATGTCGCACAGCTAGAAACATTCTTTACGTCAAACATACGCAGATAGCTTGTTAATGTATATAAATGAAGGACCTCAAAGCTTTATGTTGGTAAAGACCCCTAAAGACGGTGATTGGCTGTATCAAAGGCAGACAGACCCCGCCTCTCCCATCCCCGACCCCCTTCTTGGCACTTCCAAGGACTCAGGGCCCTTCTTTCTCCACCCCCCCCATCCCCCTCCCCCAGCCCTCCGTCCTCTTGATCACGTAATCAAACAATTTAAGCCAATTCTAGGATTAGAATTTTTTTTTTTTTTACCTAGCCCCAATCCCAGTGATTTTATATATGTCTTCCAAACCGGAGGAGTCGCTAAGCAGCGTTGAGAACATAGTTGGAGGGGAGGGGGATGAGGAGGAGGGGAACTTGTTAGACGTAAAACACACACACGCAAAATAAATATGAATCAAGAACCCCTCCCCCTCTCCTGTCTCCTATTCTGCCCGAAGTTGGAGTGGTTCCATCTCAGAGTCTGGGGGAGCAGCCGACAGCATAGGCTGCCCTCCGCTTGGTTTGGGGTCTAGAATCCTAATCCAGTAAAGAGGTTCCCCAGTCACATTTTTCGTTTCTACCCTAGTCTCGCGTGAATCACTCCAAAAAGTTTCTCTTCTTCCCAACCGGGTTCTGCCACCACCCGCGCCGTCCCACATCCCCCAAACCTTCACCCCCTGCTCCCCTGACCCACGTCCAGCCTGTCCTGACGCTTCCTCCTTTGGGGTTTCCCAAGCCCGGGAGAATGGAAGCCCAGGCAGCATCTGAGTGGGGCCTTCGGGAGGGGCCCCTTCGGGGTGAGCTCGAGTCCAGGTTGGGAGGTTGCGGTCGCCGAGTCTCCCTGCACCTGCTAGAGTACGTGGCACGCCGAGGGCATGCACCCGGATCATCCCCTGGAAGTTCCTGGCGCAAATCTTTCAGTATTTTAGGCTATAGCAATTTCTTTATTCCTGCAAGGAGGGTAATCTTTGGTCGGATCTGGTGCATTGGATTAAACGTACACACACACACACACACACACACACACACACACACACACAACACACACACATATATACAAGCTATATTAATGGGGAGGCAGG
>CM053770.1:499369344-499488584 GCA_028658325.1 Potorous gilbertii
ATCAGTATTTTTCTCTACCCCAAAACGACTCTGTTGGGGGAAGAAAAAGGGGATTTGGGGTGTGTCCGTGTGGGGTGGGATGAAGGGGAAAGACCGGGGGAGGGTCAGACGTGCACGCCCTTCCGTACCCTGCCCTCCTGGCTGGCAGGTAAAAACGCCAGCTCCCCCCCTTCCAACAGTCGGAGCCGCCCGGCCCCCGGGCTGGGTGCGGGAAGGCCCCGTGGGGGGGGGGGCGGATGGGGACTGCGGAAGAGGAGCGTGGAGGGGAGGGAAGGGGGGGAGCTTTCGCCTCTTCCCCTACGGCAGCGTGGCGGCTGGCGCTGCTTTGGCAGCCATTTTCTGCAGCTGCCTTAGCTGGGGCTCTGCGGAGCGAGGTGGAGGCTGCGGCGGCCGCGCCGCCGGACTGGGCCCGCGTGGGGGGCGGCAGGGGGGGAGAACTGGTGGCGTGGGGGGGAGGGGAAGCTGAGGTAGAGCTAGCTGCCCAAGGAAGGGGGGGGTCGGCCCGGGCCCCCGCCCCCCGGAAGAAGCTGGTGTCCGGCCCCCCGCCCCCGCCCGTCCCCCCCCTCCCCACTCGGTGCTG
The DNA here is from genome assembly GCA_028658325.1 of Potorous gilbertii. Lineage (NCBI taxonomy): Eukaryota > Metazoa > Chordata > Mammalia > Diprotodontia > Potoroidae > Potorous > Potorous gilbertii. Next base: position 499,369,925 of record CM053770.1, read on the forward strand.
CATTGCAGGGGGAGCCGAGCTGCTGCTCCGCGTGGCTAGTGCCTGTGATACCACCCTTTCCCCCGCCATTTTGTGCTGGGGCTGGTGCTTTCCCAAAGCCGAGATGGAGCACACAAAACCAGTCCCCTCTCGCCCTCCCAGGAGGGTGGCCCCCGGACCCGATCCCTCTATCCCCAGCTCAATCCCGGAAGGTGGGGCCCAGGGTCCATCGAGTAGGGGCCCAAGCGCAGGGGCCAGACCCATCCCAGTCCCGGGGACCAGTTGAATGGCTATCCACCCTCCTTCCCCCAAAGGGCTCCCCCCGGGCGGGGGGAGGGTCGTCCCGGATCCCCAGCCCCGCAAACCCTGGCTGACACAATGAAGGAGGAGCAACAGGGCGTTTGTTCCCCCTTTGGGATTGAAATGAGGTTGGGAGGCATCTTTATCCTCGGGGCTCCCAGCCAGGAGACAGATATTCTCTATCCCCCAGTTTTCCTCTGCTGCATCCCCTTAGAAGGTGGAGGCATGTCTGCTGCTCTGAACACCCTCCTGTACTCCAGGGGCTTTTTGTAACGGAAGGGAAACAGTTTACCCCATTTTCTAGGGTGGCGGTTAGGTTCCCTCAATTGCCTCCCGGGGCCCTCAGCTTTTACTTTCGATTTCAATGTAGCAAAGGAGCTCAAACTTCAAGGGGAAGGGATGTGGGGTGGGGACGGAGGTGGGGGGAAGGGTAGTGTGTGTGGAGAGATAGTGGTTTTTGGAGTGTCGCAGTAGTATGGGGGAGGGTAAAATGGGATGGGATTACCTCCCCACCCCCCATTCACAGCTCCTATTCCCCAGTACGTCGCATCCTGGTCTGCAGTTTTAGGGAAGGGCTTGGCCAAGGTGGGAACACGTGGCTACTTCTCGGTTTGTCTTGGAAGAGTCGATTCCCGGAATCCATTTAGATCCCTTTCTTCCAATAGCATTTCTTTCAGGTTCTAAACGCCACCTCAGGGACAAATTCCAGCCCCCGAAGCCATCCCGGATCCACTCATAACCCCAATCTTCGAGGTACCTCCGTTATTAACTCCCTTAACTCCGAGTGGAGAGAAGAATTAGAACTCTTCCTCATCCAGCAAGAAGTGAGGGGTCTCATTTTGTACTTTTACAAAATGTAAATACGAATTCTCCATGACGCCCTCAGATCCCAGACAGGGGCTGAGACCATCCCTTCCTCTTTACCCACTTTTCCCCAGTGTCACCCCCTTTTTGTTAAAAAATCCAAACCCCACTAAAGGCAGGTTCTAATCACCCCCAGCCGCTCCGAGCCTCCAGGGCTCTGCACTCCAGAGCTAATGATTCCCAGCCCATGTTGATTCTGTGCTTGGCTCTAGAAACCAGTCTGACCACTTCGCTCATTTCCCAAGCCTCACTCCCTTGGCTTGCTGGCTCTCTAGATTGGGGTGAGACACGGATGGGGGCCCGCCTTGGCTTCACTTGAAATGAATGGATTTGCCCAGAAGGTGTGGATCAAAGTGGAACGCTTCCTGCCAGCTCCTGGATTTTTAATTCCTCTCTTCTTTCTCTTCTCCTACGATCCTTCCCACCCACCTTCTCTTTGCGGAAAAGAAGAGATTTTTAACTCAACCCTGAAAGAGGTTTCCTTGACTCCTTTCCATTCATTGCTTGTCACACAGCAACATTGATTGAACACCCACGAAAGTCCCGGACTGGATGCAATGAGGCATATTTAAGTAACAGAATGCCCCTGCCCTGAGAGAGCTTACTACTGGGAAGATTCGGTACACAGGAAACAGCTTGAGAGCCAACACAAAGCGACAGAGATCCCTGCAGGAGCTAAATTCTTTTATAATGGTGACCATGCCCAGTTTTGAGTCTGTGGCTATTTAAAGGATTCCAAATTACTATGTGATACAAACTCTCTACAAGAAATACGATGGTCAACCTCACATTAGGGAATCAGGCACTGCACCTGGAAGGGTGTTGAGGAGGAAATTCTGGAGACAAGCTTCAGTGCATGAGCAATTCTAGAGATGGATGGAAGAAAGCACTATGAAACCAATCTCCCTTCCCTCCCCTCCAGTATTGAAGCTACTTCCCTCCCCTATGAAGATGCTCCCTTTTCTCCTCCCTTCTCTTCCGTTTTGAAGCTGCTTTCTCCCCCTCCTGTGAATCTGCTCCCTCTCCTTCCCCTCCCCTATGAAGCTGCTTCCTCTCTCTCGTCTCACCTTTGAAGCTTGTTTCTCCCTTACCTTTCCCTCCTGTGAAACTGCTCCCCTTCCATCGCCTACTCTATTAGGTGCCTCTCACCCCTTCCCTCCCGTCTCATGAATCCGTTCTCCATTCTTACTCCTTCCCCTCTCTCCTTTTCTTTCCTTCACTACTCTCCCTTTCTTTTCTCTTCTCTCCTCTCCCCATCCATTCTCCTCTTTCTTCTCAGCAGTGGTAGGGGTTGAGAAATTACCCTAGTCCTTTGTGTTGTATGTCCATCTAAACAAGAATGTCCTTATTACTGGAAACGGGAGATGATAATCACAAGATGTAGGAGGATAGCTAGGTAGGGTGATGACCAAGCTCGGCAGTTCTCTTATTGCAGCTATACAGGTCTGAGCACAGGATGGCAGACCTCGAAAAAATGGGAAATGGCTGGGAATCTGTAACTGATGAAGCAGGACTGAGATGAGCAGAATGAAGGTCCATAGAAAAGAACTCTAGGGCTGGATGAATTCTTGGTGAAGAATGTCCTCCTTCTGCCCTCCCCCCTCCCCCCCAATATGTCTCTGATGATTTCTTCTCTGAGCACGAATGGTCTGTGTGTTTGCTTCTGCAGAGTCAGCACGAAGAAGCAGACAGGCTCCTTGTCAAGCAGAGGTGTACACATAGCCTGAGACAGAGAGAGTCAAATTAATCACAACCTAGGGGCCAGGCATGATAGGACGGATGGATGCTCCCTTCAGTCCCACTGTTAACATACGCCCTCGTTCTGGGCACATTCATTTATTTTGCTTTCCTGAGGGGATAATCTGAAGTTTGTCAATATTGCTACCCCACCCCCACCCCAGGTCACTTCTCAGATTAGTCTGCCCCTTTGGTCTGTGGCTACATGACTGCAGCTCCCTCTGTCTGTCTCTGTCTCTCTCTTGTCTCTCTCTGTCTCTGTCTCTCTCTCTCTTCTCCTCACTCCTGCTCTCTCCCACTCTCTCTCTCCTCTCCTCTTTCCCTTCCTCTCCCTTTCTCCCTCTTCTCCTTTCCTGTCCTCACCTCTGAAGGCTTTTACAAAGCTAGGTTCAGTTGTTTGCTTTTTTCCATGTCTCCCTTCTATCACAGAGGTAAAATTCAACAACCCCAAAACAATTGACCAAGATTGAAGAACTGAAATTCTCTCCAGCCCAGTTCTAAAGGTTTGAAAAGGAATGATGATCATGGTAAGATAAAATAATAACTCACTATCATATAGGTTTTTTTTTTTCATGTAGGGGAGGTAGTGTAATAGATAATGTGCTGGACTTGAAGTCAGGAAGAACTAGATTTGAATCTTGACACACACTTCATGTAACCTTGGGCACCTTATCTAGTCTCTATTAGCCTCAGTTTCCTCATGTGTAAAATGGGGATGATAAAATCACGTATCTCCTAGGATTGCTGTGAAGGCCAAATGAAATAATCTATATAGGAGGCATTTTAGAAACCTTAAGTTCCTGCATAAAATGCGAGTTATTTTTATAACAGCCCTGTGATGTATGTAATGAAAATGCTATAATGACTCTTTGCCTGATGAGGAAATTGATAACTCATAAAAATTAAGGGTCACATAGTTAGGAATTTGCAGAGTGGGGAATTCAGAGCCCTGTCTTCTGTTGCCAAGTCCCATATTCATTTTACTAAAACCCATTGACTTCAGATACCAGTTCCTTTCATCACATGCTAGGTGGGTGGGTGGAAGTATTTCTCCTGAAGAAAACAAATGGAGAAAAAAAGGGAAAATTATAGTTAGTCCTTTGATATCTTTGCCTGACTTTATTCTTATTGTCCAACATTGTCATCAATACGATCAACCTAATGGAAAGTGGTTTTCAAAATCATTATGTATCATGTTCCAAAAATCTTAATTCAGTTTTAGGTTAAGTTTCACTAAGACTTTAGGACACTGTATTTGTGAGAGAGTGTGTGTGTATGTTTTATGGTACTGTATGCAGGGCCTTAAGGTTTATAAGTGCTTTATATAGATTATCTCATTTGTTCCTCACAGCAGTCCTCGGGAGATAGGTGCTTTTATTTTCCCCATTTTACACATGAGGAAACTGAGGCTAATAGAGGCTTGATGAGTTGCCCAGGGTTAAAAGAGACATGGTTTGCAGAAGCTTATGATTTAAGTCTAGACATTAATGCTTTCTTAGGCATGTAACTGAAATAGCTTGGGTATAAATATCCTCCTAAAGGCAATGCAGGCTGTCCTTCACCTTGACCTCTTAGCCTATCTCCATCTCCCACAGGGATTCAAAGATAAAGACAAGTGACAAGAGCTTTGGATTGACTCTCATCTAGAGAATTTGATGAAGGAATAGCAGGTCTTTGGGAAACAGATCATAAAACTGGCACAGAGGTAGGTGATGAGGGACTTCAATTCTCTAGATACCTTCTCTGTCTCTTGTCTCTGTTTCAGTCTATAGTTGTCTCTCTCTCTCCACCTCTTTCCTCCCCTCCCCCCAACAAAAGAAAAGCTGTAGCTTTTTTGACATTCCTTCATAATAATTTCATCCTTCAAAAAGTAGGAGGAACCAGCAAGAGTAAATTCTTTGGATCTGATTCTCAGTAATAGGAAGGAACTGCTTGTTAGGGTGGAAAGGATGGGAATCTTGGAGAGAGAAATGACCTCTCTCTATCCTATAGTTTGTGATAGAGAAGAAATCTTAGTATGGTCTGAAACCGATTTTGGGAAAGTATATTTAAAGGTTCAGAGAAAAGATAGGTCAGATCCCAAGACAGAAATGCTTCAAGAAAAGTCAGCGCAGGAGGGATTGGAACATGCTCAAGAGTGAAATTCTGGTGATACAAAGGGAAACAATTACAATGAGAAGGAAAGAGTAGGAATTTTCTAAAGAGACTGTTGTGAATCCACAGAGAACTGGCCAACCAACTTTGATTTTTTTAAAATAAATATACAGAAGATTAAGGCAAGGCCAGCTAAGAGAAGATGAATGTAAGTGTGGAATGGCCTTGTAAAAATAGTATCAGGAATGCTAAAGCTCAGAATGAGCTGAGGCTGGCAAGGAACCTAAGGACAACAGAAACGGTTTTTAAAGGTATATTGGAAGAAAAAAAAGAGGCTCAGAGAAAGGATAGGACTTCTCTTTAGAGTGGATGGGACAGTGATAACTGACAGGAGAGTACACAGAGCTGCTCACCGCTTCTCATTTTGTTTCTGTTTTCTCTGCAAAGAAGAATGACCTTTACATTGGAAATAACAGAGCAAAAATAACTAACAGAGAGTTGCTGTACAAGTTAAGTGAGGTGCACATGTAGTAAGAGAGGATCTAGCTACAGTTGGTTAATTTAAGTCACCTGCCCCAAAGAAATGCTCAGATATTGAAAGAACTAGAAAATAAAATGAATGAGACTCCATTAATGATACTTGAAAGATGTTGGAAAATAAGAGAAGGTACCATCACGTTTTGGAAGGGGCAAATATCAAAAAAGTAAGAGGGTGGCCTAAATTATAGGCCAATGAGCTTGACTTTAATTCCTGGAAAAATTTAAAGTTAGAGATCATTGGTGAACATCTACAAAGTGAAGGGGTGATTGCTGAAATTTAGTGTGGCTTCATCAAGAGCATGCTGATCATATTAAGGTAATCTCATTTCATTCCCCAGCCCCCACTTTAGATTACTAAACTACTATATGAAAAGTATGCTGTGGATATAGTTTACATAAATTTTATTTTATTCTTTATGTTTTACGAAAAATATATTTACTGAGAAAATATAACCACAAATAATCCCTTTAAACCAGGGGCATACTCACCCTGACAGCATTGTAATCTTTTGAGAGAATGGGCTGAAATTTAAAAGAGCTTGCTATCTAATTTATTTCCAAATACAACAGGATTGCAGAACACTCAGGCTCAGGGTATATTCCCTGCTGGGCTGGGGTCTATCCTCAGGGCTAAGAGGATATACTAGGCTCAGCTGCTACCAAACTTGAGTATGGGCTCTACTTCCTGAACCTCTTGTCAGCTCACCCTACCAATCTTTCACAGTTTAGAAGGTCACAATTGACTCCAATTTTCTTTTACCTAAGTGCAAGAAAAACAATTGCAAAGCTATTCCAGGGACAGAAAAACAGAACTGCATACTCATGCCTGTCTGGATACCACCTCTCTCTTTCCACCTAGAGGCTTAGAGGTGATCACCTCCAGGAAGAAGTATTTACCTGGATCTTGGCAAAGCTTTTGATAAAGTATGTTATACTATTATTGTGAAGAAGTTAGCATCATGTAGATTAGATAATAAATTATCAGGTGGATTTAGAACTGGTTGGATGACTAAACTCAAACAATAGTTGTTCATGATTCAGTGGCAGAAGAATACCCAGGGATCTATGTTTGGCCCTGTGACAGGTGAAATCTGAAATAACTGAGGAAACAAAGGTTTGAGCTTCCAAGTATATCCATTTATTAAGCAAATGCCTGCCAATTGCATAACAAATTGAGACCAGGCCTCCTTGGTTTGGCATTAGAGGAGACAGATTTTTATGCATTAAAAGAAAACAGTTAACAGAATATAAACCGAGATACAAGGTAATCTGATTTCTAATTGGGGGAAAGATTAAAGACTTTCCAGTTTGGGAGGGGAGAGCAAACAGATACAATTCCCTGAAATCTGAAAAAGAGGCATCCTACCCAAATGTCTGAATTAAATCAAAAGAACATGGGAACAGTAACTGCTTGACTAGTACAGAGTCCTTTTTCAGATAAGAGATATGAGTTGCTTGAGATGTATAATTGTGAGCAAACTCTTTGTATCAATCTTTGGATCTCTCCAGGTTTCTAGTCAGCATAACCTAGATCCTTAGTTAAGGTCTCTAAGCAACCAGTAAAGGTAATCCAACTTCTCAGCCATTCAGGACTAGGTTCAAACAATGCAATGAAATTTTCTCACAATTCTCATAATTGAACAAAGTTTTCTCACAAGATAGAAATTGGAGTGGACTCATAATTGAATAGAAAGAGAACTGAACTAGCTCCAGAACTGAGTCACAAGAGGGAGTCAATTGGATTCTTGCAATTCCCACAATTCCCTTAGCCTATTTATTTTTATCAATGATTTTGACAAAGGCACTAGTGGCCTGCCTATTAAATTCACAGATATCACAAAGCTGAGAAGGGTAGCTGACATACTAGATCAAAGAGGATTGGGCCAAATCTAATGAGATAAAATTCAATAGGAAAATGTAGTCACAGGATCATAAAAGTAGTGGTAGAATGGATCTCAGAGGTCACCTACTTCAACCTGTCTTACACCTGAGTACCAAATAAAATCGCCTCCATAAGTAGAAAATGGAGGGTGAAATGGAGAGGCAACAGTTGTTAATAAATATGATCTTGGCATTTTAGTGGACTGCAAGCTCAGTAGGAGCCAGTAGGGTGATGTGGCAGCCAAAAAAAGCTCATTTGATCTTGGGCTGTATTAAGAAAGGCATAGCTTCCAAGAAGAGAGAAGGGATAGTCTCTCTACTCTGCCCTCATTAGACCCTATCTGAAGTATTGTGTTCTGTTCTGGGCACCATGGTTTAACAAGGTTAATGATAAACTGGAGAGTGCTTAAAGATGGGCAACAAAGATAGGATAGCTTTGAGTCTATGACATCTCGTTGTTCTTGTCTGTCTTTGGTTCTCGAAGAGGACCAATGATCAGGAGAGTGATGTCTTGAATTTAATGAATTGGACTTAAGTGAGACAGAGTTGTGCAAAGTCATCAGTCTCACTGTCTCCTCCCAAGTCTTTGGAGTTCAGGGCCAAGATATAAGTCAAGAGACTGGTGATGGCCCAACATGACTTGTGAAGATTAGTTAAAGGAACTTAGTGTATTTCACTTGGAAAAAAGAAAACTCAGGAGAGACAGGGCAGCTGTCATCAAGTATCCAAAGGGCTGTCATGTGAAGGAGGGATTAAACTTGTTTTGTTTGACCACAGCAGGCAGAACCAAGAAGTTGCAAAGAGATGGATTTAGGTCTAATATCAGGAAACCATCACAACAATTAGAGATGTTCAAAATGGAATAGATTGCCTTGAGAGGTGGTACATCTTTCAGCAGAGATTGGATCACAATTGTCTGGTATAGTACAGTGGGTATTCCTTTTGTACATGAGATGTGTTATTCCACTCAACTGCTGTGATTTTTTGAAGACAAATAGTTCTCCAGGCTGTTATTAGGACTCTCCAATTGTTTTCTCTGGAGAAAAACTCAAGGGAGAATTGTGCCAAGTATAAGTGATCACATAAGAAAAACTGTCTGCATTCACTTACTTCTTGAAGGAAATCTCTTTTCCCAATAGTAATTAGTCTTACTTATCTATAGTGAAGAGGCTCAGTGGGTTGAGTTGGGCCTAGAGTCAGGAAAACCAGAGTTCAAATGTGATGCTTATTAGTTATGTGACCACCCATGGGTGTGTCATTTAATCTCTGTTAGCCTTAATCCACTGAAGAAAATGGCAAACCACTCCAATGTCTTTGCCAAGAAAAACCCCATGGACAGTACTGGTATGCTATGGTCCATGGGGTCACAAAGGTTTGGACACAAGTGAATAATGGGACAGCAACAACATATGATTAAATAAACCTTAGAATTAATAAATAAATGTAAGTTATCAATGACATAAAGATATCTGTAACTATTTGAAATATTTTAGCTATGGTGAGTGTCAGCCTGTGTTACTTCAAGTCCACAATATAATAGTAGTTTACTCCTGTTTGGTTATTTAGAAACTCAGTCTCATAACATAATCAGTTCACTCAAGATATTGACTAATTGTGATTCTTAATATTCTACTTCAAGAATAGCCCTTTCCCCCCTTTGTCTCCTCTTTATTAATTGCAGGAAAGAATTTTTCGAAAATCTACTATATTTGCCAGTTCCTCACACTCTCTTTAGAGAATTTGTTTTATAATTTTTATAAGTTAATTTTCTTTATAACTTTATAGTTATATACAATCCTATAAATTCTAAACTAAATAAAATAAAATAAAATGCTAAATTAAATAAAATAAACTAAATAAAACTATACTAAACTAAATATAGTTCCAACAAAGGAGATTCTCCTCACCTTCTTCCTGTATGTATTCTCCACAGATTTTTTAATAGATCCTATCACTAACCACTTAGGGAAATGTTTCACATTAAGCAGTTTTCTCAACTGTCACTGCAAAAGTTCCAATACAAACTACTTTTTTCCTCAAAATTCTATTTGGACCTTTGTAGTCTTAAAAAGATAGTAATAGTCTTCCTTGTATCTGTGAGATAAACATTTAAAACAAATTATACTGGGAAGACTGGGGAGGAAAAACATGCCAAAAGATGGAAGTGGCCTACCCTTAGCTGTTGAGATTATAAAGTACGTTGCCAGTTTCCCAATACCTGAAGCTCAAAAATTCTATCTCCCGACATTCTTACCTGGTGAGGGGAATTCCATTCTTGGAATTTGACCAGTCCAATAAATGGGATACTCCCATATTCAGGGTTTTTGAGGATAATGGCTCATATCTACATAGATATAGATAAAACTTGAGGATTGTAGAATAATGGCTATAGATAGGATCTGCAATCTACAGGAATAGAATAGATGAAATCCTAGATAAATATCTCCTGGACCAAGTTTTCAAAGAGATGGAAGTGTCCATGGGAAAGGAAATCATTAAGCATTAGAAGAAGGGACGTTTGATATTTAAATTGATTTCCTGGGGGTAAAACTCATATTGCTCCTTTCCTACTCTTAGAATTTTTGGAGATTGACCTGAAAGATCTTCAAAATGTTGAATTTTTTTCCTGAGTTCTACCTGGAAGTTTTGGTCTCTTTCAAGATTCTGGAAGCACTCCTAGATCTAACCTAGAGCAAGTTTGATCTGAAGCTGTACTGTGGACCCTTCTTATTCTTGACCTGTATTCCCAAGGATGGATAGGAGTTAGAGTGTCCCCCCAGGGATGCAGAAGGAGAGAATGTTCTTTGAGATACTGGAAATGTTTGGTGTGGTGGAAAGAATACTTTGTCCTGGAATCAGGTGACCCTTGGTTCTGGTCCTAACTCAGTCATTACCAATTGTACAATCTTGGGTGAGTTAAATTGCCTTTCTGAGCCTCAATTTCCTAATCTCTAAAAACAAAGGAATTATATAGAGTTCTTCTTATCCTAACATGCTATGATTTTAAACTGAAAAAAATCTGCAAGACAGCTCTATTATCAGATCGTTTAATGGGTTGACATGGGCTTCATCCTATTCTTACATAGTCTTTTTTCCAAGGACTTTCTAGGTTTTCAGAGTTTTTATTCCAGGTAGTATGAAAATTCTGAATACTTGATATGGCAGTGCACAAGCATTCAGTTCTAAGCAGATTATTTAAAACATCATACTTGAATTTTTATGTATCAGTGGTAAGGCTGGGTGATTGTGGAAATAATTGTTTATGATGATTCTCTAGTTCAAGTACAGTTAATTTTTTTAGTTCTCAAGGTTATTATCTTCATCATCAATATTATCTCTTTTACAGGATTCAGACAGGAAGAGTCCAAGGAAAAATTGATATCTTGCTATTATAGTACCTGACGCATAGTGGGCTCTTTAAAATGTTTATTGATTGATTGGTTATTATTGTGTCATTGAATGTACTGCAGACTCTTCTACAGAGGTTAAAATGACTTTGTTATTGAATAAAAGTACTGGTATGTAATAATATCTTTGGTTAGATTCACTGAAAACATCTTTTGAGTAACTCCAGTGGCAGATAGGAGGAGTGTATGAATGGCATGTATCTTTCCCTGTTCCCATATCATTATGATTTCTTTCACTAGGTCTCCAGATTTTCAATGTTCTTTATTCTTTGTGGTTTGGAGATTCAGTATTCAGCATGGTATTAGCTGTTAAAAGCATTGTCTTTACATTTTTTTATGAAAAGACATTATGTCCAGGGAATTATAAATAACTTGTATCTGTAATAATACTCCAGTTGCTGTATTTATTGAATTCTCAAGAATATTTTAGGGGTTTACATACAAGAATTTGGGATCTACTAGTTTATAAGGGTCAGTGAGTTTCTGGCATATAATTCTAATCACTTGATTATTTCTTTCTAGATATACTAAATAGCTACTCAGTTTTTCCAATGTGCAGGGATATGTTGTTCAATTCCCACCACTGCATTTATAAACTACTCTGACCAATGAAGATGAACTTCCTTGGGGATAATCTTTCTATGTTTTCTGGTGGCAATAGGTCTTCCTTTAGACCAACCCCTCCTTTTGTATAAAATCAACTTACATTATACAGATATTTGTTGGATCCTCCTTCATCAACATATTGTTGGTTGAGTTCATATGGATGTTAGTCATGGAGAGCCTTTTGATAGCCCTCCTGGATCTGAGTCATTTGCTAGGCTCTCTCCAGAGATCAGCCACTTCAAAATAAACAAACAAAAGCATCCTACACAACTTCAGCTTTCTCATTGATAATCTTATGCTCTATGCCTAGTGGACACCAGAGTGTCTGTATCATCTTCAACTATTAGTTTAAGTAACTCAAATTCTTTAGTCTTTAGGTGCTTTTGAGGGGCCTAAATAATAACCAACAAATCAATAACGAGTTGCACCTTATGCTCCCTGGACCTTTTGGGCAAACCATTTTTGCTTCTCAGTCAATATGCCTTTGGGGGTGGTGGTGGTAAATGCTTATAGATTTTTCTGACTGATATAGGCTATGAATGCTTTCTACATAAACACAGTATTGGCCTATATTCAGAGGGGTCATTGGTATTCTTATCTTTTTGTTAATAAATATAGAATGTGTTCTGTTAAGAAAAATGGAATCAGTCCCGTATCAGTAAACTACTTTTCTCCTAATTCATGTCCCGCTATGAAATATTTGAGACAAAAATTATGGATCTTACCCAGACTTGCTACTTTCTAGATTTGCAGACATGATAATTTCTTTTTTAAAAATCATTTTTGTTATTATGAACTTGAAAAGCATCAATGAATGTCAACCTGTTCCTATACAAAAAAATCCCAGAAGATACTGGAGTTTTTAAGTCACATCCTTTAATGTAACTGTTCTGTCATTCATTGTTTTAATGGTTCACAAGATTTCTCTTTCATGGTCAATCCAGTCTGTATTTTTCTTTGTCTTGGAATGTTTTTGGTCTTTTTTTATTATCAATACTATGGTTGAATTGTTAATTTTATTCTTTGCACTGCTTTGACTCTTTGTGTCACCCTAACTTTTTGTTATTAGCTTTTAATTGTTGATTAAGGATGTCAAGACTTTCTAACGTAATGAAGGACTGACTGACTTGCCAATAAGAGCCAAGTCTTTCCTGTATACACCAGGCCCTGCCTGTTACTAGTTCACATGAAGATTTGGTGAGTCTGCTTCTGGAAGTGAATGATACCATGTAATTGAAAGACCCTGCTTTCCCTGATTCATAACATTAATAGGTATTCTGTGATTATTTTCTATCTGATTACCGAGTAGGGGAGGGAGCTTTTTTGTTGGTTTCTGAGACAGAATTGAGTGAGCATACAAAATGCCAAATCAAGCTTTCTTTCCAACTGGCAATTCTGTAAGCCTGTAGGCAGACAGAAAAACCTAAAGTTTTAATCATCATATCTCAATTGCTATGTGACCTTGAATACATGACACCATTGTTTTTCTGTCTCTGTTGTGTTTCATTCTTTCTTGCCCTTACATGGATAGAAGATGAGATAGACAAAGCTATAACCTTGCGAGCTTTGAAAGGTCAGAAGAACCACTAGAAGTCCAAGAACTGGAGTTCATATTAGCATTTGCTGGAAGCTGAGCTCAGTGAGAACATATTTTCAAGGAGTGATCTGCAGGACCTAGCCTAGCAATGGATTAACCCATTAAACAAGAAGCCATGCCCCATGAGAAGGGAATAACTCATTTATACACTATACCACACTCAGAATAGGAACTTCTTGGGAAGAATGTTTAGTAACAGTCAATTGAAGTTAGAGCCAACTTTCCCCAGGGCTCGAGGTGGTACAGGGAAGAGTGTGCCACAGTTCAGGAGATGTTTTTGTACTTTTGACTCTTGATATGGGTATCTTTTCAGTAAATATCCCTTTGTAAAAATTAATTGATGTTAATTGGTTAAATGATATTAAATTACTAATCACTATCAATTAGTATTGGTGAAAAAAACCTGGAATTTCAGTCTTGAGTTGATAGCAACCGAACCACACAGCCCCTCAGAGGTACCCCTAGAACACTGTAATATTAAGGGAATTTGAAGATCTTACCTGCCCCTTAATAGGCCCATGTAACCTGTTTTCAGCTTTGACCCAGTCCACAGTTTGAGTCACATGGAGCTGATGGTGGGAGGAGCTTGCTGAATGGGTGGAGCAGGAAAGGTATAGCAGAGAGAGTGAGGTGAAGCTGAGAGAGAGATATCAGGCAGAGCAGAAAGAGCAGCTAAACCTGGGTGAGAAAGGGACATTTTGCCTTTGGGGAGGCCTGATGAAGAGAAGGCTTGGGGATGGAAGTCCTTCCTCTGTTGATAATGTGTGCAGACTTCCTTGTTCCCATGGTGGAATTGGTTTTCTGGTATCTGAATAAATATTTTGGTTTCTTCTTTGAGGAAGAGAGTTTACATTTTGCGAATTTACCCTGGAAATATGCCTGTATATCCATAGCAGCAGCTGTAGGTATCTATTGCATTGGCACTAAAAACCTAACAAGGAGATGTAGCTAGCTGAGTTCTGGGACATAGCCTCCTATTTTATGCAAGAGTTGAGAGAGTAAGTCCAGAGTCTTGCTATACTGATACATTTTTATTTTCTGGATTCCATTTCACATCCATCCATCCTTCCTTCCTTCCTTCCTTCCTTCCTTCCTTCCTTTTTTCCTTCCTTCCTCCCTCCCTCCCTCCTTCCATTCCCTCCTCTCTCTCTCTCCTTCCTTCCTTCCTCCCTTTCTTTCTTCCTTCCTTTTTTCTTCCTTCATTCATTCCTTTTTCTTCTTCACATACTGACTAGATATTGATATAATCCTTCACTGTCTTTCTTTGGGTCTTCAATAGTTTTCTAAAGACATAGCTCAATTTGTCTTTCTGTGACCTTTACTGTGGTAAAAGCTTCAGCATATACTATTGAGTGAAGATTTGGAAATGTTTTTATACTATTAAGTATTGTTGAAGCATGCATTTGTTCATGGTGATTTTAACATATATCAGCTTTTAAAAAGAACTCTTTTTTAGCATATTTGGCCTATTAGTCTTGTGTTATCGCACTCAAGGAGATTCCATTCTAATTATATCCATTTCTTTCTCTTTTTCCCCCCAATTCACAAGCATCCCTTTTCTCTCCTACTCCTCCCCCTGATTAAAAAAAAGAAAGGAAAACAAAACCCTTGTAATAAATATGCATAGTCAAGCCAAACAAATTCCCACGTTGGCCTTGTCCAAAAATGCATGGCTCACTTTGAAATACCCATTTTGCTTCTCGAAATCATTTGCAGTAGTGGTGAGAGCGAGTGACTGAGTGACTTGAGTGACTGAGACAAATGATGGTAAAAAAAATCTGTGACCTAGAGAATCATCCAGACTGGGGACCTATAGATTCAGAAGACAAAGATTTAGGTGGCTAGTAGCGGGGAGCTAGAGTTGGTTGAATTCATGAAAAGTTCAGTCCAGTGTTCTAAAATGGAGGGGAGGGGAGGCTCTTAACCTGCTTAGTGAAAGTTGTGTCAAAATAACTGGAGGTGAATTAGAGATTTAAATCCTTAGTGACTATCATTTATCTGCAAACATTCATACCATACAAGATGATGGATCCTTCTGTCAGGAAACAGGGAGAATGTGATTGGAGATTAAAACTCAATGCCACGTGCTAAAGGGTAACAGAGATATTTACACTATAGAATTTCTATATTATAGTGAGAGAGATGTTCTTGAATGCACCTTTTGTGCATTGACAAATATCAGAATTTAGGCAACAGTTAAATTAGTTGACCAAGCAATTGGAGTTTGGAATGATAACGCAAAATGGCTATTCCCATTTCTGTCTATTGCAGACTAAAATTGGCAAGTGATGGAAGACAGGGAGATGGTGTGACTGAAAGTGGCAGAGCTGGGCTGGAGATGGAGGAGCATTTCATTTCTTTGACCAGCTGGGGAGTTGACTAAAGGAACGCAGGAGATCTCTTCTAATGTTTGAAATGTCAATATGTTCTCTGCTTGCTGCCTTGCCAAGATTTGATCAGATAGACTGGCCTGTGTGATGTGTTCCATGCAATGCATCTTGTGTATTTAGGTATTTCAACAATGTTGTAAGGGAGGCCAGGCAGCAGTAAACAGCAGTAAATAAACCTAATTGGATATGAATTCCAAGTCTGACATGTTTATCTCCTTTCTTCTTTATCTTCTAATCTATTACATTTCTGTTTGTTATTTAAGTTTCAAGAGGCTATTCCCTTTGGCCATTGGATGTATTTTGAAACTTCATGGAAAAAGTCTCATTTACATTTTGGAGACCACATGCCATTATGATAAACTGTTAGAAATCCTGCTGTCTATTGGGAAAGGTTAGAGCATAAATTAGTGTAGCACCCTCTCTGGGGTCACTTTCTGAACTCACACTATCATTGGTAGATTGGGTCTCCAGAGAGTAGCTGATTACTATGATTCAGGGGTTTAGGGTAACCCTGAAGGGGTTGGATTTCTAGCACTGTCACTCAGCAGACATTACTAACATGTTCCCCATTAATATCAGTTAACTGGACTTCAGTTGACTTTTAGAAAAGGCATTTACTGAGAGCCTGTAGTATGAATAGTTGATACAAAATATTCTCCCCTTGCATAGGTCTTTGGGAAGAGCAAATGCAAACTTATAGTACAGTGTTAATGAGGCACCTGTGTAGAGAACATATATAACAGAGAGGGATCTTCCCCTCTCCAGGCCCAGGAAGTTCCACTCTTTTTTGGAGAGTCCTCATGAAGTTCATTACAGGATATGGAACTGGTGATGGATGAAGAACTCCCATGGTCAGCTAAGTTGGCTCCTCAAAGAACATGACTTTCTTACTGTACAAGTCTTTGGTCCAGCCTGTTTCTCTGCTGGAGTAAGCTACTTTTCTACTGGGTCATGCTGGGCTGTTTCTGGTACTCTCTCTCCCCCTCTCTGCTCAAGGAAAGGAGAAGATGCCAGCTGTACCCTGAAGTGTTCACAAGGTTACTACCTAGACACACCCATCTCAGAGTAAGTGCTCTATTATTTCCCAATGGTGGGACCATAGGACCTCCCAAATCCACAAAATCCCTGTCTAGATACATCCACTCCAGAATACTCATTCCTTTAAGATCGAGAAAAAGCAACACCAGAGGCAGAGGAGACCATGTACTCACAGCCTCCACAGCTGAGTGGGAGACAGGACAGCTGTCCTCCCCACTTCCCCCCACCCCACTGCAGTTCAAAACAGTTCTGTCTCATTTGCAACCACAAAGGAAAAAAAAAAGACTGAGAAATGGGTGGGATACACTTTTTGTTTGCATACTTTGTTCCAGTTCAGCAACTCCTGAGTCATCAGTTCTTCAGGCTCCACAACCAATTAAAAGACTTTTCATCATTACACCATACCAACCCTCTTATGGCTAGAAACCAACTCTCTTAAATTTCCAAAATGGTTAAGCAGGCAGAACATATCTATGAATGCTCTAAGAACAAAACCCAACCTGGAATATCTGTGCATGCTTCCAGGACCAGCTCCCCACTGGCCAGTTTATCCCCATTATACTAGGATTCCCCCTTTATTTCCAGATTCAAGAGCCCACATGGTATATTGGAAAATGAACAGGACTTGAGATCCGGAGGGATCAGTGTTTCTATGCAACCTCTGCCACATCCTTGTTATATGATGATGGGCAAGTCCTTCAACTTTGTTTTAGTTTACTATTATGGAGAAAATAATATTTGTAATATGCATCATACATAGAATTTATAGTAAGGATTGAATAAAATAATATATGCAAGGGGTTTTATAAATCTTAAAGGACTACATCAATGTCAGCTATTGTTACTGTGGGTGTGGGACAATGGAGCCTATGTGGTGAGGGATCTGTGCTCTGATTCATGGCTAAAGGCAGCCCATTGGTGCCTGATTGATCCTTAGGTGTCTCTGTGACACGGAGCCCGCAGAAGCCACTCCCTTAATAGGGTATGACAACTATGAAAAAGTTCTGATTCTTCCTGATGGTTCTGGTTTCTTTTAAGATTCATTCAGGTCTGTTTTCCCTGAGATTTCCCATAAGGTGAGGAAGGGGGTTCACCCTTGAAGCAAACACATGGTCACATGCTTGCCTAGGCAAGCCTGTGCCAAAACCATTGGTTTCTGGCTGCCTTTTAGGTCACTGAAAAACAATCCTATTAAAAGGATATTTCCATGTAATAAGGACTGGCCAATGACCCCAGTCCCTATGAGCATGTGCAGAATATTATTAATGCAGTTCCTTATATGAAGGAGGCTAAGGAGTCTACTTCTGGGAGTTATTAAGATGTGAAATGAAAGTATCTTGGAGAAACTTTGTAGCACTCATAATTCTGTAACGTGTTCCTGTCTGCTAATCACTTGATGCAGAGCAGCCTCTTTTATTGCCTGTAGTTACTAAACTGGAATTAGGGACACCTTCAAAAGGCCTCTTTTGGCCTACTTGGTCTCTTCCCTCTCTTGGTTTGGCTTCATTTCTTTGGCTGACACCTTCACTAACAATATCTGGTGAAAAATAAGGCTATAAGAGGAAAGATCTTGGGTCCTCCCCACTGAAGCTGACATGTGGACACCTGAAAATAGGTCCCAATCCTTGCCTTGATTCTTTCATTGTAGGTGAAGAGGTTGGGTGGTATCATTTTATGAATATCAAAAGGTCAGAAGAGTGAGGCTGGCAATTAGGTTCTTGCCAGATTTTGCAGCTTGTCCAACATAAATGCCCTTAGGAAGGAAAAGAACCTTTAGCTATGTTGCATTTGAAAGTGAACTTCATGGGACCAAAACTATGTAGAACCTGTGCTAAGTAAGAGTCCAATATCCCCACAGACTGGCAATTAGGTTCTTGCCAGATTTTGCAGCTTGTCCAACATAAATGCCCTTAGGAAGGAAAAGAACCTTTAGCTATGTTGCATTTGAAAGTGAACTTCATGGGACCAAAACTATGTAGAACCTGTGCTAAGTAAGAGTCCAATATCCCCACAGACTGAGTTGGTATGGGGAAAATGTGCTCTCCAGGTGTTGCGGAGGAGAAAATATTTGTACTTCGATTCTTGCTATACATTTTAAGTAAGTGAAACTAAATAAATGAAACAGGGTCATTGGTCACTTACTGGTGACTAACAGGAAACACAAGCCAGTGGCATTAGAGAAAAACATCCTTAGGGATACTCCTAGAAGTTTGATGGGGAGATAGAGCCAGTCTGATTCTGGAATAATGAACTAGAAAAATATTGATTACACCAGTATCAGTAGTTACCTCATGAGTCTGAGAATTCTGGAGTCCCTGAGATGGGCCTAATTCCCCAATGGGTGGTGGGTGCTTTTTGCAACTCTACCTTTTCTCCAAGGAAAAAACTCTTACTAAGAGGATGCTACAGCTGAAAGAGACAAGAAAATTTCAATCCTGCTGGGTTGGTTGAGTGATTTGGGCAATATAGATTAGATAAGAATGGAAATATCTGTTCAACAGAACTGTTGAACAGTTCTGAAACTTGTAGTTGTAGACAACCAGGGATTTGGGGTTCTATCTAAGACTCAACTTGGCAAGCAGAAGTTGATCACTATTGCTGGGTGCTCAGTTTGAGCCACCATGGCCGCAGAGGAGGGGAAGGGGAGAGATATGCCGCCTCTAAAACAGAAGTTCTTAATCTTTTCGCATCATGGACCTCTCTTGAGAAGACTGTGGACCTCTTCTCAGAAGAATGTTTTTAAATGCCTCAAATAAAATACAAGGATTACAAAGGGAACCAAATATATTGAAAGATAATTTTCAAAATATTTTCTAAAAACAAATTCAGAGGTTAAGAACTTCTCTACTTATTCTTGTAGGAAATCCAAAGGAGAACTGACCTGAATGTGTCTCAATAGAGGTCACATCCCATATATGATGGGGGTGGGGGAGTAGAACTTTTCCATAGTTTTTATAACTATACAGTTGGTGGTATAGTTGGTAGAGTATTGGGTCTGGAGTCAAGAAGATCTGAGTTCAATCTAGCCTCAGATACTTACTAGCTATGAGGTCTTGAGCAAGTTACTTAATCTCTGTCTACCTCAGTTTTTTTAGCTAACTAAGGGAGATACAAAATGAAAATCATATATGATTCCTTTTGTCCAGGAAAGTATAATTCAAAAATTACCTTGACAATTTAAGACAAATCTTTCAATTTTCAGAGGAATGTCTGACCTCCTACATTCACCTAGTTAACAAGCCCTATCCGTTCTACTATCTATCGTGTATTTCATCTCCTTTCTGACATTACCCCCGTTTCGGGTGTTCATGACACTAGCATGGACTATTGCGATAGTCTCCTACCTGAAAAGGCAACATGTCACAGTGGAAAGAGCACTGCTTTTTGGAGGCAGAGGATATGAGTTCAAATCCTTCTTGAAGCCATTTTACCCTCCTGGGTGGTAAAATGAGAGAGTTTGATCAGATGACTTCTGAGGTCCTGTCCAGCTCTAGATCTACATCCCTAGACTTCAAGATGCCACCAGTTTCTTTCTGATGCAAATAATTTTGTACACACTTCCAGATTAATCTGGATCAGGGCTTCTGGTCTTATCAATCCCCTATTTCAAAATCTCTCATAGTTCCCTAATCTACATTAGAAAGTGAAGGTGACTTAGGATAACATGAAACTCTTCATGCTCTGCCCCACCCCCTTACCATTCCAGCCTTGTCTATTCAGCCCACATATCCTACATTCTAGCAGAACTAGAATACTGTGTTCTCGAACATATTGTGCCCTTCTGATTCTATGCTTTCAGTCAGTCCTTAGAATGCCCTATCCTACCCCATCATTACCTATTGAAATCCTGCCCATTCTTCAAAGTTTTGCCCCAGTGATGCTTCTTTTTATGAACCCTTCCCTTATACCCTACCCTTGCACAGCTGGAAATCATCTTTTCTTACCCTGTCCTCATAAAGCTCTGGGCCCTTCATATCATAATTAATACATTGTGCCTTAGTGCACTTACTATTGTACATTTTCTACCTTCCTGGTTAGGATGCAAACTCCCTGGGAACAGAGACCATGTCATCTTCTTCTTCATATTCCCCTTTATGTTTTGCACAAAATAAGTAATCAATGTTTGTTGAATTGTACTGAATTAACTTCATTATACTCTTTTGCAGAAGCATATCAAGGAATCTGTACTTTGCACAAGTTCTAAAAGTCCATACCCTATTTTACTACCCTGTCCACATTGACAAACTTAGACCTTGGAGGAAAATTGTTTTTCTTCTAAACAACCTCCCCTGCCAGTTGTTAATCCCAATCCCCTCTACCTCTGGAAGACTAATTAAATGAAGATAACCACGCTTCCATCTAGACAACTATATTTTCTAATCATCTATCAGAAGAGTCTTTCCTGAGGGATACAGAAACATTTTTTCAAATATTTAAAGAGATAAAACATAGACCTGCTATCCCCCTAACATCTTCCTCCAATTCCAAATTGTAAGCCAAAGCTGGCTGTGATGCAATAGAACATATGGGACTAATGGCCAGAGGACCCTAGTTTTAATCTCAGCTAAGCTTCTTAACATCTGTATTCAAAATCTTGTGCAAGTTAATTAACCTTAATGGCCCTCAGTTTCCTCATCAGTAAAATTATGGCCTGAGATTAGATGAATTGTAAATTCCTTTCTTTAAATCAATAAACATATCATTTTGGATTCTTGAAGTTTATTCCAGTGGAACTCAAATTCTGGTAGGTCTAACACAGATAGAAAGGACTGGATTGTGTCATCCAAGGAACAGCATCCCTAAGGTCAGAGAGACTTGTTGTCAGGTAAAGTTTTTTTCATCCATAGCAACTCATGGAAATTATCAACAAAGGCAGGGAGGAGCTATAGTTTGCAAACTATAAGAAGTGATGGATCGTTGAGGCACTGAGGAAACCATGTGGAAGAGAAATTAAAGCAGCAGAACTAAGATGGTGGAATAGGGGCAGAATTTCATCTGTCCTCTCCCAAATTCTCCTCCTAATAACTATAAAATAATGTCTCAAATCTAATTCTGGAGTGGTAGAACCAACAAGACCAGAATGAAACAATTTTCCAGCCCAAGACAATTCAGGAAATAGGCAGAAAAGGTCTATCTCATCAGGGTGGTGATTGGACCCAAAACACAGTGGAGGCCATACTATGGCAGCACCAGCAGCAGGCCTTGGAGTTGGTTGTAACAACAAAGGTAGGAGTAGCTGCTAGAGCTCTCAGTCCACAAATGGTAAGGAGGTTGGACAACTGATCAGAAAGAGATTACAGGGGACCTTTTGTTGGTTCAAGATTCTGTTGCATTATCCAAATGCAGTTCCAGGTCAGAGTTCAAGGGCAAAGAAGAGTGGCCATGGGGAGCAGGGACTATGGTCATAGTTCCAGAGCATAGTGCTTGTGGTTGCTCACAACAGAGTAGGGTCTCTGGTCTCAGTTTCAAGGCAGAAAGGTACTAGCTCTTGTGGCTGCAAGAGGGCAGGGGATTTGGTTACCATTCTAGCAAGAGGAGTATGCTGATGACTACAGAGAACAAGGTTCTTTCCAGAATTAAGGTAAAAATGAAGACCAGGAGAGCAGTGACCATACCTCTCTTTCAATCATACCATTCTGGAAGCACTGAAAACTGCAGATCCTTAGAGCTATCTCTGAAAACTGCAGCAAAATATGCCTGAAGGTTGGAAACATACCCCCTCTACTTGGAGAACAGAGCCTAAAACTTAACATAAAGTTAAAAAGTCAAGAAATAGACTGGAAAAATTAACAAAACCTGCCCCCCCCAAAAAAATTCCTGTCCAAAGGTTACTATGGTGACAGAGAAGATCAAGACACAAAACTCAGAAGAAAATGATGTAAACACAGCTATAAGCAAAGCTTCAAAGAAAAAAAAACAGTGAATTGGACACAAGCCCAGCAAGATTTCCTGAAAAATTTCAAAAAGGATTTTAAAAATAAAATTAAAAAGGTACAGGAAAAATTGGGAAAAGAAATGAGAGTGATGCAAGAAAATTATAAAAAGAGAGTCATCATCTTAAAAAATAGAACTGGTAAAATGGATAAAGAAGCATAAAAATTCACTGATGAAAAGAACTACTTAAAAAGTAGAATTGGGAGATAATGATTCCATGAGACATCAAGACATCAAGAAACAATAAAACAAAATTAAAGAATGAAAAAATAGAAGAAAATGTGAAATATCTCATTGGAAAATAGAAAATAGATCAAGTAGAGATAATTTAAGAATTATTGTACTAACTGAAAGAAATGGTTGAAAAAGGAACTTGGACATCATGTTTCAAGAAATTATCAAGGAAAATTGCCCTGATATCCTAGAACCAGGGGGCAAAATAGAAATTGAAAGAATTCACCAATCACCTCCTGAAAAAAGATCCCCAAATGAAAACATTCAGGAATATTATAGCCAAATTCCAGAACTCTCAGGTCAAGGAGAAAATACTTCAAGCAGCCACAAAGAAACAATTCAAATATTGTGGAGTCACAGGCAGCATCAGTCAAGATTTAGCAGCTTCCACATTAAAGAATCAGAGGGTTTGGAATATGATATTCTGGAGGTAAAGGAGCTAAGATTACAATCAATAATCACCTACCCAGCAAAACTGAGTGTGAGCCTTCCAGGGTGGGTAATGGATATTTAATAAAATAGAGAACTTCAAGCCCTCCTGGTGACAAGGCTGAATAGAAAGTTTGACCTTCAAATACAAGACTCAAGTGAAGCATAAAAGGGTAAACATGAAAGAAAAACAAGAGATTCAATAAGATTAAAGTGTTTACATTTCTACATAAGAAGATGATACTTTTAACTCCTAAGAACTTTCTCATTATTAGGGAAGTTAGAAGGAGTATACATACAAAGGGTAAAGGTGTGAGTTGACTATGATGGGATTATTTGAAAAAAAAACAAGGGCTGAGAAAGAGAGATATATTGGGAGAAGGGGGAAGGGAGATGTAGAATGAGACACAGTAACTCAAATAAAATAGGCATAAAAGAAAGAGCTTTTATAGTGAAGGGGAAGATGGGAGGGTGGCAAGCAATGTTGGAACTTTACTCTCACTGAAATTGACTTAGAGAGGAAACAATTTATATCCTCAGCTGGGCATAGAAATCTAGTTTACCCTACAGTGAAGTTGGAGGAAAAAGGAATACTAGAAGGGAAAGGGGGTGCTGATAGAAGGGATGGTATTGGATTAAGGGAGGCAGTGTTAAAAAACAGAACAGACTTTTTTGAGGAGGGGAAGAGTAAGAAAAAGAAAGAACAGAACAACAGAATAAACAGAAGAAAATAGGGTGGAGGAATGGAATTAACTCCCTTATAAAATGGAAACAGATAGCAGAACAGATTAAAAACCAGAATCCAGTAATACATTGTTTATGAGAAACACATTGGAAACAGAGAGACACACACAGAGTAAAAATAAGGGGCTGGAACAGACTCTATTGTGCTTCAACTGAGGTTTAAAAAAAAAAGCAGGGGTAGCATTTATGAGATCAGACAAAGCAAAAGCAAAGATAGAACTAATTAAAAATGATAAGCAGGGAAATTACATCTTGCTAAAAAGTACCATAGACAATGAAGTGATACCAATACTAAACATATATGCACCAAATTCTTAAAGGAAAAGTTCAGTGAATTATGGGAAGAGATAAACAGTAAAATTGTACTAGTGAAGGACTTCAATTTTCCCCTCTCACACCTGAATAAATCTAACCATAAAATAAACAAGAAAGAAGTTAAGAAGGTGAATAGAATTTTATAAAAGTTATATATGATAGACTTCTGGAAAAAACTGAATGGGAATGGAAAAGTGTATTCCTTTTTCTCAGCTGTCCAAGGCAACTTCACAAAAGCTGACCTTGTATTAGGGCATAAAAACCTCACATACAAATGCAGAAAAGCAGAAATGTCAAATGCACACTTTTCAGACCAAACTACAATAAAGATTACATTCAATAAAAGACCTTGACAGCATAGAGTAAAATTAATTTGAAACTAAATAATCTAAATCCTAAAGAATAAGTGGATCAAAGAACAAACCATAGAAACAACCAACAATTTCATTAAAAAGAATGACTACAATGAGAAAACATACTAAAATTTGTGAGATGCAGCCAAAGCAGTACTTAGGGGAAAATTTATATCTCTAAACACTTATATCAATAAAAGAGGAAGAAAGCAGTAAAAAGAATTGGGCATGTAACTAAAAAATAAAAAATAAAAGAAGATCTAACTAAAACTCTCTAAATAAAAACCAAAATAAAAATCCTGAAAATCAAAGAAGAGATTAATTTTAAAAGAAAATTTACAAAAAATCTCATTGAACTAATAAGTAAAACTAGGAGCTGTTTTTTATGAAGAAACCAGTAAAATAGATAAACCACTGTTAAAATTGATTTTTAAAAGAAAGTGAACCAAATTATTAGTATCAAAAATGAAAAGGAAGAATTTACCACCAACAAAGATGAAATTAAAATAATTATTTGAAACTATTTGACCAATTATGAGTCAACAAATCAATATAAATGAAATAGAAGAATATATTTTAAAATACATATTGCCCAGATTAACAGAAAAGGAAATGAAATACACAAATGACCTTAACCAGGAAAAGAAATTGAACAAATCATAAATGAGCTCCCTAAGAACAAATTTCGTGGACCAGATAGATTCACAAGTGAATTCTACCAAACATTTAGAAAAACAATTAATTCCAATACCATATAAACTATATGGAAGAAAAACAAAGAAGGAGTCCTACCAAATTCCTTTTATGACACAAATATGGTGCTGATACCTAAACCAGGAAAAACCAAACAGAGAATAGATATAGACCAACTTCCCTAATGAATATTGAAGAAAACATTTTAAATAAAATATGAGCAATAAAAGCAGGTGGGATTTATACCAAGAATGTAGGTCTTGTTTAATATTAAGAAAACTATAGCATAACTGACTGTATCAATAACAAAAAACAACAAAAAATCACATAATTATCTTAATAGATTCAGAGAAACGTTTAACAAAATACAACACTCATTACTATAAAAAACACTTAGAAAGCACAGGAATAAACGGAGCCCCTTAAAATGATAAGTAGTATCTATCTAAAATCATTAACAAGCATTATCTATAATGAGGATAAGCTAGAAGGTTTTTCAATAAAATTAGGGTGAAGCAAAGATTCCCGTTATCACCACTATTATTCAATCTTCTACTAGAAATAGTAACTATAGCAATCAGATGAAACAAAAAAATGAAGGAATTAGAATAACTAATGAAAAAATAAAATGATTGCTGATGATACAATGATATACTTAGAGAATCCTAAAGAATCAACTAAAATTGTTGAATTAATTAACAATGTCAGTACATTTGCAGAATAAACCCACATAAATTATCAATATTTCTATATACTACTAACAAAGTAGCAGGAAGAGAAAGTCCATTTAAAATAACCACTAACAGTATAAAATACTTGGGAGGCTACCTTCCAAGATAAAGCCAGGATCTATAGGAACACAATCACAAAACACTTTTCACACAAATAAAGACAGATCTAAACAACTGAAGAAATATTAATTGTTCATGAGAATTCATTTGCATATTCAGTGCTGTACTAATCAAATTACCAAAAAAAAATGTTTATGTAGCTAGAAAAAAATAACAAAATTCATCTGCAAGAACAAAAAGATCAAGGGAAACAATAAAATTGTGAAGAAATATAATCTACTAATACCATATCTCAAACTGTATTACAAGGTGCTAATTATCAAGGCATTTTCATACTGGCTAAGAAATAGAGTGATGATCAATGGAATAGATTAGGTACACAATACACAGTATTAAATGTACTTAGTGCTTGATAATCCCAAAGATACAGTCTTTTGGGACAAGAACTCACTATCTGGCAAAAACTACTGGGAACTAGAAAGCAGTTTGGCAGAAACTAGGCACGGACAAACATCTCACAATGTATACCAAGATAAGGTCAAAATAATTACATGATTTAGACATAAATGGTGGTATCACCATGAAAAATTTTACCTGTCAAATCTATGGATAAGAATTTATGACAAAGCAAAAGAAGAGAGTACATGGAATATAAAATGGATCATTTGGTTACGTTAAGTTAAAAAAGTGTCTGCACAAAAAAACCCAAGGTAACCAAGGAAAGCAGGAAAATGGCGGGGGGGGGGGCGGAATTTTACAGTAAATTTCTGATAAATTGTCAAAGGACATGAACAGGCAATTTTTGGATTAAGTAATCAAAACCAGTCATATGAAAGAATGCTCTAAATCACTGTTGACTAGAGAAATGCAAACCTAAACAACTCTGAGGTACTACCTCACACATATGATATTGGCTAATATGAAGAAAAGAGAAATGACAAATACTGGAGGGAACGTGGGAAAATTTGGACACTAATGCACTGTTAGTGGAGTTGTGAACTGATTGAACCAGTCTGGAGAGCAATTTGGGACCAAATCTGTGCTATTAAATTGACTCGGCAATACCGGTACTGGGTCTATGTCCCAAGGAGATCAAAGGAAAAGGACTTTATGTACAAAAATATTTATAGGAGCTCTTTTTATGTGGAAAAGATTTAGAAATTGAGGGGATGCCCCTCGATTGGGGAATGGTTGAACAAGTTGGGGTATATGATTGTGATGGAATGCTCTTGTGCTATAAGAAATGATGAGCAGAATGATTTCAGAAAAATATGGGAAGATTTATACGAACTGATGCAAAGTGAAGTGATCAGAACCAGAAGAGCATTGTATAAAGTAACAGCAATATTGGAAGGATAATCAACTGCATAAGACTCAGCTACTCTGATCAAGACAACGATACAAGATGATTCCAAAAGACTTATGATGAAAAATGCTATCCAGCTCCAGAGGCAGAACTCTTGGAATCAGAATGAAGATAGAAGTATACTTATTTTTTACTTTATTTACTTTTCTTGGGTTTTTTTTGGTCTGTTTTCTTTTGTAAACTGGCTAATATAAAAATATATTTTGCACAACTTCACATGTATAATCTATATCAAATTATTCACCTCTTCAAAGAGTGGAGGAAGGGAAGGAGAGAATTTGGAATTCAAAATTTTTGAAAACATTTTTAAACATTAAAAAATTATATATAATTGAGAAAAGATAAAATAAGGAACAAAAGCAAGAGAAAAAACAAAAGTAGAAATTTAAAAGAAAAAAGGAAACAAGAATAAACTTGTTCTGCTTGCCCAACAAGGACAGAATTAAGATTGGTGTGATGAAATTCACAGAGGGGGCAAATTTCAGCTCGGTATAAGCGGGAGATTCCTAACAATTAGCATAGTGTAATAGTGCTTCAAGAAATAAGGAGTTCCTGCCATCAAAGATATTCAAATTAAGTCTGAGTGACCAATTGTTTGGGATGTTGTAGAAGGGTATCACACTTCAGATAGGTCTACTTGACTCCTGAGGTCCCTTACAGTTTTGTGGTTCAGCTGTGACTGACTATAAATGTTGAGGTTATGCCAAAGAATTTAAGACATGTTCTCTGCCTTCAAAGAGCTTGAGGAAGGGTTATGACCATGAGTTAGGGAATATGATGGGATCAAGGCACTATGCCAAACTGAATTGTGGATAGGCTTGAGGTTCCTTCTAGTTATGCTCCTGGTGTAACTTTCTCACTTAAACTTTCTTGTCATCTCACTGTCCTTGTTTTGTTATTAAAAGGTGAATATAGTAGAAAATAAAATTGCATAAAAAAGAGGGCTTAATCAAAGGATGGAATAATTTATTTAGCATTCTTAAAAAAATTATGAAAGTATTGAAGTGGTTGAAAGATATAAACTCAAAATAAATTATAAACGATTAACAACCATATGAAAGAGCATTCCAAATTACTAATGAAAAGAGAAATGCAGATTAAAACAACTCTGAAGTTTCACCTCACTCACACAACACACTCACACCCAGAAAATTGGCAGAGATGACAAAGAGGAGGAATAGATAATGTTGGAAGTGTTAACAGAATTTTGAATATAGTCTGGACAAGACCAGTCTCTAACCTGGGAACAGCAGGAGACAAAAAACAGAGCAGACTAGAGACAAGTGTGTCAGCAGTTTAATTAAATTAATATGAAATAAATTAAACAGAACCAGGAAAACAAAATGTACAATTACTACAACAATTTAAATGGAAAAAGCAAAAACAGCAAAACAACTGAAATTGAATGCCATGAAATTAACATCAATCTTGGCCTTCAAATTAGAAATATGAAAACTCATCTTTTACTCCATCTTTGCCTAGGTAGAGGTGATAGGGAGGCTCTGAATTTGGAAAACTGTATATAATATTAGACTTTATCGATGTTTTGGATAGTTTTGCTTCACTTCAACACACACCCCCATTTTATTCTTTATTTTAAGGAATAACTTTTTGGGAGGGGGTAGAAAAAGACATTTGTGAAATGTTGGTGATGAGAAAACAAAAGATGTCAATAAAATTAATTTTTAAAAAACTTCCAATATTCCATGTATGGAAAAATTGGCTGCAATCAGTCCCATAGATTATCTTTTAAGAATCTCAATTGACATTATTTGATTAATATCCTTTCTATATCTCTGTATACACACACATATGTATGTCTATAGTATACATATAATATGTGTGTGTGTATCGTCTCCTCCCCACTCTCTCCAAAAGGCTGAAAAATATAACTGTAATTACTTTAGGCAAACAATGCATTATTCTAGGACCTTGAAATTTAAAGAGCACAGCCAGCACTTGTATTCTTTTATTAGGTAGAAACAATTAGTCTTAGCATCTAGTTACCAAAAATTCGTGAAAATTAGGAAGATGATCCAGCTCTTGCCCCTGACCCCATGCCAGCTCATCTCCAGCCAAGTCCCTAACAAGTATATAAATAATCAGCAATTAATAAGTGTTTTGAGTTAGAGCTATCAGTATTTATTGTAGGCTAAGATTGACTTAGGCAGGTCTAGTGGTTCAGATGAGGACTGGCGTGGAATGAGACACTCACAGATCATCTAACAGTTAACAAAAGCCAGTTTACTTAGCCATAGCATTGAAAGGATATCAGCAGGGATACAATATTGATTCATTTGGATGTAGCTTTCCAGTTCCTGTGTTGGCTATGCTGATCTTTCCGTCAGAATTGTGTGTCAAGCCTGAGGAAAGGGCTCTTAGCTCTTCATGTCCTGACTTTTAGACTTAGGCAAAACCAGAAAGTTTTGCCAGTGGTTTAAGCCTTTGTTAAAAAGATAGGTCTGTTACTTAATAAGTATTTATTAAGCCTGTACTACATGCCTGACATTATGCTAGGTTCTGGGGATACAAAAGAAAAATAAATGGTCCCTACCTCCAAGGACCTTATACTTTATCAGAAGGGATAGCATATACAAGTACAAAATAGATGGATACACACAAGATAATTTTGGGGGAAGGTCTAGCAACTGGGAGAGTCAGAAAAGTACGTATGTGAAAGTCACCCTCGACCTGAGGTTTGAAGGAAACTTTTTAGAGGTTGAGATGAGGAGAAAGTACACTGTAGACATAAGAGACACCTTATGGAAAGTCAAACAGATAGGGAGATGGAATTTTATGTATGAGGAACGGAAATTAACAATATCAGAAGACAAAAACACTGCTTGAGGTAAAGGTCTTATAAAACAATATGAACATTTAAAACTCATTTTGACTGGACCATGGATAGTGTAAAGGAGAGTAATGTAGAAGGTTGAAAGGGCACAGATAAACTGTGAAGACAGATTGAGTAAAGGGAGGGATGGTGAAGATCATGAAGTAGAGACACCAGGATCCAAAACTCTGCAGAGGCCACATATACAACCTAGTAGTCATCCTTGAATTCTTTCTCTGTCTCTTTCTCCATCTCTGTCTCTGTCCTTTCTCTGTCCATCTGTGTGAAATTTATTTTGAATACCATATAGATAAGTTTGTGTTTGACCCTAGAGGCAATAAGGAGTTGTTTTTGCTTTTGTTGTTTGGTTTGGAGTTATTTGAGTAGTAGAATAGTAAGATCAGACCTATATGTTAAGAAAATCATTTTGGCAGTTATGTGAGAATGTTTTGAAGCAGGGAGGCAGGGAATTAGAAATTATTAGGAAGCCAATGATTAGTTCAAGTGAGATATGAGGGTATGAAATGGACCAGAAATTGTGAGAAGGGGATGGTTGTAAGAGATGCTGTAGAACATTATTTGGGACAACTTACTGGATTTGTGAGGAGAAAAAGAGACAGAGACAGAGATAGAAATGGAGAGTTAGAGACAGATGGAGTTGGAGACAGAAATAGAGAGACAGAATTCATGGATGTTTACAAGGTTGCATAATGGGGCCTCCTCAGAAGAAACTAAAGGTCTGGATCCTGGTGTCTCTGCTTTATGCGGCTCTGTACCCCAAGGTCTCTTTCCCATCCATCCCTCTACCCGCTGAATCTGTCTTTAAAGTTTATTTATGTGTGCTTTTCATGTTTTTAGTTCCAGGCTCACTGTGATAATTTCCCAAAGCACCAGAATTTCTAATTATGGTTCTGAGAATGCCTCTGTTTCAAATCTCAGATTTCAACTGCTGTATTAGTCTAATGCTAGACAATTTTGCTGCGTGAATTTTTTACCCTTAATAAATACCTAAATAATGGGAATAAAGAAAATTAAACATGAGTGGTTAGAAGATGAAGGTAGTGATGAGTGTCAGGGATTAAATGAGATTTCCCAGGATCCTAGATCTGAGACTTCTATTGTTTGGTTCAGGAGAAAGCAGGCAATTAAGGTAAAGGTGCCGTATTTTTTCTCCCAGTAAGAGTCCATATTTTTCATCTAGAAAGAATCTCTACCTTCTCTGGACTCCCCTAGTACTTATCACATTTTGCCTTAAATTATATTTATTCTTTATTACTAGAACATGAACTTTCAGGGTTAGGAACCATCATATTCATTCTTGTATCTCCCTTAACAACTAGCATAATGCCTTACACATACAACAGGCTCTTGGTTAATGTTTCATGGCTATAATTGATCAACATCCAAATTATCTTGCCATCTTTCCACATGTAACACCCCACCTGAGCGGACATAGATTTCACAAGATCCACATCTAGACACAGGGGCAGAGGTTTGCTGTGGTTTGGCTAGAGCTGAATAAATGCCATCGAACTGAGCCAATTCAAAGGCTTGAGGTCAATGTGTTTTATCACCACTGGGGGAACGCCAGTCTGATATCTTCATCTTTCTCTACTTGGTGGTCAGGGAATTGGAGAAAACCCAGGCACTGCATGGATAGATACAGAGGGTTATTATGTCTTTCTTCTAGCTAGACCTGAAATTGCAATCTCAACTAACCAAGAAAAAAATTGAATTAACAATATCAGAAGACAGAAACACTGCTTGAGGTAAAGGTCTTATAAAACAATATGAACATTTAAAACTTATACTCACTCTCCCTACACCCAACTCATCTGAAATGCCAGGCCCAACTAGTATAAATCCTCTCAAGGTTTGTGTTTCCACGTCTATACCTAATTCCCCTAGTAATGACTCAGTTTGACTCCTTCCCACTCTGTAAGAGGAGAAAACCATTAGTTCTGCCTGGCCACATAAAAGAAATAGTGCAAAAGAGCAAGGGGCCAATATAAGATGGGCTAGCAAAAGGTCAACTAGAAAAGGGGACCTTTCATTCTGGAAGGAAAGGGTGCTTTAAAACTTAGCTGGGGTCAGTCCTCTGGTGATGTAGTTTGCTTAAGGCACAGAATGAGTTAGGATCCCAAGTGCCCTGACAGGAGAAGACGAAGGACACCCAGCCTCAAGGGTTTGTGTGAAAAAAAAAAAGGAAATATAGCAATAGAAGGGAGACAAGTGTAGAGCAAATAAGGAAACTAGAGACAAGTTACTAGAAAAAGGCCTTGGTCGCAAGCAGCTAAATTGACAGTGAGACTCATAAAGACTGAAGGGAAAAATGAGGGGGGAAAGCTTTTTTGTAATTCCATGACACATTTTCTAAAGTATTATACTAGGAAAGAAAATTAACCTCAAATCCCGAGTGAACAAGAAAATTATGCAGACTCTCCAAAGATCATGAAATGACAGAAATTCCAGAATGGTTCAAAAAAGAAAAAAAATTAAAGGTGATATTAGGATGGAAATTAGATTTGAAATCAGGGTTTTAAAAGAAAAAGTATATATAATTCTCCTTCTGGGAAGCCCCCAACTGAAACACACAGACTGTGTCTCTGAGAGTAGTCAGTACTCTGAGTGATGAAGGGATAGCTATAGAGATAGAATAACCTAGCCATGGTAAGGGAGGGCATCGGTGGGGTGGCGGGGTGGCAGGGTGGGGGAGGGGGAGAGGGGAAGGCAAAACAATAAGCATTAATATAATACCTACTATGTGCTAAGTGTTTTTTATAAATATTATCTCACTTGATCTGCACAACCCCTGAAAGATAACTGCTGTTATTACCCCCATTTTAAAGAAATTGAGGCAAACAGAAGTTGTGACTTGCCCATAATCACACATCTAGTAAATATCGGAGGCTAAATTTAAATTCAGGTCTTCTTGAGCCCAGACCTAGGGCTCTATTCACAAGACCACCATTGGCCTCCTGACTCAGGATTAGAGAATGAATGACCCTCACCATACTATTATGATCTCTTCATGAATTTATTTCCAAGAGTACGGCATAACAAGACGCTACACACACACACACACACACACACACACACACACACACACACACACACACACACGAGTTGTTCCTCACGCTCGCCCCATAGATCCAATTTGTTGCCAAATGTTGTAGTTTCTATCTTCACATCTCTCCTATACATCCCCTTCCGTTTACTCACACATCCACCATCCTCTTTTAGACCTTTAACATCTCACACCGTGACCACTGAAAACAGACTTTATTTTTGCTTCCCCTCATTCCAACTCATTTTCTACACAGCTGCCAAAGTGATTTTTCGAAAGTATGTCTGTCCACGTTACTCCCTCTCCCCTCTCACTAAGTTCCAATAGCTCCCTCTCATCTCTAAGAGCAAATATAAACATATTTCTTTGGTATTTAAGGGTCTCCTACCTTTCAAACTTCTTATATGTTACTTCCTTCCACAAACATTACAGTTCATCCTGCTGGTTGTTCCTCCATTTCCCATGTTTGCATGACCTATCCTCAATGCCTGGAATGCTCTCATGCCTCATCTCAGCCTTGTGAGATCACTGTCTTCTTCCAAGATTCAGTTCAAATGATATCTTCTGCAGGAGGCTTTTCTGATCCCCCATCCAACAGTCACTTGAACCTTTGTTTCTAAATTTACCTTATTTCTATTCTGTATATACCTATTTATTTGCATGTTGTCTTTCCAAATCATATGCAAACCTTTTGCTGTTTTTGTCTTTCTTTTCACCTCCATTGCTTAGGAAACTGCCTGACCTGGAGTAAACTTTTAATAAATTTTCTTGATTGATAAAGGAAAGGGAGATCAATAACTATACATGCAACAACCTAGAAATGGGATTGAGGGACACCAGAAGCTCTACTCTTGAAAAAAAAAGCATAAAGTAAATAAAAACTCAGTAAAGGGATAGACTAGAAAGGAGGTAGAAATAAGGAACTCCATAAAATAAATGAAAACTTCTTGGGAAAAAGTATTACAAAATAATATTCCCTAAGCTAATACTGGAGGTGGGAAAGGAAGATTTTGAACCTCAGCTTATTTGTATAGGGGAAAGAGTCAAAAAGAGGGGTGTATGTGTATGTAACCAGAAAAATAAAAAAGAAAGGAACAAAGGAAAGAAGGAAGAAAGGAAAGAAAGAAGAATAGAAGGAAAGAAAAAAGAAAAGGAAAAGAGGAACGAAAAATGGAAGAAAGAAATTTAAAATTTAAATAACTTAAGTTCTTAATATGGAATCTTCAGAGAATCTATGGTGATAGATTAGCAAAAATTTAATTAAACAAAATTAATCATAGGGACATAGTACTGACTTAAAAGAAGGGATAAAATGGATATAAATTAAGCAAATGGTGGAAAATACAAACCTAGCCATTATAATCTTAGATGTGAATGGATAGAACAACCCAGGAAAATGAAAGAAAGGGGAAGAATGCATAAGGAAAAAACCCAATTTTCTACACATATGAAATACCTCTAAAAACAGACATACAGAATGAGATATACATAATAGAAATGAAGGGATAAGAATACATGATCTCTAAGATTCCTTCCAGCTCTGTGGGGTTTTTTTTGTTTGCTGTAATGTTAATAATCCCTCCCTCTTACTTTCTAGCAGGGAACTTTTTTCCTCACATTGCTCTAGCATAGAATTGATACTGATTATTGCTTCTGTGGCTATGATTACTGTTTTATGTATTTCTTGGGTATGACTTTTTTTTAAATTAATGTTTTGGATAACATTATAGATGGCATTCTTATCCAATTTGCAGATGACATGAAGCTCAGAGCAATAGCTTAAACACTGAATGATAGGATCCCAAAAGATCTTGACAGACTGGAATATTGGCCTAAATATAACAAGATGAAATTTAATGAAAATAAATTTATCTTATTTTTTTAAATCAACTTCATGAATAAAAGGTGTGGCTAAACAGTAGTTTATTGAGAAAGATCTATGGATTTTGATGGACTGCAAGCACTATATGAATAGTTCGATAAGGCAGGCTAAAAAGTTAGACAGTATTAAGAGAGGCAAGGTGCCTAGGTTTAGAGAGGTGATAATCTTCCTAGATTGTTCCCTGGTCAGATCACAGCTGGAGTCTTGTGTTCAACTCTGAGTATTGAATTTGAGCGAAAATATTGATAAACTTAAGCATAAGCAGGATAATAAAGTTCCTCCATTTCTTGCCAAAAAAATAGATTGAAGCAATGGGGAATGTTTTGTCCAAAGATGAAAAGGTTCAGGAAAGACTTATTAGCTGTGTCTAAGTATTTGAAGGACTAAGTTACATAAGAAGGATTAGGCCTGGTTGTTGTGGTCTCAGAGAGGAGAACTAGAAGAAATTAAAAATTTATTGAGACCCTACCATATGCCAGGTATTAAGATAGGCTCTGAGAACATAAAGGATGAAACAATCTACTCTCAAGGAGCTTTCTTCTAATGAGAGATACAAAAAGCAAATATTTAAGTATATACAAATAAAATAAGAGAATAAATGCAAGGTATTAAAATGCAATATAGTTGGAGAGATCAAGAAATTCCTCATGCAGGGGTGACTGAACTGCATCTTGAAGAAAGAGCACGGAAGTATGTGGTTGAGGTAAAGAGGGAACACATTCTAGGCTTGGGGGATAATGGCCTATACATGGAAATGGGAGATGGAGTATGTGAGGAACAGAGAGTATGGGATGGGAAGTAAGGAATGCTGAGGCTGGAAGAGGTTTGGCCTAGTCTGAGAAGGGTCTTTTTAAAACAAAGGAGATTGTATTTTATTTTAGAGGAAATGGGGTGCTACTTGAGCTAATGAGGGGAAGAGTGATAAGGAAAATCACTTTGGAGGTGTATGGAGATTAATGTGGAAGAGACTTGAGACAGAAAAACCAAATAGTAAGCCAGTAAAATAGTCCAGACAAAAGCTGGTGGGAGCCTGAACTAAGGTGGTGGCTGTGTGAATACATAAAAGAGACAGGATTTGAGAGGTGTTATGGGAAGTAGAAATATGAGATTTGTCAACTGATTGTATATGTCAAGTGAGGGAAAGTGAGAGAGTCAAATATAATAAATGCAGAGGTTAGAAGACTAGAAGACTGGGAGACTGGAAGGATGGTGGTGCTTTTAACAGAAATAGGAGTGGCATAGTGGATGGAACACTGGCCCTGGAGTCAAGAGAATCTGAATTCAAATCTGATCTCAGTTACTTATTACTTGTACGACCCTGGACAAGTCACTTAACCCTAATTGCCTCAAAAAACCAATCAAACCCAGAAATAGGAAGTTTGGAATAGGAGTAGGTTTGGGCTGAAAAGAGAATGAGTTTTGCCTGGATCTGTTGAATTTGAGATATGTTTACAACATTCAGTTTTAAATGTTCAATACACAGTTGTTGAGAGGGAACTGAAATTCAGGTGAGAGAGGAGGCCGGAACATCTGTGAATCTTTTGCATAGAGATGATAATTAAACCCATGGGAGCTGATGGTCACCAAGAGATAGTTTAGAGAAAGAAGAGAAAAGGGCCTAGAGCAGAGCCTTGGAAAGACCTACAATTAGGGCCATTATATGGATGACTTGTTAAGGCTAATCAATAGTAAGCTCTATATTCCCAAAAGGATCAAACAAAGAGGAAAAGGACCTACATGTTCAAAAATATTGGTGGCAGCTCTTTTCTGTAGTGTCCAAAATCTGGAGAATAAGGAGGTACTGACATAATATAGAATGGCTAAACATTATGGCATATACATATAATGGAATAATATTGTGTAATAAGAGATAATGAAAAAGAACATTTTCAGAGGAAACTGGGAAGACCTCTCTGAATTGATGCAGCGTGAAGTGAGTAGAACTAGAACAACTTAAACAAAGGAAACAAAGTTATAAAGAAAAACAACTTTGAGAGGCTTTAGAACCTCTGGAGTGCATAGGATTAAAGGTAAAACATCTTGTTCATCTCCTGCCAGAGAAATAATGGACTTAAAATGCGGAATGAGGCATAGATTTTTTGAAATAGTCAATGGGAAAATTTCTTTTGCTGGACTCCACGTATTTCTTATGAGATTTTTCTCTTTTTCCCCCTTTACCTTTTTTTTGTTATTGTTCATGGGAGGCGTCAGTGGGAATGAGATAAGGGAAACAATAAATGCAGTAAACAAATACATTTTTTAAGAGGCAAATTTAGCCTTGGCGTAAAAAAAAAATCTTCCTAACAATTAGAGATATCCAAAAATGGATGAGGAGTTTTCCTTCACTGGAGGCCTCCAAGAAGAGAACAGATGGCCAGTTGTTGGCCATCTAATATTGTTGGCCATTAATAATAATGTTGGTCATCTGATTACTTTATTGAGTAAGTCACTTAACCACTCATGGCCTCAGTTTCCTCATCTGTAAACAGGGCATAATATCAGCACCTACTTCCCAGAGCTGCTGTGAGCAACAAATGAGATAAACTGACAGATGTGCAGCAGCAATATGTCTTTTTCAGACTAGATCATGTATGAGGTCATTTCAAATTTAGTTTGGGGGTTCTTCCCTTCCCCCCACCCAGATAAGAGTCAGGATCTTTAGAGGAACTGCTGCACTTATTATTAGCCTGGCATTTAACAAACACTTAATAATGCTTTTTTGACTTGATTCTGTAGGTATATATTCTCAGCATGACCTTTAGGAGGAAGTTGGAGACTGGCATCCTATCTAACAAAGACGAAATGAGGGTTAAAAGGAAAGTGTTGATGTTATCCTGGCTAGTTTTCTTGTCAAGGACAGGAAAAAAAAACACATTTGAACTCTTGAGCAAGCACTGTTATGATTATATCTACTGAGGAGGTGGACATAGCTACTAGGATTGATTCTAATCCAACTGCTGCCTGTATGTAACCTTGCAATATGATTACAAAGCCATTAAATGTTAGGGCTGGAACATACTTTATTTTACAAGTAAGGAAACTGAGATCGGAGAAAGACTTGCTCAAGGTTACACAGATATGTAGTGGTAGAGCTGAAATTCAAACTTTGTTTTCTTGACACTGCCTCCTGGAAAAGACATATATAAAAGATTCACAGGTGTTGACCATGACATGTTTAGTCCTTAAAAGTAAAGCAAGAACTTGGAGAAAAATTTATACAATGATAACAGCATCATAACTTTAAAGATACTTACCTGATATTACCTCTTTCAGAACTGTTCTTCCTCTTCCTCTCCTGGTGTTCTCCGAATGCTGGATGGAATATCTTTTTGTGGGGAAGTAAATCTGATGCTACATACCATGTCTAATGAAGAGGGAGAAATCCCCTGCTATACCCTTTATAGGAATCACATCCCATACCTGCCCTAGCCTGAACTACTTCCCACTTTCTCACTGCTAGATGGTTTGGGCTTTTTTTTTTATGTCTAAATCCAAGACATATGATTGATTCTCTCTTCCAGTTCATAGGTGTTTTGTGTTTGTCACTTTTATCTACTGACCAAGACGCTATAATGCTCTCAAGCTGATTAAGGAACTTGATACTTTTTTGTGTGGTTATAGGAAAACTCCTCAATACTTCCTTTGTACTAGTAATGGAGGTAGCATGCCATAGGGGTCAAAACTACTCCATGTATACTAGGCTAGTTTTTCTATGAAAGTTATCGAAATTTAGCTAAAATTGTAATTAGTCTAGGGGACCACTAATATATAACTTTCTGGTTAACTCGTTACAAAAGCCAGTGTATGAGGAGACGGAGTAACTCTCTCAGGCTTGAGGCATCGTCCTGACCTGTTGCTGATGTTCAATCTTTGTTTTTGAAGAGATCAGTGACATCAGGAAGGAGATATCTTGACTTGTAAATGAGGTAGGGCTGTGCAAAGTCATTGCCTCACTCTCTCCTCTGGAGTCATTGGAGTACAGTTGTAAGATGTAAGTCAAGATGACTGGCTATGGCCCCCAGTGTAGTGGGAGAGCTTGACTTTTTTAAGTTAAGTTCTTTCCCAGGTCTGTTTGTCTGAGGCTGCATCCATTCAAGGATTAAAGTCTAGGTGTTGTTCATCCTTTGTTCTCAGCCATCACAGGAAAGGGTAAGGCAGGGTAGCAGCACCAACTGAATCAATGCTGTGCTCCTGCCAAATATCCTTTCCATATTATTACAAGTAAAGTTTCTTTTGTTAACTGTTAGATGGTCTCTGAATACCTCATTAACTCCAGTTCTAAGCCTGAACTACTAGGCCTAAATCAGGCCTGGCTGACCTAGAACACTTGGAGTTAGTTGGAAAGATTGGGTTGCAATGACCTGATGGTTGACCTCATGGTTGAACTTGGGGAATGGCAATGAAGAAGATAAGAGAGTTTGGACCCTCTTTCTCCTGTCCTGAACTGAGAAGGGTCCCTACTGATCTTGGGGGATTGGAACATAAATTGTCTGTGGACATTTGAGTGTAAGAGACAGATATGAATGTGCTCTGGGCCTTTAAGAACCTTGCCCTGGCATAATAAATGTTTTAAACTGGTTTTTGTTGTTGTTGAATTTGTGTAACTTTGTATTTGGCTGTGATAGTGATCTCCAGGCCCACCAGCTGTCACAGGCCTGGATCCTCCCCAAACATTGTTAATTTAGGGATTGTCTAAGATCTGTGCTGAATGATCTTAGAGCTTTTTATATGGTATTTAGCAGACCACTAAGACTCATTAGTACAAGACTCTGGGGGAGGCACTTGAGACAAGAGTGCTTAGTCCTTCTCCAGGGCCCCAGAGACCTTTCCAGAACTGGGAATATGGAACAAATGTACCAAATGTACCCCAGTTGATTTTCTGAGCATGAGGGAAAAGGGAATGGTAGAGATTTGTTTAAAAGGAGAGACAACTTCTGTTTTCACTGTAAAAGTCTGAATTGTAATCCTATATCTAGCTAGAACATCCAATAAGGGGTGGTTGAAGAACCTGGCAGAGTGAGCCTCCATACAGGTCTGAGACATCCTCCTCAGTCTTGGCAGAAATGGCAACGACTGGATCACATGTCCTGGCCTACATGAGCTTGAGACTGGACCACCTCTTGTACTTTGTGGGTCTTTCCTGGAACCTAGGTGAGTGAACATCAATCCTGAGATGGACTGAGAGTCCTGAAGGCCGTGTTTAGCTGGGGATGGGGTGGCAGCAGCAATATATGGAAATATAGCAGGCAATGTTTAGCTGGGCATAAAGTCACAGCAGTAGCCTCCAGAATTAACATAATAGGGATAACAACAACACTCTGGCCTGGCACAGGTGGACAGCAGAGTATGATGGAAGAAATATCTGCCATATATCTCTATCTCTATCTATCTATCTATCTATCTATCTCTCTATCCACACACACATGTATAGGCTAGGATAAGCTTTCCTTAAAAGGTATTGAAATAGTCCTTCAGACTTAATTAACTTGGGGGCCTAAAGCCTAGGCTATTGACATATCTTCTTTTACAAAAGTCAGTCAAGAACATATCATTAGTGTTTCTCTCTCAGGTTTGACATATATTTCTTACTGGTAGACCAGAATGAACACCCTAGAATTGGAGAAACTATGCTATATCCTTTATGAATAACCTTTCCATGCTATGGCTAAATGAATATCTTTTTTTTACTAATGGTTAGATAGATTATAAGTGTCTCATTTTATTCCTGTTTTGGACCTGGGAGCATCAGACCACCTTG
Source organism: Potorous gilbertii (assembly GCA_028658325.1). Classification (NCBI taxonomy): domain Eukaryota; kingdom Metazoa; phylum Chordata; class Mammalia; order Diprotodontia; family Potoroidae; genus Potorous; species Potorous gilbertii. The sequence goes on from CM053770.1 coordinate 499,410,757, forward strand.
AGCCAGGATTGGACTACTTCAGCGGGGCAAATGCAGTGCCTGGGACAAGCTTTGCTTTTCCCCCCAGAAATAAGCCGGGATGTGCGAGTGAGAGGCATTTCTCAGAATCCAGAAGCAGAAGATGGTAGAGGATGAAGGCATTGTTGTGGCTCCAGTGCCAGGAGTGAGGATTGATAGAGATCACAGCAGGGTAATCAATGGCATAGACAGCAGTATGGGCAGATCCAGTAGCCCCTTTCTTATTGTAATCTGTAGCTGATAAAGCCCCTCCACATTGCTGCCAGAACAGTAGTCAATGTATAACTATGGGGGGTGGGGGCTTGGAGGAACAATGAGGAGGTACCTTCCCTTTTGGAGACAGGAAAAGTGAAACTATCTATCCAACACCATGAAGAAAAAGGGGGATGGTTTCTCAGCAGATGCCTCTAGAAGGGAAAAGTTGTGGTAACTCCTACTGCCATGGGGCTGCTACTGAGGGAAAAGTCCTGACTGGTAGGCCAGGGAACACTGAGTGAGTACTGATATAGAGTGATTCCCTTGCACCTGGACAGGTTGCTACAATAGCCTGCAATACTTTACTATAAATGACCCTGATGGTAATTGTGCCAAAAATGTCATCATCTGTGCTATGACCCTGAAGTTCTTAGCGCTACCCCAGCTCAACATCACTACTTTACATTAGATGACTCATTGGAAACTACAAAGATTTGACATTGTCTACTGAGAGAAATTATTATTTTTCTCTTATATTAATAACCAGTTATTAAATTAATATTAAGGTTGTCCCTTCCTATTTCCACATTCAGAATTAAGTTCCTATAGGTTACTCAGCTAGTCTCTGAAGGAACTGAGGTGATATTAGAGAAAATGTGCCCCAAGTTTGGGGAAATAGTTGGTATTGTTCTTGTCATATCTCAATTTTTGTCTCTTTGTAAAGGTTAATAAGTGATCTGGTATTCATTAAAAAATAGCTTGATCAACAGAACAGACTAGACAAAGAGAGAAGAAGAAACAATGAAACTCAGTAGACCAGTGTTTGATAACGTCAATTACTTAGGAAAACACTCCTTTATTGATTTAAAAAAATACTGGGAAAACTTGAAAGCAGTCTGGCAAAAATTAGGCTTAGTTAGACAACACCTTATACCACTTCCGCAATAAAGTCTAAGTTGATATGGGACCTTAATATTAATGATCAAAGCACAGACAAATAATAAAAGAAACAGATCATATACCTCTCACAGCTATGAGTAGGAGAGCAATTTTTAACCAAACAAGAGATAGAGCAAATTGCAAAAAGATAAAATAGATAACTGAAAAACTTCTTCATAGAAAAAATTAACACCTAAAATTAGAAGGGAAGTGGTTGAAGAGGAAAAAAATCTTTGTATTAAATTTCTCTGAGGTTTATTTTGAAGATGTATGAATAATTAATAAATATATCTAAGATTGATAGCCATTCCCCAATATGTAAGTATTCAAAAGATATCAACAAACAGTTTGCAAAGGAAGAACTGAAAAGTATTCACAACCATAGGAAAGAATGCTTGAAATCATTGATAAGAGAAATGCAAGTCAAAAAAACCTTGAAGTTTCATCTCACACCTTGCAAATTTGCAAAGATGACAAAAGATGGTTCAATGCTGCAGGGATTGTGGAATGATAGGTACACTAATACATTGTTAGTGGAGCTGCAAAATGGTAAAACCATTTTGGAAAGCAATTTAGAATTATGCAAATCAAGTAACTTAGATGTCCGTATCTTTTGAACCAGAGATTCCTAAGAAAACCCTCTTATATGCCAAAATATTTATAGCAACAAAAAATTGGAAACAAAAGAGATATTCATCAATTGGGAAATGGCTAAATAAATTGTGATACATGAATGTAATGGAATATTACTTATATATGGAATGATATATGGGATGAATACAGAAAAGCATGGCAAGATTTACATGATCTGATAAGCACAATGTTAATGGAGATTACAGTTACACACAAAAAAAATCAAAGGTGAATGTAACAAAACTATACAGATTAAGCATTGCTCAACTGAGAAGATATGAGAAAATAGCCCTAACCCATCTCTTCATGGAGTAGGAGGTCCACGAGTATTGAACATGGCATACATTTTTGGATTTTAAAAAAATTATCTAACACTTGTGTGAATTTTTACCTCCTTTAAAAAGAATACTATTTCTTATATGGGATGACTCTCTGAGAGGAAAGGGGGGAATGATACTGGGGATAGTGTCAGAAACAGAAACCATTAATAAATATTTATTTAAAAGTTAATTGATCTCAATTGGTTAAATGCTACTGGGGCACTAATTACTGATGATTAATGTTGAGCAAACAGCACCTAGATGGTGGCTTGAGTCAACAACATTAGAAAAAGATACCCCAACTTCTCAGGGGTACCACTAGAATCCAAAGGAGGGATATATAGCTGAATGTTAATCCTAATAGTTAGCTAACATTAAGGTCATTTAAGTTAAGTAAGGTCCTGCAGAAGGCTTTTAGGATTTGCCTTCAAGGGATAATGTGTCTTCAGAACCACATTTACTGTATGTAGGCTAGGAAAGTGTTCTTTGTTGTATGGGTTTGGGGTTTCTTTGGGTTTTTTTTTTAAGTATTGAAGCTGTCCTTAGTACTTAACTAATTCAAAGGACAAAGGCTACCACTGACGTAGCTTCTTGGTCACTTAAGTACAAAAGCCAGGACATGAGGAGTCAGAGACTTGAACATATTTCTGACCTTCATCAACATGGCAGATGCTGAAGCAAGGAAGCTTTGCTGATCTGAATCAGCCCCTGCCAAATATCCTTTCCATGGTGTTGCTAAGTAAACATTCTTTATGGTTTGTGAGTGTCTCATTTTGTTCCAATTCTGAATCGGATCCATCTTTGTGTTCTGGATGTAAAAGAGCTAAGGAAAATAGTGAATAGTGAAAAATGTCAATCATGAAGCCAGTACTCTGATAGAAATAAGAATCATTCAGAGCATCAGTCCACACACTTGTTCATCTCTCTAAAAACATTCGTTTAATTCCTCCTCCTCCAGGGAGTCTTGACATAAAAATGACCTCTCTGCCAAAATTTAGAGTAATCAGTCCCTCCAGATAGAAAGCTCAGCCTAGAGTTAGAAAGCGTGCGTACAAATATGTACCTCAGACACTTACTAGCCCTGTGACCCTGGGCAAGTCACTTAACCTGTTTGCCTGTTTCTTCATCAGTAAAATGGGGGATAATAGCGCCTACCTCCCATGATTGTTTTGGGGATCAAGTGAAATAATAATTGTGAAGTTCTCAGCACATTCTGGCATAAAGGAAGCTATATATATGTATATATATATATATATATATATATATATATGTGTGTGTGTGTGTGTGTGTATACACATCTATATGTATATATATATATATATATATAAATGTTAGCTATGGTTATCATTTCTATCATCATGATTATCTATTCGAATGGCGCCATTTTTGTTATCATCCACTTAAACCACATTTACTCCTTTGACATAGATTGGCTGCTAATATTTTACTGTTTGCTGAGCATCTCAGAATGTCAAAATCTGAAGGCACTTGAAAGATTCCAGAGTTCTATTCTGTACCCCCTCATTTACACGAAGAAACTAAGGCCCAAAGTTTGGGATGGGTTCTGTTTTCTTTACCAGCTTCTAGAAGATACATACAATTGTTTGTGTGTCACACTTATTCTAGTCTTTTGGAGAAGATTTTTTTATGGTGGTTGGAATGATGATGAGGGTGATGATGGTGGTGGTGATGGTGAGGATATTTGGTCAGGAATAATTCTGAGACCTGAGAGTGTTAAACATACCTTTTTTGAAACCCTATACTAAGGGGACTGTCTGAAGCAGTAGTGAACAATGAGAAACCAGATACCATGGTATTAGTGAAGAATTTCTCAGATGAAACAGGAAAGGAAGGAAATCCAGGGAGGTTTACATTGCACCTGGCACAGGTTAAAAGAATCCAGGGTCATTTGTTGGCAATATTAAACTCCAGGCTTCTCTGGAAAGAAGCCTTTGCTTCTGAAGTAGATGAGAGAAGGTTTTTTGGTTTTTGTTTTTTTTTGCCAAGAGAAGTTATAGTCCTAAAGGACCATAGAACTAGAACTGGGAAGTCCCTCATTTTACAGGTGAGGAAATTGAGGCCCAGAGAGGTTGGGACTTTGCACAAAGTCACATGGGTACAAAGCATAAAGCTAAGCCCTCTGAATTCAGAGACAATGTTCTTGCTAGGGAATCATGTTTTCTTACAACCTTCTCTCTCTAAATATCTTGAGAAAACTTTTTTTTAACAAAATGTTACCCAAAACACATATACTGCAAATTTGAAGATGTCTAAATAGATGGCTGAAGACAAATATAAAAACAAAAGATGTATTTGTTATATTTTGACTATAGCCCTCTATGATTATACTTATATACTCATATTCATGGGACACATATCCATTTGCTCAAGGTAAATAAAATTATATTAAGGGGACAAATGATGTGTGTGTGTGTGTGTGTGTATAAATATATATATATATCTCAAATATACACTATGTCCCATAAGGGAAAATTTGAAAATTAAAACAGAAAATTGACCTATTTCCCAAAATACTCCATTACCAACAGTTTTTAACTCATATCTTCTAAACCTTTTAATAATAACTAGGATTTATATGCTAACTTTAAGGACTGCAAAGCTCTTTACAAATGTAATTTTATTTGACCTTCACAACAGTCTAGGAGGTTGTTATTATAATTGTATGATTATAAATTATAATAATAAATAAAAATTGTAAATATAAAATAATTATAAATACTATTATTATTCCCATCTGAGAGATGAGGAAACTGAGGCAGACAGAAGTTTAGTAACTTACACAGGGTCACACATTTAGTAGGTGTCTGAAGCAGGATTTGAACTCCAGTCTTTCTGAATTCAGAATAAGTGCTCTATCCACCATGACCTTGAGCTATCTCAAATGACATGACCAGGTCCTAATTGAAAGAACCCTCTAATTTGAATCAAAAGACCTGGGCTCAAAACTTGCCCTAATTAGCTGTATAATCAAGAGAAGATAATGTAAAATCTGTACCTCTCACTTTTCTCCTTTGCAAATGGTAGGGAGGGGAACTAGATGATCTTAAGTAGTTCTCTGAGTGGGAAAGAAAAATTGAGCATATTTCTTTGCTGCTCAAAAATATTCATTGGATCCCTGTTGCTTCTGGGATAAAATAAAATTCCCTTTGTTTGACACTAAAGATTCCTCACAATCCAGTTCCATCTTATCAGTTCAGATGAATTTCATAAAACTTGTTCTCATGTATTACCTTTCCAGCCAGAAATGGCTTCTTGGCTCTTCCCTGTACACAATTTTCCATCTCCTGTTTGTTTGCCTTGGTACAGGCTATTACCCATCCCTGGAATGTTCCCTTTGCTCACCTTGGCCTCTCAGAATCCCAACTCCCTCAGCTCAAGTGCTACCTCCTTCAGAAATGACCTCCACATTTTTTTTGATGGTGTACTCCTATCAGTATTTTTTTTTCCTGGTCTGTATCTTGGCTGGTGAAAGGAATGATTTTCCCAGTGACTCCAATCGCTGCTTCAGTCAAGGTGAGGAACAAATGCCCATGTTAGAAGGAGGAAGATTGGGAGAAGAGGGTTGAGGGAGGGAGTTTGGGGTTCAATGAATGTGATTGTTAAAGGTAAGTCCCATAATTAGCTATGGAAGGAAGTGGAATGCCACTCATCTTTTTACCCTTGTTTTGGTTGATCACATGCCCCTTAGTGTCAAGCCATGGAGACCACTGTCCTACTGTTGTTGATACCCTTCCCCTGCCCCTTCAAATTCCCTCGTGAGCTTAGCAGATGTTGAATTGGTCTTTAGGAGCCACCCTAGGACTCAAGGGCATAGAGCGCCCCTAAAATTTATGGGGACTTCAGGGACATACATGTCTTGGCATTTTGTTGTACTGGAGATGATGAACTCCTTGTCTTCTGGTTTTGATAGGATCTGATACTTTAGGATGGTGTGCAAATGCTTCTGAGTGATACATTGGTCACCAGATCCTGAAATATCTTCAGGGAGCAGAGTGCTGCTTCAATTAAAGGAGAAGAAAATTTCTAGTTCATTCCTACTTGCTTTAAATTTCAAGAGGCATCACGTGATCAAGGTTCCTCAATGAGGGATGAGAGTTGGGTGAGGATGGAATGGTAAAGGACTGAACTTTGTCCAACTCAGTTGATGACAACCATGTCATTGAGGCAGTTCATGTGGCAGCAGTTTAGCGGAACTATCTAGACAAACTTTCACTGGCTGGATTTTATGCTTTTGCGTTTGTTTTTTCTTTATTTTAAGTGAACAAGTATCTATCCCGACAGACATGTCCAAATTGGAGGCAACTTTGTGAATTCAAGAGGTCAGGAGTTCTTGGGTCACAACCTGTTGGAACTGAATGGTGGCAAGAGAGTATTCTCCAACAACTACCCCTCTTTGAGATTGACTACTGTCAGAAGGGGGCAGCTAGGTGGTGCAGTGGCTAGAGCATTGGTGCCGGAGTCAAGAGGACCTGAGTTCAAATCTCTCCTCAGACACTCAACACTCACTACCTGTGTGACCTTGGGCAAGTCACTTAACCCCAATGGCCTCATCCTGGGTCATCTCCAGTCATCTTGATGAATATCTGGTTACTGGATTCAGATGGCTCTGGAGGAGAAGTGAGGCTGGTGACCTGCACAGCCTTCTCTCACTCAAAACAAAGTCAAATGTTAAGTCATGTCATCATTTCTCTGATGGCATGGTCTTTTTTGGCAACAAAGGACAAACACACACACTATCAGAAGGATTGGCTGAAAACTGGTCATTTTATCAGCAGAAATGTAGAAGGAGTTTGGAGAGCACAGAGTGAAATATAAAATCATCAATTAGCAGTCTTATCAGTCTTATACAGATGAAGTTTACTTATCAGTCTTCTGACATATTCTAGTGGTAGTTTAAAGTTAAGTCTCAACTCTTGAATTTTATTTTATGTCATGCTGTTAATGTTCTCTGTGAATCTTTTATGTTTAGTATTTCTTTTATACATTTTACATACGTACTTGATTCATATTGCACAATGAGTACCTTTTTTACTTGCCATTCCTCATCTGGGGAAATCCTAAATGTGAGTCATAACATAAGATATATGTAAAAGACTTTACAAACTTTAAAGCACTGTATAAATGATCATCACTGCTGTTTATATTGTTGTTACTAAAGCTACCATTGTGATCGTTATTTTTTATGACACCTTGTGACTAATTTAACTCTTACTCAAACTCTCAGGTCAGGTACATAGAGGGTAGATGCTGCCTCAGATTACAGCTGTAACCTGGTGGGTGGCTTCTCCTTCTATGGTCGCTCTCACCCAGTGGTGTGCTTATCATTAACAATCGGACATTAAACTTAATTAACTTTAAGTAAATTTCTTTTTTTATTCCATTTTATTCACTAAGATGGAATCTTATGAACAGTTGTTTTTTAAAGCACTCCCACTCCACCTACCTCTTGTCCCCTCCCCAAAAAACCTAGAATATATTCTCCCATACTGATGTGAGAATAGTGGACATTTGGTATTAGTGGACTCAAATTTAGAGTACAATAGTGGTGAGGCACACATGAGTAGCAAAGGATTGCTTGCAGTTCATGATGATGGAAGTCTTTTCTTTGTAGAATTCTCATACAGCTCCTCTTGGGTTTAGCCCTCTGCTACGCGTTGTTGCTCAAATGGATTCTCTTGGTTTCCTTTTGTCTAAAGTCTATAGTCAGTCTTCTTTGTTGTGAGAGGTCATGATCCTTTGAAGCTGTCTCCTCCTTCAGGTAACTCTCTTAAACAGTTCTTTATTGTGTTTCTGTGCTCCTGACTTCATGAATTGTCTTTAGAAGTTAATCTCAATCCAAACCATTTGTCTGGGTACAGAATAGGGAGTAGGCACAGTCCTGTGGGCTTAATATTTATTCCTTAAGGTATTTTGCATATCTATTTATCTATTTATTGTTTATTTGTATATAAATTTAAATATATGTATATATTATACACCTATGAATATATAATATATACATATATAATGTATAAAGCAGGTAATGATCCTTTTGACCAATCCACAAGAAGCAGTAATTTAGAGATTTGGGAGGGGGCTGCCTCTTAAAGTGGGTACCTACTCTCAGGTACTTTGTCCCTTCTCTCAAAATCCCTGTTTCCTATGGGTGTGGTCAAATGATCTATTGAGTATGTATATATTATATATCTGTGTACTTATTTTCCCATAGTAGAATGTAAACTCCTTGAGGACACAACTGGTTAGATTTTTTTTTTTTGTCTATATTATGTTTTTGTTAGTTTTTATGTTTTTTGAAACATTCCTTAGCACCTAGAGGAGTACCTGGTACAGAGTAGGTGTTTAATGAATACTTGTTGAATTGAACAGTCAAAATAATAATAGCAAGCATTTATATAGCATTTTAAGGTTTGCAAAGTGCTTTACAAATGCCTCATCTTATCTTCACAACAATCTGAGGGCATAGGTATTATTTAAGGAAACTGAGGTAGAGAGAGGTTAGATGATTTACCCAGGTTCACACAGCTACTAAGCTACTAAGTTACTAAGTATCTGAGGCAGGATTTGAATTCTGATCTTCCTGGCTCCCTTGAGGTCCAGCACCCTATTCCCTTCAATACCTAGCAGTCTCCCAGATCAGTCTGGCCTGTTTATTTGGATAATTTGAACTTGGCTATGAGGAAAGGGAGTAGCAGTGACCTGAAGCCTTGGAAATGCTGACTAGTGCCTTGAAGTCTTGAAGATTTATCAATCTACTTTGAGAAAGTTATTCTACATTATAATATGCCACTTGGGAGTAGTGATGAATAATAAGTTTGGTCAAATTTGTGAACTTTTTGGTAGTTTGGTGTTTAGGAAGGATCATTCTTTCTAACCCAAAGCAGTGGTTTACCCACACAGGGTGTAGTAAAAAGCAATTCAGTTAACAAGGATTTATTGGGTTCTAGTTATGAGCTCAGCACTGTGCCAGAAGCTACAATATGTCCAAAGAAGTAGACATGTGTGACATGGTTCCTGCTCTCAGGAAGATTCTAGTCTTGTTGAAGGAAGATGAGACTGATTCCCAAGAAATAGCTGCAGTGATAGTGCCCCTTCGTCTCTCTCCATGTTCAATTAGTATGTGATTAAATGCCAAATTTGATGGTATAGAGAAATGCTAAAGGAGTTCAGAGAAAGAAAATATTAATGTGGCAGAATATTTTAGTAGACAAAGTCAGGAGATGTAGGTCTGAATCCTACTTCAGAAACTTGTGTGCTAAAGAGTAAGTCACTAAACCTCTAAGAACCTCAATATGTTTATCTGTAGAATAGGCAGCAAAGTAGTGAAGTGGATAAAGGGGCAGGCCTATGGTCTTAAAGAGTTATCTTCCTGAGTTCAAATGTGGCCTCAGGTATTTACTGGCTGTGTGACTTTGAGTAAGTTATTTAACCAAACAGGGCCTCAGTTTCTTCATATGCAAAATGAGTTGGAGAAGGAAATGATGAATGACTCCATAATCTTTGCCAAGAAAACCCAAATGGGATCACAGAGAGTTAGACTTGACTGAAATGCCTCAACAACAGCAAAGAATAGGGATGAGAGGTATCACTAGAGAATAGATGGAGGGCTGGCTTTGAATTCTGGAAGACTTGGGTTAAGATCTTGCCTCTCATGTAGACTAGTTTTATGACCATGTTAAACTCTCACTCAGTACCCCCAGGCAACTCTCTAAAGCTCTGTAACAGACAAGTTGGAGGAGATTTCTACATTTTACACAGATCTGGACTGAAAAGAAGAGAGGTCAATATTTATACATAATTCTCACAGACCTGTGAGGAAAACATTTTGTAAACCTTAAAATGCTATACAAATGTAAGTTATTCCTGGAGTAGTCTGAGAAGCCTTAATGTAAGAGATACGGCTTGAGCTGGAGGTGGCAAGACAGATCGGTTTTGAATGTAATAGAAAGATCATTGCATAACTTGGTGTCAGGAAATTTTAGTTCAAGTCCTAGTAGAGAACAGGCCTGTGACTCTGGGCAGGTCTTCCTGACTCTCTGGCCAGCATTATCCAACATCATTGTACAGATGAGCAAACTGAAGCTCTTAGAAACAACTTTGCCTTAAGTTTCTGAACTAGTTAAATTCTAAGATATCTTTCTGCTCTACAGTTCTATGGCTATATGGCTAGGTTAAAAAAAAAGTCAGAGGGACAGTGGAGACAAAACAGGCATAAACAAGGGAGAATTAGCATTGTGAGCAGGTCAAGTATGTGCAATCGCTACTCTAAATTTATAACCAATCTAACCCCCTAGTTATTTCAGAAATGAAAAGTGCCAAACTCAGAAAAAACTTCATTCTCAAAATGGCAAGTTTTCCCAACCATATAATATAGAAAGTAGATGCTATCACTCAGAAACCATGTCATTGAAGTTGCTACTTCTCTATTGTCTTCCCTACCTGAAGTGAGCAACACAGACTGCACCCCCCCCCCGCCAAAAAAAGGAATATGGTAATAGCTAACTTTTATGTTGTGTTTTAAAATTTGCAAAATTCGATACAAATATCAACTCATTTTATCCTCACATCAACTTTCATTTGTAAAATGAGGTTAAGTGACTTCCCCAGGGTCACATAGCTATTAAGTGTCTGAGACCACATTTAAAGTCAGTTTCTTCTGACTCCAGGTCCAGAGTTCTCTCTATTGCATTTAGTTCTGAAAAACAGAGACACAAACTAATTTATACTGCCCTTAATACCATAGCTCAATTCCTCTGTGTCTGGTCAGTTCAACTGGTATTTATTAAACCCCTACTCTGACTCTGACCATACCATAAAATCCCATGCTAGGTCTTAAAGATACAAATATAAAATAAGACATTCCTTGTCTTCACAGAGCTTATATTGGGGAGAGACAGGATAAGACATGAACACAAGTAATTACAATACAAGACAGAATGTGATAAATGAAAAGGAGAGGTCCAGACAAGGTACAGCAAAACATCTGAGGAGGCAAGATCACTTTCAGCTATGGGAAGGTAGGGATGGTAGGAGGGATCAGGGAAAATTTCAAAGAGAAGGTGTTTTCAAGGCTGGGTCTAGACAAAAGCAAGGGATTTCTTCTTTCTTGATCTTATTCTCATTATTCAAGATGAAGGTGGCTTAAGAAAGGGAGGAAAGGTCTCAAGTCAATAGGTGATTGACAAAGCAGGAAACCTCCTTGTGTAAGATCAAGAATAGATCATTTTTTCCAATCTGTAGCAAAGGGTAACAGAGTGGGAGGCTGTTGGCAATAGGTTAGTACATCTAGAGAGCACCATTAACCCATTGTTCAATCTGTCTTAATTTTGCCAGCCATGCACATAAATGATTCAACTCTTCTGTGAGATATTTAATGTTCTGGTGAAAAAATAATAATCTTAGTGTTTATTCATAGGATTTTCCAGAAGTGCTCAAGGCATTCTACTGACCTAATTAATTCTTACATCCCGTGTGACAAAGGTGGAAATCATAGGATCATAAAGCCGAAGTTGGAGTGGACCCAAAAGTCCATCTGGGTCAATTCCCTTATTTTAAAGAGAAAGAAATTAAGGCCCAGGGAGATTAAGTGATTTGTCCAAAGTCACACAGATGACAGAGATCCAAGATTTTAAAGCAGCACTTTTGACTCCAGAGGTAATGTTATTTTCACTTCACCATAGTGAGGTATTTTAAGTTTACTTTAAAAGATTAGAAAGCTAAGGTCCAGAGAGATATTATTTTCTTGGTGGAGGAAGTAGGTATACAACTCAGATCTTTTCCATTCTTTTTGTACTTCCTATGAATTTATTTAGGAACCTCAACCCAGACCCCTAAATTGATTTCTCCATCAGGCAGTCCGACTTCTAGCCCTCCCTCATCAACCTCTGAAACCTTGCCTAAGTTTCCTTATATTCATGGAACAATCTCTCACTCCTTCCACATACACTTCCATTCAGTTACAGTTGGAAGACGGAAGACATCTCCAGATGGTCTTCTTATGTACACCAAACTCATTTTCCAATCCACCAATACAATCCCTCATTCACCTTTCCTCCCATGACATATATAAGTAGGATAGGGATAGGGTCTGTGATATAATTCATATAGGAAACTCTTAGATAAGGAAACTTTCTTGATTAATGCAGGTCAACATGTTCTCTGCAGTTTATAAGTTTAGAGACTTGCCTAAAGTGCTAAAAAGTTAAGTGACTTCCCCAGCATCACACCACCAATATGTGTCAGTGGTAGTACTTGAACTCAGATCTTTCTCTCCATTATGCTGCACAGCCTATAATAACTCAAATTACTCAGTATACCACAGGATCTAATTTTGGATATTACCTATTTTGTCCCCAGCTCCCATTTATAGTATTATTCTAAAGACTTCTTGAGGGCAGATGCCTTATTTATTTCTTACTATTAAAAGCACTTGATGGGTTGCCTGGTGTCCTGTGTTGACCAACTGAATTTATCAGGAAAAAAACTAAAGATGTTAGATAAAGGGGGATAGGGAAGAATCTTAGAATAGAATCCTAAGAATCCCATGGAATCAAAGAATCTTAGAGTTGAAAAGGACCACAGAGGTAATTTAGTCTACCCATTGCAGGAAACATTTCTACAAATACTCTCGACAGTTTACTCTTTCTGGAAACCATCGGGAACTCTGCTATCTACCAGTAGGAAAGAACTACATCATCTGGGGTAGCGAAGGCTGAGAGGATAGAGAACAATGGCAAAGGAGTGGAAATATCAACTGCCCCTCCTTTTTCTGTAGATCAACATTTGCCTTGGTCACTTTACAAAGGTTCAGTTGAAGAAAATAAAAGATCTCAGGTAGAGGTGCTGAGATTTACATCTCAATTCTTCCTCCCCCAAAGTTTCAACTAGGATGTAGAACACATTACCTTCATCTAAGAATAGTACTAGTGAAGAGCTGGAGCAGTGGGGGAAATGCAGGTTGATCAACACTTAGGGAATCTCACAGCCTTCCGGATCAACTAGTCAAACCCCATCTTACAGATGAGGAAGCTGAGGCCAAGAAAGACAAAATGACCAGTTCAAAGTCACACAGCTAGTATGTAAAAGGGCAAATATTAGAATCTGAATGTTCTTCCCACTGCATACCAACCAGGTTAAAAAAAATATTTAAATCTGTGCCGGTGAAACAGAACTGGAGCGCTCTCTAAAGCAACTCTATGGGTGGAAGACCAGCAAAAAGTTTTATAATACTCTGAATCTCCTAGTCTTGCAATCCGGGACCTTCTGGCTCTCATCTTTGTTTCTGAGCCAGTGAGTGATTTCTTCAGGGGGTAATGAGGCATGTACCTATTGGCCTGTAGGGGAATCTACATACTCTTCATACTTGTCCAGGGTGGAGGGAGCAGCACTGGTCTAAGTCCTAGGCATTCTGGCTAGATTATTGGGGCATTAGATTGTGCTCCTGTGCTGATATCACCACCTATATTCCTTTGTGTTTTTGATTCTTCCAGTCCTGACTTGTAAGCCTTTCTTAGGTGGCCCTAAAGCAGGCCAGGACACTAGGCAATATCCAACACCTCGAACTGCTTCCCACCTAGATAAGTGCTTATTAGCCCTCCCTCCAGATCCCTGACCATGCGTCATTTATTGTTTTGGGGGGACTTCTCACCCTGAATTGACCTCTAGAAGACAGTAACCTTATCAAAGGGAGAAAAGTAGAACCGCTAATACTCCAAGTTCACTAACTGGGGTCCTGGACAAGAGGATTCCTTCCCCACCCCCCAGTTCTTCTGCAAAAACATGGAGGGGCAGTCACAGCTGGTATTATCCTTTGTGTCCAGAGAGAGACAGAACCAATTCTAGCCCCTTACAGGCAGAGTGCCAGGATCGGCAGAGAATTTCCCCCTCCCCCCAGCTCAGAGGGGGCAAAGGGCATTCATTATGTGGAAGAAGAGTTTTAAACTCAGTTCAAGGGAGAATCCAGAGAGGGGGAGGTGGTGGAATGGTTCAGTTCATGAAAGAGAATGCTCTAGACTCCGAAAGGTTAAAAAAAACCCCAAAACTCAACCCAATAACCTTCCCCCCCAACTCCCCTTTCTTGGTTTCCCCTACCCCCTCCTCCCCGAGTTCAGACCTTCCAGCCGCTAGTGGCCTGCAGCCAACATCAAGGCCACACTGGCCGCATTCAGGTCCCTCCTGGCCTCAGGGTCCCCTGTTCCTTCCAGACCAAGGTCATATCCTAGCCTAGGCCTTTTGAGGGTTGACCACCATTCCCCACACTCCCACACCCCAACCAGCCATTCAGCACCGCGTTAACCCCTTCTCTCCTCCAGCCTGGGCACGAACAGCCAACGCATAGGCATGCTAGAGAGACAGAAGACCCCATGAGCAAATCCCTAGGCCTCTTTAGTCCCGCCGGGTTTCTTCTTCTACGGGCCACAGAGAAACCAAGAGTCAGATTGCTGCGTCGGCACAAAGTCTCACGCTCTAGTCCGGGATAGCAACCTTCCAGGCCAGAAGAGGGGGTGGGGGAAGGCGGGCTGGTGGAGCCGATTTCCCAGCGCTCTGCCCACTCCTCGCCTCTGGGGAGCATTTAACCCTTTCCTCCCCACACCCAACTGGGTCCTGAGGTTGCCTGCCTCCTGAGGGGATGAAGAAAATGGTGAGAAGGTTTTGTTATGTTTTGTTTTTTTCCCCAAACTTGGGGCAGAATAGAGTAGAATTCGCTGGAGACGACCTTCTTCCAGTACTCCTTCCTTCATAGCAGGAAGCTGCCTGGCAATCGCCTCGACTGTGGTAGAAATCACTGGGCTGGTAGTTTCCGGGGACAGCGTTTGGCTCGGTCCCAGGGAAGGAACGCGCTTCTACTGCTTCCTCTACACAGGGTGGGCCAGCAGTCTCCGCTCCGGGGACTCTGGCTGGGGCGCTGGAAGTAGGAAATGGGGAAGATTTCCAAGTTTCCGAATGCAGTCAAACTGCAGGGATGAAAGGGAGACTCCTTCCCACTACCGGGACCCTCGGCTCTTTCGGCCACCCGGGGTGGGGTGGGGTGATTGTAGTGGAGGGAAGAGGAACCAAGGAGGAAAACCCGACTTTGCCAAGGTCAGGGCGACGCAGGGACAACTTGAAACAACCTGGCAGGTGCCACGGAAGGGAATGTCCACTGCGTGGGATGGTACCCATCAAGAAGGCCATGAAGCAATTTCCAAGATTTTCCATGCCCCTATGTAAATGAAATTTACTTCACTTAGAACCCCTTACCCCTACCCTCAGCCACAAGTGGAGTTAGTTTCACACAGGCCTCAACTGTTCCTTGGTAGGGGACGTGATGCTGCCTTAGCCCTACCACAGCCTCGCGAACCCTTCCGTCCCAGTTTCTTAAGGAACTGGGGGTGGGGGGGAAGAGTAAAGGAGAACAGAATTGACGCCTCCCTGCAGAGATGCTTGTAGACCCCGTGGAACAAACCCACTCAGACCGCCGGCGCTGTTGTAAAGCTTTATAGGCCAGGTACAGCGGACGCATCAGCATACAGTTGGTTCCTTGACCAAGTGCTAGCACCCTGACTGGGGAACCGTGGAGTTGGGGCGGGGGAAGGGAAGGGAGAGAGCCTAGACAGAGAGAACAGGAGGGCCGGAACAGTACCCACAGCGAAACCTTGGTGATCCACTCTGCGCTAAGAGCAAACATCGAAATACACCGTCGACATCTCCATTTAATATTTACATTCAAGCAGGTAATAATTGGAAGCTTATAGTTTAGACATTTCTAGTAGCAGCAGTTTCTAGAGAGCTTGTTTAGCTTTTTAACAAACTTTTTTTTGCACATAGAAACAACACATCCATGTGTACAGTATCAAAAAATATATACCAAGGTTATTGGTATTGCAGTTGGGGGGAGGGGAGGAGAGAAGAGGGAAAGGATGAAAATTAAATCAACCGAAATACTGAATGAGGGAAGAGAAAGGTAAACAGAAAATAATTTGTTTGATATAGAATATAAGGTGATCTAGCAGAAACTCCATAAATCTAGGTTTTTATATTTCAATATATAAATACCTACAAATAAATATATATATATTTATATATATATATATATATATATATCAACCCGATGGGGTGGTCGGGGTTTTTGAGCTCAAACAATACATTTCAATAATAACACCACGTACAAAGGGGAGCAAAGTCAGCACTTGACAAGTTAGCACGGTTAAAATATAATACTATAACTCTGAGACCGCCGCACGGCTGTCATGTCAGTATCCGAGGTCCGGGTAGAAGAGGCTGGGAGCAGCTCCCGGGTGGGGGATGGGGGTTGGGGGAGGGAGCAGAGGGATAGCCCCTATAGGCACCGGGTGGAAGGAAGCTCGGGCTTCCCTCCACTCCCCCAAGCCCTTTCCCCCTACAGTGCGGTGCTGTGCGGGAGAGGGATAAGAAAGGCGCGGGGGAGGGGATATAAGAGCCTCCTGCCTGGATCGAGGAGATGAACGTTGAAGGACAGGGTCACTAGGGTTTATTGGGGTTCGCTGCCTGTAAGTGCAGACCCTCAATCTCCAGTGGTCAGAAAGATGGGGATTCAGGCTCCCAGTCCACGCAAGCCAAGCCCCTCAGCAGAGGCAGGACGCCCCTTCCCGATGACACCCCAGAGCTACACAGTCACGTACTCTTTAAAAGTGACAGTGAGGCAGTTCGCTGTTACGTCGGTGATAATTATATTTCCAAAGAAAGGTTTGAATTCGGCCAGCGGCTCCTCTGGCTCGTCCCGCGCCTCCGCCGGCGGTTTTTCAGCCGGCGCCGCCGCTGCTACTGTCGCCTGCGCCTCAGGTTTCACCTGCAGAGGGCTGGGAGGCTCTCCAGTCCCGCAGCGCGACTTGACGCAGCGCAAGTCAATGGGCTCATCCAGATCCGAGTCCAGAAGGATGACCTCGGGCTGGGGAAGGGCAGAGGTGGCTGAGGCTGTGGTGGGAAGGTCAATTGGTAACTCAGCTACAGGACTGGCGCCCAAGCAGGTGGGAGTGCTGATGCTGCGGGCCGTGAGTCGTTTCTTGCAGGGCTCCCGATCACCGTGAGAATCTGAGAGGCAGCGTTTACGGGAGTTAGCGAGATTTAAGCCCATCGAATGGTGATGATGGTGATGGTGGTGATGATGGTGATGGGAAGAAGGTGGGTGCGAACTCCGGGTGGAGTCCCAGGCTAACAAATCGGGCTTGGTGGTGAGTTGTAGGGGTTGATCTAGGAATGCCTCCTTAGCTGGGGAGGCCTTGCGGGATCCAGAGTCTGGGATCTGGATTTCCTCATCTTCCCCAATTTGGGAGTCCTCGTCCCGTTGTTTAGGGGGCAGATCAGGATTTTTCTCATTGGCCCCAGTCATCTTTTTCAAAGTCCTATCTCCACTAGTATGCCGCTCCTCCCCAGCCTTCTT
Organism: Potorous gilbertii; assembly: GCA_028658325.1. Taxonomy (NCBI): domain Eukaryota; kingdom Metazoa; phylum Chordata; class Mammalia; order Diprotodontia; family Potoroidae; genus Potorous; species Potorous gilbertii. Next base: position 499,428,277 of record CM053770.1, read on the forward strand.
CTTGGTGTGGCTCGGAGAGCGACTCTCAGTCTCAACTCCCTCCCCTGACTTGATTTTCACTGCCTGCATGCCATTTTCCATGTATTTGCTCATGACAATAACTATACGTCCATTCTTATTCTTATTTTTAACTATTTTCATCTTGCCCCCGATCCCATTGCCTGCGGGCATTCCAGTCTCCTTGGGCGGGGGAGTAATGCCATTGGACTGACTCTTCTCCGAGCTTTTGATACCAGCCCCGCCCCCACTGGTTAGGGGCTTCACTGTACCCAGATAACCCTTCGACACCTGACTGTGTGCCCATTTGTCAGGTGGATGGCTCTTGGTCCCCAAGTCCGGGCAGGTGGGATTGGGAGTCTCCTTGTGGCTAGGCTGGTATTGAAGGTCGTACATCTTGGGGTCTGGCTGGTAGGGGTGATGTTTCTTGCTGTTGAGTTGATAGTAGTATTTGCCGCTCTTGCCGTGGGGCGGAGGCTTGACCCCTTGCTCCTTGCCATGTGGCTGGTACTGGTGGTGCTTTTTACTGTTGAGTTCATATTGGTGACTTTGGCTTTTACCTTGGGAGCCCAGCTCCAGCTTGGAGCGGTTATCTGCTGAGGAGTCTTGAAGGCCGGTCAGCACGTTGGAGCGTCGGGCAAAGGTGGGCACCTATGGGATCAAACGTAAAGAAGGGTAAGTGAAAGGACTTAAGGAAGGCTATATTGACACGCAGGAAACAAAGAGACCTTTTCCTTTCACCAAGGACGGACAGGGAGTGCAGTAGCTTCCTAGGAAAATTAAATCCCGCCTATCGAGAAGCTAAATTTATATCCATGACCATGCGTCCAAAGGAAAGGGGACTAGGACCGAGGCATTCTAAACCTCCAACCGGTTCGTCCCCTCCAGCCTCTTCCTCAAAACTCTAGAGCTCCCACACTGTTCCATTCAAATCTGTTCTCTCTCACCCTAGGGATGATCCAGACTCAGAGAAAAGAAAGGGGAAAACAAGGAGGAAAATCTGAGATCTAAGCACCCCAAATATATCAAGGGCAGCATAACTTATTGAACTGGGGCAGGAGTAGGGGCATGCTGGGGAGGTCAGAAGAATGCTCGTTAACCTCCGATTTTTTTTTAAGAGGTCAGAAAAGGGGAGGCGTAAAGCATTTAAATGAGGAGACTAGGTATTAGAGACTCTTACTGCTCCCCTCCCCCCCCCAGTCTCTCTCTCTCTTTCTCTCTCTCTCTCTCCTCAGTGACCCGGCTACTCTGTTATATTTACTTGAACAACCAGCGGTTTAGGCTTCGGCCCTCTCTTCCGATATCCCATCAATTGCTCTTGCCGTTCCCTGGGGAGGAAACAAAGAATAGTGCTATTACCAAAAAGGTCTCCTCATTCCCCTTTGGCAATGCCAAGCCATGGAGCCAATATTTCTTCTAGAGAAAGAAAGCTTAAATGAGCCAAAGGTGGGGGGGGGGCATTAAAAATCACTGGGCAAAATTTTGCAGACCAGGGACCCTAGGCCCTGCTCTCTAGAGTCCCTTAAAATGGGCCTAAAGACACGGTTTAGATAGGATGATTGAATATGCATGTCCTTCCCCAGCCTCCAGGTAAACAACATAATCGCAACACAAGCCAGTGTCCTGTTTCCCTTAGATGAAACTTCTCAAGAGCCTTTATTTGAGAAAATGGGGAACGATCTGGAAGGGGGGTAACTTTGGGTTCCTGGGCAGTGACCTATCATTCCAAACATCCCTAGCTTAGGCCCTGGGCCTTACAAGACAAAATGAAATGGGGGGTGGGGGAGAAGACAGAGAATCCAATCAAGTCCAAATGAGGTATGTGTCGGATTCATCACTCTCCATCAGTAGTCCTGGATACTAAATGACCTCATTAGGATTCAGATAACGAGTACTGCCAGCAGAAGGGAATACTTTCCAAAAGGCCAGGACTAAACAGGGGGAGGAGCTTCACCCTTGTTTACAGAAGGCAAATGAGCCAATTAGAGGCTGGAGGTGAAGGAGAGACCCTTCTAGAGCCTAACCAGGTGAGGAGTTACCTCCTTAAACTGTATCCCCAGCTCATCCTCTAAGCAGGTGGTGGAAAGAAGTTGGGGGCCAGGAGGCTGGAAAAGCAGAGCCTCACTAAAGAGTATCTCAAAGCGGGCCTCAATTTTGAATTGGCAATAAAGTTTGCCGGCTGTGGTACATCTTCGGGCTGAGGGGTGCATTGAGATAGGATGTAATTTCCAATGTTCTCCGTAGGACAGGACAGGTCTCCAGAGTCACATCCCCCTTTCCCATGAGAGTCTGGGTGCTACGTCTATGAGCCAAGCATAGGGGCAGAGCAGGTAGGGGGCAGGAGCATTGCTTCGAAGTTGCATAGCATTGCAACATCCCGAGTTTAACTCTTCAGGGACCTATTATGCAACATGGCATCAGCCAGTGACATGGTTACGGGGTTGTGAACTCCCCGGGGTGGGGGAACAAGCAGGGTACGCACTAGGCGCCCCCCTGCGCCTGGATAAGCAACTTCCACATTAAACCCCTCCTAGAGGGCGGCCAAGGTTTACACTTTTAGCGCCAAACACACAACAGGAAATAATGCAAAATATAGGAGGGGGGAAGAGGGCAGAACTTTGTACAGTTGAGCTCGAAAGGCCCAGGGATTGCTCCTCCTCTCCCCTCCCTTCCCCCTCCAATTCTCCCTGAAATAGACGACTAAAGCCACCAGCAGAGAATCCAGCTGCAGCAGCTGCAGCCTGACATGCATCTGCTGGGCTGCAAGGTCTGGGGAAGAGCCTCTTTCAGCATGAAATTCAGACCGCATTCCCTATCTCACCTTCCCTTCCACCTCCAAGACAATACAGTTCCGTCACAACTTTCACTATCCCTGGAACCAAACTCACACTCTCAACAGCCCCCTTCCCTTCTCCTGCCACCCCCTTAAAAGAGAGTCACAGTTGGGTGTATATGTGTGAAGGAAAGTTGAGGGATGCTAACAGTAAAGCCTAAGTGTGCCCCCAAACTGTAGCAAGGGGAAGGGGTTGGGGACCTGTCCACTTTACACCGGCTTCCAACAGGTTAAGTTTAGTTCCATGACGTCCTGGTGGTTGCACAATGCCAGCTCCCGAGGAGCTGCTCCGCAGGTTAAGGGTGCCAAGAGCCGGGTGACTGTAAGAAAGCGAATACCTAGGCTTCGGGGGTGGAGCTGGAGGGGTGGGGTTGTGAGGGGGCAGTGGGGGGACCAGGCATGGCTAAGAATCTTGGCAGTTGCAAAGGCACCCGCAAGGCTCTCTCCCTCCCCCCTTCCAACTAACCCCCCAAATAGCAAACTTTCTTGCTTTCACTCCCCCTCCCCTGGATGATGTAAGAGCCAAAGACATTTGTAAAGGAGCAGAGAAACTTGAGGGCGTCCCTAAGATAGGAGGGGGACATAGTGTGCGATCGCACCCCCACCTATTCCTCAAGCAGCTTCTCCCGCTTTCCCTTTTCCATATACGGTCACTGCAGGCGGCCGCCGCGGCTTCGGGGATTCTCACCTGTTCTGGAAAGCGATCAGCAGTCTGGGATCCAGGATATTCTCCTCGGGTTCCCACGTGTTATATCTTGCAAAGGGAAAGGGGGGAGGGAGACACATCAGAAGAAATAATCCACCTCTGTGGCTGCCAGGAAGGGGAACGACAAATAAGGCCCTGCTTTATCTTAGTGAAGCAAAAGCTGCTGCTACTGCTGTGGTGTGTGTGTATGTGTGTGTGTGTGTGTGTGTGTGTGTGTGTGTGTGTGCGCGCGCGCGTGTGCGTGCGTGCGTGTGTGTGTGTGTGTGAGTGTGTGTGTGTATAGAGGGGAGGTTTTGTAGGCACCAGAGTCAATGGCATTCTCTATCCCCCAACACCCCGCTCCCAATCCCACGAGTTCTCTGCAAACCAAACTCTAAATGCACAAGCCCAGGGCAAGGCGAAGGGGGTGCGGGGGACGGTGAGGAGAAAAATAAAACAGTTTATTTTGCAGAGTTATTAGCCAGGAATTTTGAGCATGTTTCTGCGACATATTCTAAAAACCACTTTGCTCCTATCAACACTGTGTGCAAACAGCAGAAATATAAAGTCGTCGTCCCCCCGTCTCTCTTTCTGGGCGCCCCCAAAGGGCTTCAGTCATCCTTTACTGGACCCTTAATTCTACATTAGCCAGCCGTCCCTCCGGATGGAGGGGAGTTCCACTGTCATGGCTATTCAAATCCCAAATATTCGGCAACACAAAATATATGCGTGAGTGTGTGAGTGTGTGTGTGTGTGTATGTATGTCTGTGTGTGCGTCTATCTCTATCCGGTGTCATCGCATTAAAAAAAAAAATCCGAACTAAAAGCGTCACAATGACAGTTCCCAACATTTTCTGCCTTTTTTCTCCCCTCCCTCCACCATCAGGAGGGAGGAGACACACAATTGCATTTTCGTCGCTTTTTAATTTTTTTTTTTTTTGGTTTTGCAATATGGAGCCGTTCGGTGGAGGGAAAGGGGAAAGAAGCCATTTTCTGCTGCACATCAGTCAGTGCCTGCTCGCTCCCTCCCTTCCTCCCTCCCTCCTCCGGCCTCCCCGGCTCGGCTCCACGTTTCTCCAGCCTTCTCTTAGCTCTTTTTAGTGCATAAATTAGTGATGGCATTTCCCGGAGAGCACAACACAGGGATCCAGGCTGGGGACTCTGCAGCTCCAGCTTCGCTAGTGCCTGCCACCGACCTCCCCACCCCCTCCCCCCTTTTGCCCCCTACTCCGCCTCCCGTTTATTTCCCCCCTCCCATTTCTGGTCCAGCAGTCCAAGACACCCGCTCTCTCCCCACCCCCGCCTCCCTCTCCCCAGGTCCTCTACTTACTTGGGGGACCAGCCTCTCCATTTCACAAGATACTCCACTCTGCCCTGCGGGGGTGGAAGAGACAAGACTCAGCCCTAAGCAAACGGTTTGCACTGGATCTCTAGCTCTACCTCCGCGGCTTCCCGGATCCTTCAGCTTCCCCAACCCCCAACCTCCTTCTTGTCTCCTCTCAGTCTGTCTCCTGTCTCCTCTTTCCCCTTCTCTCTTCTTCACGGTTGCCGTTCCCCTCCCTTGCAGCGGCTGCCTTACCTTTCGGATTCGTTTCTTCTCAATGCTTTCCACCGCGAAGACGTGCTCCCCAACAGCTGGCAGCTCCATGTTGGGGCCAGAGTGAGCCCAAGGCTCGAGGGGGTTGGCGAGGTTGCAGACACTGCTGGCTCCCCCGGGCGTCCTGCTGCACCACTGGCTGAGTGGCCGCCACTGCCACCGTTGCTCCTACTCCTGCTCTGCTCCGCCAGGCTGACTCGCTCCCCTGGACCTCTCACCGCTCCTGTCTCTAGCTCTCACAGACAACTGAGCCCCAGCCGATCCTGCACAAGCAACTCATGCAAATCCCGGACGTCAGTGGGGCGGGGCCTCGACAGGCCCAGCTTGTCGTCAAGGGGAGGGAAACAGACGAGGATTGGTGCAGCCGGGCCTGCCAAGGCACTGGAACTGGGCGGGAGGAGGAGGAGGAGGGAAGAATGGGAGGGGGGAGGGGAAGAGGCACAGAGGAGTGAGCCAGCCAGCTACAGAGGGAGAGAGACAGAGACAGAGAGGCACAGAGAGAGATGGAGATTTGGGAAGAGGGATAGGGACCAGGATGGAGAGGTGTATCAGGCAGAGAGACTGTGCAAGGCTAACAACACAGGAAACTGGGTCTTGATGAGTGTGAGCAGGAGAGACGGGATCTTCCTTCTCCACAGCCATTGGGCTGCTTATATGCTCTCCCCTCTCTTCGTGTCCTTTTCTCTCTGTGCACAACCTGGGATCCTCTGCTAGGGGCCACAGAGTCAATCTACAGTATTTCAAAATTGCACCGAATTGCATCATGTGCATCTAGAATCGCATAGGAAAAATTGCCTGCAGGGGGCGGAATCGATGTTAGGGTAGTCCGTGCGACCCCTCCCCTCCTAGGTCCAGGTGACCCTTCCCTTGCTGCGCCTTCAAAGGCTTCTAGGGATGAGGAGAGGATGGGAAGAAGGGATAGGAAAAGGTGAAAGGGCAGGGAAAAAAAGAGGCAGGATCTCCTGCAAGACGGTGAAGAAGTTAGAGGAATGACGAAAGAAGTAATAAACCCAGAGGAACCGGAGAAGAAGCTCTCAAATAACATTATCAGAGCCTGGCTCCTGATTTCTTGATGGCGTTTTCTCCTGGCACGGGGAAAAGCCTCAAAGTAAAGACCCCAGCAGCCTCTGCGGCGAACCAGCGGGAAGAGAAGACAAGAAGCGGCCGGGAGAGAGGGCGAGGAAAGAAAACTAGGAAAACTGAGGGGGGAGTGTAGACTTATAGGAAGAACTGGAGCGACGCCGATGGACATTGGGAAGGGACAAGGAATGAGGGTTGGTTAAGCAGAAGAAGAGAGAGAAAGGAGTCTGAGGATGAGACCCGAGAAGAGGGACAAGAAAAGAAGCAGAATTCGGAGCACATCCGCAGGAAGTGAAATGGACCACAAGGATGAGAAAAGACAAACCTAGGAAGAAACAGACTAGCCCACTCACTTCTCAGTTAGCCTTCTTTCTAATGGGCCCTACTGCTGTTTTCGTCAGATACGTTCCGTGGCTTTCAGAGACCAAGGACGTGTGAAGTTTAGCACCTACGGTGGAGAGGCAGTGCTTTCTCCAGCTAGGGGCGCTGCTGCGTCCCCCTAGGTTGCTCCGAAATCCCTAATCCATAGGAGAGGTGGTGAGGTTGGGTTGAATAAGGGCCCCAGGGCAGGAAAGAGTATTGGAGGTTCCTGCGGGAGGGGATCTCTGAGGACCTGAGAGAAGCAGAGTCCGGCAATAACTGGTATGAAATGGCCTATCGAGATAACAGAAGGAAGGGGGAAAGGATTGAAATTGTCCGGTTTTCCACCTTTCTCCTAACGTCTCCTAAAGACGCGGGGTTAGAGGACAGCACTGGAGCCTCGGAGAGCCCGGAAGGCGCCTAGGGGGAAAATTATAGTAGTGAATCCCGACAACCGCCAGGAGTTAGCATTATTAAATGAATTCACGAAAAGACTGAAGAATGTTAACTGTGCAATCCCGCATTTACAACTTCTAGTAGTAACTACTGTTACCCCTACGGACTGCTACTACCTATTACCATGACTGATAAGACTGCGCAATAGCAACAGTGGAGGGAGTAAAGCGGCTTGTGCCGAGATACTCTTCCAACAAATACCAAGTACAAATCAAGTTTTCCTGCAAATAACTTGGGCAGCCCACAGAGCAACAGGGGAATCCTGGGCTCAAGGAGACCCACTAATGATTGGATGGGGGAGGGAACCCCAGGGTCCTGACCTCCAGTTCCTGATACACTTCAGTCAGAGCTTAAATAGAGGGAAAGGAAGAAATTGCATACGATCTTAAAATCTACATCTTTCTAGGGAAGTTGTTGTTTTTAATACTCCTGTAACTGGAAGAGGCTTTTCTTTATGTTGTCTGAAGGTGCCTTTCTATTTTCATGCCTGGTTCTATCCAATAGCTTCTTTGAAGTCAGAAACAAAGGGAGTGAGGCACAAGTGGAGGGATAGGGAAGATATGCTGTAACCCCAGACTATGTCCTATTGGAGTCAATCCCTTGGGGTCGAGGTTTGAAAGGAAAAACACCACAGAGCTGTCCCAGGTTTGCAGCTAGCTGTATACTGAATTGTACTTCTCAGGTGGGAGAGGGTGGGGGCTTCCCAAGCCTCCTCCCCGCCTCCTAACTCTAAAATCCCCGGGAAAAGGGGACTCAGCCCTCTGGTACAAAGAGTCTGGTTCACCTGGCACCGAGGGGAGAAAGCCCATTTCCAACTCCATCCCTCCTAGCCGCCAGGGGCGTTGGTCCATTACAGGACGCCGATTTCTCTTCCTCGGAGACGGGGCCCTTGCTTAAAGCTCCTTTAGCTAGGGAGTTGGGGAGGAGAGGGGGACAGATAGTGTTCGAGGTTCTGGTGGCCCACGTGGCGCGGGATTCTAGGTTTGGCCCGCAGCTTTGCCCGACGGCCTGAAACCACCCAGATTGTGGGGAGGGAAGGAGAAGAGTGAACAGAGACAAGAAAAGGACCCAGGCGGCGTGTGTTCTCTTCCGGAGTCTGCTTTAGAGCCAAATTAAAGAGCAAGCAGATCTTCGGGGACTGTCCCAAACCCTCTCCAGGCCCCTACAATACCCCTAAGGGCCCCAGTTAGAAGTGCTAGAAATATACAGGCGTCCAATAAACGCGGCGACTCGCTTCCCTCGATCTGTTATATATTTATTTACGTACAAAGCAAGGGAATGGGACAGAAAAAGTTAAAAAAAAAAAAAAAGCTCGCAAATTTCCCACCGCCCTTTCCTCTGGCCATAGGGTTGAAGGATAGAAGCACCTCAGTCCGGGGCCACCGGCCAAGGAGAAGTCTAAAGGAAGGGAGGAAAACAAATTAATCCGAAATGCGAACGAGGAGGAGGTCTATGCCAATGCCTTCTCACCCGCTTTTGAGTCTCTTTGCTTTTTTCAAAGGGCAAAAACCGGGAGTATTTTCTATCTTCTCCGCCCAGCCCAGCTTAGATCACCGTGGATAGAGTCCTCAATCCAGATTTCATCAAAATTGATCTCACCTAAAGCAACAAAAGCCCGAAGGGTTCAGCCCTTGGGGTGTAAAGACTGGAGAGTACTCGGCCAGCCCTCTCCCGGGAGAAATCTACCCCTCCTCTACATCGGGAGGGGGTACAGCTCCCAACACTGCACACTGAAGACCCTAGAAAAGATTGGAGGGCTGTTTTTTTTTTCTCCCTCTGGTCTAGAAATGCCCTCTTGTCTTTCATCCTCTTGCAGCTTCGAATAACCCCCTCCGAAAAAATATCTTGTGTCCCACTCCCAAATGGAGTTCGCCCTCCCCCAACCCTGCACTGGTTGAAGCCTGTAAAAGAAAGGAACCTCCAAAGGAGATACGCTACCCTTCCCGGGCTGTTCCCCAAGTTCGAGTTGCCACAACCCAAGCCCGAGGAAATTTGGGGTCCCCTTAAGCTAGTGACAACTTGATAACTGATGAAGGAAAAATGCGGTACCCTTTCCCCACCCCCATCTCCAATTTTTTCCAACTCAACTAACCACACTCGAGTTTAAACCCCGGAAAATATTTACTCGCCTAAAAGCCCCTAATCCATAATTCCTCTTCTCTGAAGGGAAATTCCTTCCCGAAGTTGGAGACAGAGAAGTTCTCTCCACCCCACCTTAAGGTTTTCCCACTCAAGAGCCGCTACCCATTCTTTCACTGGATGAATACTTCTACAGGATGGTGACTTTTTCCGAACTAGTTGGGACCAGTAACTAGTCCCTTTAGTAAGTGGTCCTGTCCTTTCAGAGCTTCATTCTCCAAGGGAACTGAAGGTAAAATTTCTGAAAGATAAGGTTGAAGGGGAATTTACAGAGAATGACAAATCTTTCTTGGGATTTACTAGACCGTTCATTTCTGGACCAAGTGTTAGTCTGGAAACTCTCCATTCATTGCAAATATTATTAACGCTGTATTTTTAGCGGCGACTGAGGGGAATCCTTAAGGGGGAAACGTTCTGGATTCTCCAGGGAAAAGTTGCAAAGAAGGAATGCAGTAGTTTTCTTTTCCATCCCTTCCTTTTCGACTTCCAGACTTCAGCAACTTTCAGGAACTTTCTCTAATTCGCCCCTTACCTCAGTTGAGGGATGGCGAGGGGGAGGGAATAGAGAGAGGGAACCAGTTCTTCATGGTCATTCTCTCCCCCCACCCACTCTCCTTCCGTGAAAATGCTTAGCTCCTGTTGACCCGGATCTCACAGCTTCGCGGCGAATCAGTTTACTGGATCCCTCCAGCTTTTCAGTCGCGGACTGGAGAACTGGTATGGGTGCCCCGGCAGCAGACTGAGGCAGGGGAACAGGAGGGAGAGCGCAGGCAAGCCAGCAATACCCGGTGAATGAGAGATGGGAAGCCCCTGAGCTCGAATTAGCCAAGCTGGAGATCCAACCCCAGCCCCCGCCCTGGCCACGCAAATGCGAGTCCTTTTCCACTCGTTGGAACTCTGGGATAGCCATCGTACTCATCCTCGCTTCCTCCGCCCTTACATACACGCACACATACTTGAATGCAGAAGATCGTGGGGCACAAAGAGGGGAAGTGAAGGATTAAAAACATTTAAAATATAGCACCCACTTCTCAAAAGTCAGGGCAACCAATCTCTGCCCCCTAACAGTAAGAAATCGGAGAAAGTGGAAGTCTCGTTATGGGACTCCTGACCAACCTGACCAAACTCCTGACCAAAAAAGACGTTTATTTCCCGCTTTGGATCCACTTTTTAAATAATAAACCCTGAGCCTTCAACCTTGGGCTGCCCTCGGCTGGGGTGCATTCACTAACGTTTGGTTTATTTTGTTTATGTACTTTTTTTAGATCTGGCTCCAGATTATTTCTCCTTCCGTTGACATTCATGATTCACACCCTCCGCTGGTTCTTCAGGGCCCTTTCTCTGAGCCGGGCTTTTCCCAGTCATTCCCTGAAACCCATCGATGCCCATCGCAAGAACGGCAGGTTTCCCTCACCCGCCCTCTCTTCCCATCCCCCTCTCCTTCCGAGAGCTGAAGCTGAAAAGCTGCACGTGAAATGCTTAGGTTGTCTTCCATCCCAAATGGAGCCACACCCTGTACCCCGACCCTTACACACATCGTGCCCTTCTATCGCCCTCAGAGCTCCCTTTCCCTACTATATGGGGCTAGCCAGGCCCCGCGGGAGTGCGAAGGGTTAATTAAGCGCGTGTGCTGGGAAGGGTATTGGGCTATGCAAATCGGTCAGCGCCCGAGACCTGGGTGTATGTGCATGTGTGTGTGCATGCGTGTGCAGTGTGTGCAGTGTGTGTGCAGTGTGTGTGCAGTGTGTGCAGTGTGTGCAGTGTGTGCAGTGTGTGTGTGTGTGTGTGTGTGTGTGTGTGTGTGTGTGTGTGTGTGTGTGTGTGTGTAAGCGCGCGCGCGCCCCCGGTGGCGGCGTGTGCAGCGGCTGCTGAGCCGAGCCAAGCCAGGCTAGCCGCCCTGGGCCCAGCAGCCCTTTTCCTCGTTCCCACCCCCTTCCTTCCTCAGGCCCAGGCTTCCTTAGAGCTAGAGGAGCTGGGCTTGGCAGATCGGAAGGGGCGAGGAGGCCGCCTCCGGTGTAGCTCGTGCCGAGAGAGGGTGGGGAATGGAGGAATGGGGGAGAGGGGGAGTGAAGAGCCTCTTGGAGGCTGGGGGAGATCGCGGGGGGGGGGGGGTGGTGGTGGTGGTGGTGGTAGTTTTTCCCGAGCAGCTGCAACAGCAGCCTGGCTGCTTTATCGTTACTCTAACAAACGATCGATGCTCAGTTTAGGGGCACGAAGTCTTGGGGGGCTGGGCCGACGCGAACCGTCTTGGCCCCAGGAAAAAGGATTTATACCAGTCCAGTTGAGTCTTCTGCAGGGAGGGGAGGGCAGGGGGCAACGATGGGCTTGGGGCAGGATGCACCCGTAGCCAAACAGACCAAGATCTGCCTTAGGCCTCCGAATCTAGAGGAATAAACGTGCCCAGGAAAGTGACGAACCCGGGAATAGGTAGCAAATGTTGCTGATTTAAATGCCCCATCACCGCAAGCTCTCTCATCTGCCCCCTCCACATTTTCACCTCTTCGCAGTCCACCCCAGCAATGGTGATGTCCTTTGGCCTGGTACTTGTCAACAGGCTCAGGCCCTTCTTGAACCCAAACAAATACAAACTAATTCATGTGTGCCTGAACTCCCCACCCAGCTCACTGCATAGCTTAAAAGAAGCTTTCGTTTGACTCGTCCGCTATTTGAATGTCCTCCGAGAGCAATGGGCACAAGTGAGGTAACACCTATACTGTACCCTCAAGTCTCTAACCCCATTACCTTCCAGGATCCTTATTTCACCCTCTCACCTTCTCCGCCCCACCCGCCAAGGCCCCAGCTGTGGACCACGGGTTAAGAGAGAGGGGAAGGAGCTGCACTAGTGAAGCCCTCCCCTAGGGGGCAGACTACTACTGAAGGACTCCAAGAGCTAAACATCAATGAAGTCAGAGACCTGTGTGATTCGTCTCTGGGCCGTCCGGCACTCTCTGGAGCTGGCAAAAAGGGTTTGAGGTTGTTGCTGGTATTTCATTCCTGCTGCTACCCACAAGTATGGGCAAAGAAAACATCTTTCCCTCTGTGCCTGGCAACTTCATCCAAGCTGGCTCTAACACTGACTTATGTTGTCTGAGAAGCTGAGGAAAAACTAGTTTTCAAAAACCAGAACTAGTCATCTCACATGGGATTTTTAACCTTGTGAGCCTCATCCTTTTATCTAGCCCCATAAGAATGACAAGAAATAGAACTTACTGGCTAGGGTCATTAATTCTTAAAATGGGCACATATCTCAAAGTGCTTCTCCCTTGGCATTTTAGATGAGGGTTATATGTAAAGTGTATACCTAGTTTTTTTTTTAATAAAAAAAGGAAAGCTCAGAGTAAGATAGTCACAGAGTTCCTTCTACTATCGAGTCAATAAAAAGCAAACAGATATTACAATTTAGATTTCCCTCGAGTGCTGAGAGAAGAGTTAATGTAAGAATTAGTATCCGGTGTGGAGAGTGGCAGAAATGAACACCACCTGGAAATATTTTCCCTAATCAAAGGTTTACTTAAAGGGAAAAAAAAAGTTGGACTTCCCCTGAAATTCATTACTCTCATATCTTATTAAAACCTGTCTTGACATTTCACTGTAACAGAAGCTTTCCAAGCCTAGCTAACAGAGGACAGAGAAATGCACTCATGTTTGCAATAAAATCCTAGCACACCCAAGAATCTAGGGATATGTCATACCAAAGGAAACAACTTGTAATGCTTCATTAACTCAGGTAACCTGTAAAAGGGAACCCAATAAATTGGCAGCTTCAAACCAGGAACCTTGAAAAGGGGTAGCAGATAGGTTGGAATTTGTCTTCAGATGATTTATGATTAGTGGCTGAAGTTCCAAATGACGTTCAGGTTTTTTTTCCCCTGCTTAGGTTCTCATGGAGACCATAGAACGGGTTCCGTGGAACTAATTGTGTGGGAGTGACAGAAAGAAGGAGAAGGTTGAAGAAGCAAAAAGGATCCATTTATGAAGGTGGTTAACAGCCATAACTAACCATCTTTAGACTCCAAGAATTGTACCTCTGGGCAGTGATGGAGAGTGGGAAACATTGACTTAGTCCGAAGTACATTTCCCAGGTTGGACTGAATTCCTTGTCTTTGGAACCAAACCCCACTGGTTATAAAGACTCATTGTAGGGTGTATCCTGGACCATTTCCCCCTGCATAAACAACAGTAGAGACTCCCAAATATCTTCTTGACTTTTCTTCCTATTTCATTCAATTCAATTTCACAAGCTTATAAAGTGCCTACCATTGACAAAGCACTCTACTAGGTACTGGGACTATGAAGCCAAAAAAAGGAAAAAAATTAGACTTTACCTTTAAGAAACTAACAGTGTACTGGAGTACAGGCACACAGATAAGGGAGGAGAGAGAGGGAGAGAGGAAAGGGAGAGGAGGGAGGAAGGAGGAGAGGGAGAAGGAGAAAGGGAGAGAGAGAGAGAGAGAGAGAGAGAGAGAGAGAGAGAGAGAGAGACTCTTACTAGGGCATCATGTACTGCTTCACAGAGGAGGTGGCACTTGAAATGCTTTGAAGGAAGCTAGAGAGCCTAAGAGGCAGACGTGAAGGAGTGAATTCTAGATATGGGAGACCACTTGTAGAAAGACATATCAGCAAGGGATGGAATGTCATGTATGGAGAACAGCTAGCAAGCCAGTTTCAGTATTCTCTCTCTCTCTCTTCTCCCTCCCCTACCCCTTCTATTTTGAATAGCTTAGAAGCACGTCCAACACTATAGGTTTCTCCTGACTGTTCAGCTGGTCTGTGTCATGAGGGTGATTGCCTGAGATTTGACAGCAATGATTATAATAGTAGTGATTTTGTATTCTTTGACTCAGATACCAGAGGTTCACAGGCAAATCTATCTCCTCTTTTGCTTGAAAACAGAGCTTTCTTTGATTCCTCCCCCTAAATGGCCCAATCTCTTGGAAAGAGTTCCAAATAGACTAGGCCCTTCATTTCTTCAATTGTTTTACTTGCATATTCTCTCTGTCTCTCAGTCTCTCTCTGTCTCTGACCCTCTCTGTCTGTCTCTGTATCACCTGAGGGCCATTAAATGTTACTTCAGATACAAGCACAGGAGATAAATGGTTTTCAGAATTTTTTTTTAATGTCTACAGCTGTTATGTACACTGAGACAGGGCATCAGAAGCTCAATCACTCCCACCCACAGCTGGTGTTGCTTTTTCATCTTTACCTTGGTAACTCACCAGCAGAGATATTCAGATTTTAATAAGCCTGACTTCTGCCCTCTTTCCCAAAATAGACCCTAACAGACAGATGGACACTGATGCATTTCCTGCAGGTGTTATGGTATTGAACCAAGTACAGTTTAGTCTCCAATGACTTCCTATCTTTTCTTCTCTCTGACCCAGATAATTATCCTTTGATCTTCCTCCCTTCCTTCCTACCTGCATTCCTTCCTTCCTTCTTTCCTTCCTTCCTTCTTTCCTCCCTCCCTCTCTTTCTTTTTCCCTTCTTTTTCTTCCTTACTTCCTTTTCCTTAAAGCTCTCTATAAATGCTAGCTTTTCTTATTCTTTCTGTCTTCTTTGCTGGATTGTCAAAGTAAATTTGTAAATGTCCTGCGTTTTAAAAATATCTAAGTTAGTACAGGATAGACACATACATTAGAGGGAGTGTCTCATTTCTAGTGCAATTCAGACTCTCTGAAATGAAAGCCCTATATTTATAGCTTTCTAGCTACCATCCAAATGCATCTTGTGGACCTGCTGCATATCAGCTATTAAGCAGCATTGATTATACATGCAATCATTTTTCATGTCACTCATTAGGCAGCCTGATTATTAGCAATGCAAACCAGCAATTCTTTCTTAAACTTGAATTTTCTAATCCCATGGAAGAGACACTGAGCTCAGAGAATTGTGCGTTTGGTTTTTCTTCCTTTTCTCCAGAGGAAAGCTGGGGTTGGAGACTATTTGAGCCACACCTGCTAATCCATTAGGTCAAAGGTATAATATAGAGACAAACATTTGATTGCTAGGCCTCTGTCCATCTGCAGATGAAGAGAGCTTTAGCAACCCAGGTAAAGTGAAACTGGAGACAAGAATCTCCTAGTATGTCTTCCATTGCCTGTGGAAGTGGTGGATCTGGTTGGGCTGTGAGGCATCCCTGTAAGGATTCTTTACTGTTGCTTTACCAAACTGACTTTGAGATCCCCCAAGGAAACCTTGGCCTGTTTAGAGAGCAAGGGATCACATTACCTTTCCTAGGTTGAAATACTGTATTGTTGGGCTAGAATCAGAAAGGATGAGGAGGTGTTCCTTTAAAAAAAAAAAACACACACACACACAGTAATAATAGAATGCCATGAGGTAAGCTGCACACACAATAGAACTGTGCTCCAGGTTTCCAAGGTGAATCTGTCAATACAGTATTGAACCGGCAACTCTGGCTTGCAATAATTGTTTCTTTCGAAACACAACTGGCCTCCGGTTCCTCACAGTCTGAGCCCAAGGCAAAGGCATACGGGATCCGCAGCTTGAGAGTATCCATTGAAAGCCAAGCATAGTGTCAAAGGAGCAAAGGAGCAGCATACACAATGCATTGGGGATTCACTGTCCCTTTCAGAGTTCCCATTTTAGAAAGCAGCTCCCTCAAAAATCTGAGACTTCTCTCTTCTGATAATCCCCTCTTCCTCACTTGACTTGTTCGTTCTGAATCACACAAAGGAGAATTACGGGTCAATGGAATTTTCAGACCTGCCATCATGATACTAGGCATATAAAAAATCCCTCTTTAAGGATTTCCTTGAGAGTCATTGTAATTACCCTTGGTGCTATGAGTCTTTTTCTTGGGTGGAGAAATTGAGGCTGAACAGGTTATTCCAGTCAAGAACAAATCTGATAATTTGATGTCAGAGAAGTTTCTCTTTCCTTCTATGCTTCTGATACAGTGGTTCCTTACCTGGAGTCCATGAACCCTAAAGGAGTCTGTGAATGGATTTCAGGGAGTCTATAAACTTGGATGGAGAAAAAAATCTACATGTTTATTTTCTTTAACCTCTAACTGAAATTTAGCATTTTCTTCAATTATTCATAAACATTGTTCTAAGAGGTCAGCATTGTTGACACCTTTGACATCTGCTTTATTAAAGATATATCCTAGTTCCTGATGACCGTAAGACAGGCTGAGTCTCACCAAGTACCACACTGTCAGTACTCATCAGTCTGCAGCTTTCACCAAACCTGCTCACCTTCATCAAAAATATCTTTCCTTCCTCCTAACAACTACATTCTCTTCATTCTTTCTCTGCCCATTGTGCCAGGTCCATGACAAGTTCATAAACTGATTTAGGTTTGATTTATGGGTAAACACCTAAAAACTGTGACAGATAATTTTAGGAATTATTGAGCTTTATTTCTAGTTAATATTATGAATTCAATTCAGAAACTATTTAATATGTACATAGTTATTTTGCCTAGTATCTCCTGTATTAAAATGTGAGTTGCTTAAGGGTCAGGATAATTTTAATTTTATTTATTTGTACATTCATTTACTTGTATCGCTAGACTTAGGGCAATGCCTGGTGTTTAGTCAAGGTTTGTTGACTAACTGACTTCCCTGTGCTGGATTCTGGAGCAGGGGTTAAGAAAGAGGAGGTGAAAATAAATAATATTGATCTCAAAGAACTTAGACTCTAGTAGAAAAGTTACACAAACAGGTAACACAAGTTAGAATAAGTTCTTAGCAAAGGAACAAAGAAAATACAGAGAAATAAAAGGTCAGTTTCAACTGAGGATCAGAGAAGGTTTTGTGGAGGAGGTGGCATTTTTTAACTTTTGTGTTATTAATACCTTTTATTTTTTACATCATAGTCCTTTCCCTGTAACATAAAAACAGTTAAGCAACCAACCAGTCTACATACCTGTGTGTGTCTTGGAAGGTAGATGCCTACATATATTATGCATCCTTTAATAATTCTGAAGGACTTTTCATTATCTTTTTCTGCTGGGTTTTGTTGGTAATGCTGACATTTGCGGATTAATTTTATATCCTGCTACATACATGAGGTATTAACTTTTAATATTTTTAGTGGTTCTCTTAAGTAAATTATCACATCATTTACAAAAAGAGATAATTTTATTTCTTGCCTATTTCTTTTTCTTGTCTTATTTCTATAGCTAGAATTTCTAGAACAATGGCAAAAAATAGTAGTGACAATGGACATCTTTATCCCTCATTTTACTGGAAATGGTGTTTTACCATTACAAGTGGTGCTAGATTTATTCCTATTCTTCCTAGTCCCTTTAACATAAATTTGGTGGTATCTTTTGTCAAAAGTCTTTTCTGTATCTGTTGGTATGATTATGTTGTTTTTATTATTAATATGGTTTATTATGTTTTTAGTATTCCTAATAATGGTCCAACTACATTACTGGTATGCATCCAACTTGATCATAGTAAATAGTCTTTTTACATGTTGCTGCAGGCGCTCTCAAATTTTTTACTAAATATTTTTGCATTGATATTCATTAGAAATATTAACCTATAGTTTTCTTTCTCTGAATTTCTGTTTCACAGATGTTTGGTTTGGTGAAATATCTCTATTTTTGCAGGAAATGGTTATGGAAAATTGGTCTTAATTTTTCTTTGAATATTTTGTAAAATTCCTTTGTAAATACATATGGTCACAAGCTTTTTATTTATCAGTTCCTTTATGGCATATTCAATTTCTTTTTCTGAGATTAGGTTGTTCAAATTCTCTTTCTTGTTCCAATAATCTGGGTATTATTTTATTGCTGATATTAATCTATTTCATATGTTATTATTTTTCACAGCATATAATTGGATTGAATAGTTTCTAATTCCTTTTCTCTCTTTGTTGTATGTTCTTTTTTTCATTTTTTTATATCGGTAATTTGCTTTTCCTCTTTTTTTTAAGAGTCAAATTAACCAATCATTTGTATGTTTTATCAGTATCTTCCCAAAAATCCTTTCAGTTTTATAATCTCGATGATTTTTTTGTTTCTAATTTTTTAGAATTTCTGTTATTTGGTCTGATTTCTTTCATTCTTTTTGACTGGTTTCTTTTTGTTTTCTTTTTCTTTCTGTTTAGTGGTATGTCCAGTTCATTGATTTGTTCTTTATCTATTTTGTAGAGGAAAGTCTTTTTATAATTTTTTATAAATTTTCCCTCTGACTGCATCCCTAGTTTTGTAGTGCTGTAATTTTCTTTGATGAAGTTATCTATTATTTCCATGATTTGTTCTTTCACCCACTAATTCTTTGTTACTAAATTTCTTGTTCTTGTTCTCCACTTTCTTCTTCTTCATATTTTGACTTTGTTCTAATATTTCATGTTTTTTCATGGTGCCATTTAGGTTTATTTGCTCCATTCTATTTTTTCAGGAAGTCTACTATTGTTCTATGGTTTTCCACATTTTATTTTGAGTTACTTATTCTCCTTTCATTGTTTTTCATCCTAAATCTGTGAGCAAACCTTTTTCCTTCTCTGAAGTTCTGCTTGTAGTTGTTTTAGATATTTTCTCTTCTGAGTTTATCTGTTGGGTTTCTCCTATTCCATACTATCTCTTAATTGTATTTGATGTCTTCTGTTTACTCATGCTTTCATTTCTTAGATTAAGATTTCTGTGTTCTAATCAGTCCCTTCATGTACTCTGGGATGGATTAGGTAGGCCTTATTTGGTCCTGTCCTCTTTATATTTTTTATGCCATTTTTGTTGTTTATCTGGATATGTTAGCTGATATTAGGAACTTCTCTCTCCCTCAATCCTGGCTTCTATCCTTGTCTTCTGCAGGTTCAGGTCTTGATTGGTCTCTTTTGCATAATCCACAATCAGGAATCTGTCCTATCTCCTTGTATAGCTTCTCCTATTGGACAGTTCTCCTTGGTTCATAACTGGGTTCTCTCAAATTTTGAGTGCATGAATAGCTTTTTTTCTGGAGGGTTTTCAATATGGTACCTGGTATCCACAGCATGTTTCCATGCTCACTTAGCCCTAATCTACTACCTGCTAATGTTCTTATTTCCGTAGTGCCTTTTTCTTTGGGTTAGGTAGCTTCCTTGCTTCACTGGAAACTCATTTTAAATACATGCTGGGCTTTGAGTAAAATGTTACTGTACTCAAATAGAGTGACTTGAATGAAAACTGACCCCTGGTGCAATGAAAGTGAAAAAACAGCTCATGGAGATCTTGAGGTCTTCCTAGACCCAAAATAAGTTCCATCCAGATCCATCCTACCTTATATTTTCTCTCAATGGCAACCTCCTGCTATCTGCATGGATTTTTCCCTTAGAGTCCTCTAGACTGAAACCAGAGGCCTTCCCCCAAGGTTTTATCCTTTTTTCCCTTTTCCTTTCACGCTCCTTTGTGCTATCTCTGAGCATCAGAATTCCTACTTGTGCTCTAACTGCTAGCAGATGTGGAAGAAGATGGGATCAAGGGTACAAGTGATACTTGTAGGCTTAGCACTGGAAAGGAGAAAAGTCCAGTTTTTCCTCAGAGATTGTAATAAAGGGGGAGACAGATGAACGAAGATGTAAGAAGAAGGTAGAAATCAGAGAGTTCACAATAGATTGCTCCAATTTTCTCATTAAGGTTCAATCCTAGGGCTTTTAAAATTATCTTTGTTAGCTAGGCAATTCTCCTACCTGAGTTTTTTTTGTTTGTTTTTTTAACCCAGACAAGATACCTTACCTATTCATTCCTTCCTTTCTGCCCCACTGTGCTTCAATCCCTGATAAAACAGCTCTGTCCATGGTCCCATTGGAAAGTATTTGTCTCTCATTCCAAGCTGCTCTATGAGAACTCAGGCCTCCTAGGTACCAATGACTCTGGAGCTTTGACCTCCATACAGATGTGGCAGTAATAGACACTTCACTTGGGGTTGGGTTCCTATCCTTCACCTGGGTATCTATGATAGGAGGGAGGGGAAATTATCCAACAAACAGTTCAAATGCCCAAGTATCCTTTCCTTTAAAAACACATAGACACATATATATATATATATACATGTTGATTAAAAAAATTTTTTTCATAGAGATAGGGACTACACCTGCGATTTCATTGATATAAACAACGCTCAGATGAGGAAATTTCTACTAGTACAAGTAAGATTCTTCTCTGCAATTTAGTCTTAGAAAGCTGCCTAAAGTAGTAAGTTAATATGTGTCCAAATTGGAACAAGAACCCAGGTCTTCCTGGCTTTAAGGCCTGCTCTTTATCCAGAATGCCAAGTTTCACTGATGCCTTTTGATTTTTAAACCGCATTTTCCAATATGCATCTCACAGCCTATTGTATGCAGAACCATTCTTTGTCGTGGAGTAAAACAGTTAGTAAATAAACATCTATTAAGTGTCTACTATATGCCAAGCACTGTGCAAAGTGCTAGACAAGCAAAGAAAGACAAAAGACAGTCTCTTCTCTCAAAAGGTTCACAGTCTAATGAGAAAGACAACATGTAAACAGCTACGTACAAATAAGGGTCAATTGGAGATAGTCAAAAGAGAATTAAGGGGGGATCATGAAAGGCTTCACACAGAAGGTGGATTTTAGCTGGAATTTGAAGATATCAGAGAAGCCAAAAGGTGGAGATGAGGAGGAGAGAATTCCAGGCATGAGAGGCCGTGGAGGTCATTAAAAATTCCCAGAGTCAGAAGATGAAGTGTCTGGTGTGTGGAACAGCAAAGAGACTGGTGTCACTGGAGCGAGTGGGAGAGAAGATATAAAAAGATATAAAAGATATAAAAAGGTATAAAAAGACTGGAAAAATAGAGGAGAAGGCTAAGGAGCTTTGCATGGCAAAGAGAGCATTTTATATTTGATTCTGGAGGTGATAGGATGCTACTGGAGTTTATTGGGGCTGACAAGATTGGACTTGTACTTTAGGAAGATCACATCGACAGCTAAATAGAGGTTGAACTAGAGAGGAGAAAGACTTATGAAAGAGAGACCAACTAGGAGGCTGTTATGAGACAGCCTCTGGTAGAATATGTAACTAACATTCATTACCTGTAAGCCCCTACCTCTCTTGTAAGAGGAAAGAAAAGTGTTGTACTTTCTATCCTCTGGAGCCAACACTTGTCATTACCTTTCATCAGATTCAGTTGCCTTAATATTCCTATTTACATTAGTGTAGTCATTAAATATATTGTTCTCCTGTTCATACTTCACCTTCCATTAGTTCATACAAACTTTCTTATGCAAAAAACAAACATACTTTTCCAAATTAAATTTAATACCTGATTCTGAGGTAGAGAAATGTGCCCATCTTGGTCCATTTCACCCTTTACCATGAATTCCACTTTTCTCCCTCACACAAATGGTATATAAATACAATACAGACCCACATACATGGAGGGCTATAACTGTGGTGGATGTAGTAAGGGCATTGCCCCAGAGTGCTCACATGGAGCTGTGTGCACCCCCCTTTCATGGTCCTCTGACCCAATGACTCTTTCTACATCACCACCCCCCTCCCTAAGTCTCAGAGAGTTTTGTTTCTTTCTCCATTCATCTTCACCATGGCCACTAAACCCCAGGAAGTTGCTTCACTTAAAGGCTAAATTCTCTGGGGCAAATGAACTGCTTCCCCACCCCCCACCGCTAGCACAACTGCATCTGACCAAAGAAGACTGCTGCCCATTTTCCAGCTGACTTTGTCCTGTATGCTTATTGACATGTCTGCATATATACATAGAAACAGCTACACATTGTAGTAAATAGCCCCATCAGTGAGTACCTAATCTCATATATATGTATATGAACATATAATCTGCATATATATTAATATGTTTCAATGAACTATCATTCAAAGGAGCTATGATTTCAAAGTGGATTTTCTCACAAACATTGCAGGTTCCAACTCATCCATGCCTTCCTATTCTGAGTGATTCCCATCCATATTCCTCTAAAAATCTACCTCCCAACATGATGGAGGCCTGCCTTTATGCCTTTAAATATTATGCAGTCACTAGTATGACATTTGGGGCATCTATCTGTTATATTTCATTTTTGTAACATGACTGGTTCACCTCCTTTTCCAGTAGTAATACATCTCCTAGTTAATATATTTTTTAAAATTTAAATATAATTTTAAAATTATGAATTTGACAAATATCAGCAAATGTTAACATTTCCATATACCAAGAAGAACAGAAAAAGAGGATTCAATATGAAATTGAGAGTCTCTACCATGTGCAGCTGGGTTTGTACATAGTATATATTAAATTCAACACCATAGTAACAACACTTTCCTGTTTGTCCATGTCCCCAACTGAACTTCCTTCTCTCTTCTGTGTACTTTTGAATATTTCATCGATGCTCTTTTCTTTCTTTTCTTCTTTTTTTTGTATCACTCAGTTCCCCCAACACTGTCTTTTAACTCTCTTCCTCTAAATACCAACCCTTCTTGTAACAAATATGAACACCAATAATATTTATGCAAAACAATTCCACACATCAGGTGTGCCTGAATGTGTAAATCTCACTCTGTACCTACAGCCTGCACCACTTTTCTGCCAAGAGATTATAATCACCATTAATAATAGCCTAGCATTTTATATAGCATTTTAAGATTGGCAAAGGGCTTTACATATGCCATCTCTCTTATCTATAATCTGGTCTTCACAATAACCCTGTGAGGCTGGCGACAGTGTTATCTTCATTTACAGATATGGAAACTGAAGCAGAGAGGTTAAGTGATTTTACTAGCTCACACAGCTGGCAGGTGTCTGAGAAAGGATCTGAACTCTGATACTCCTGACTACAAGTCAAGAAATCAGCTGGAGTTCACTCTTCCCTTTCTTTTCCTCCACTCTCAAGGACACCCAGGCTAAGCAGATCATAGGGGGAGAAGTGAACGGCCTGTGGGGGTTCCTTCTCCCTTGCCTCTCCTTTGCTTTCTCTGATCATGGCTGCCCAAAGAGTGACATGGTTATTCATTTCACTCTGATGAGACCAATTATCCAAGTCTTCTAGTGAGATGGACAGCCATCAGGTATTATCATCTGTCTTGCCCATGTAACTTAAAATCTACTTAGCCTGACCATCTACCCTAATGCTATGCTCTCAAGGCTCTTGGGCACCAAAATCTGACACGCCGTTATGCCCCAAGGATACCTAAGCCTTTACCATCCACCCACTTCTGTGTCATTAGGACTTCTGGACCTTTCTGTCCACCCTGAATTGGATAGCTATTTGAATAGATAGATATCTGTCTCCCCTAGTTAAAGTGTGAGCTCCTTGAGAGCAGGGACTGTCATTTAAAACAATTGTATTCCCAGTACTTAGCACAAGGCTTGATTTTTTAAATTCATACTTCATCATCAATCTTCTGGAGTCATTGTTAAGTCTTTAACTGGTTATTTTCATGTTATTACCAACACTGTGTTGTTACCATGGTTACCACATGCTACCACTGTTTATAAAGATAAAGTAATTATAGATTATTCCCCTGGTTCTGCTTACTTTGCTCTGTATCAGTTCATAGAATGCCAAACTTTTTTTCTTTTTTTGAAGAAGAACCTTTCCACATACAAACATAGCAGTATGAGTATGTCTTTCACCCTACTAAGGACTTGTTGCATAGGCAGGTTTTCTTTATATGAATACTACATTCTGAGAGGAAGTAGCAATTCACTTCAATAAATATTTATTAAACACCTACTAAGAGCAGATGCTATGTTAAGTGCTGAGGATACAAATAAGGAGAAGAATGACAGCCCCTGCCCTGAGGGAGTTTATAATCCAATGGGTGGTAGAAGGAGATGAGGAGAGACCAACAGAGGGATACCTAACACATGATGTTCCATGAAGTTGAAACCAAGTAGAGCTGCTGATGGAGAATGGAGAGTTACCTGGAAAGTTCTGAAAGTTCAGAGCCCTCTTTGGAAGAAATTTACTGCTTTGTCATTCAGCCCTCCAGTTAGAAGGGAGAAGCAAGCAAATGATCTGTCAAGGTGTTGAGTATGAACAATTGATACTCTCTATATATGCAGAGTCAATCAGTATAGATATAGATATATTGTTATACTTTTCCTATTGTGAGCTCTGAGCCTCCAGTGTGAGGACAGGGAGGGAGGACACGGGACACAAAGTTTCTGGCAAAATACCTCCGGGTTAAATTAATCTTTTCTCTGGGAATGACCCCCCCACAGTGTCTTCCTCCAAATGTATTCCTAATAATTCCAGTACTCTCTAG
This sequence comes from Potorous gilbertii, assembly GCA_028658325.1. Classification (NCBI taxonomy): domain Eukaryota; kingdom Metazoa; phylum Chordata; class Mammalia; order Diprotodontia; family Potoroidae; genus Potorous; species Potorous gilbertii. Next base: position 499,452,615 of record CM053770.1, read on the forward strand.
CAATGAGAGGTAGTTACCATGTTTATAAAGTAAACATTTAAAATAAATTGCAGGAAAGGAGATACAATATTATTGCCTTAAGGTCAATGGAGGGTTTTGACAAAACTCAGTAACACAGCCTCTATCTCAACACCTACTGTGTCTGGTCAGTCCAAGTAGACGTTTTTCCCAAAGTTCTGTCTCCTTTCTTTGTAACAGTTCCCTCTTCCTGATGCTTTCACTCTCAATTCCATGTGGCTTCTTACAGCTGCCCTATCTCCAGCTTTATGCTTCTGCTGGGCCCCTCATCTAGATTGTTTCTTAGGTTCAATGAACTAATTTTTAAAGGGCATATAGTAGGATGGCCTTATCATTTCTCCTATCATTTTGAGAAAAAAAATACTCTGAACTTAAATGAAAGCAAGAACACATTTGCATATATTTATATTTCTGCATAAAGAGGATTATATGTGTAATTGTGAGTCTACATTTTCTGCTGCTTACTTTAAATTATATATATAAAATAAATTCTACATTATTTTCAAAAATATCCTCTTTGTACTTCCTTCTGAATGTCCTTCTATTCTCTTCTGTGCATTGTAAAATTTCAACATCCCTCTTTTTTTTGGGGTATGACTATTTCTAACCTCTTCCCCTACCCCCAACCTTCCCTCCAGTGAAAAACAGAGAAATCAAACCATTGTAATAAAGAAGTATAGTCAAGCAAAAAAGAAACCCACATAGTGATCATGTGCAAAAAGTATAGCTCTTTCTTCACCTTGAGAACATCATCTCTTTATTAGGAGGCGGGTAATATGCTTCATCATACTTAGGTCTTCTGGAGCCATGACGAATCTTTTATATAGTTAGTTCTTTAGTCTTTCAAAGCTTTTTGTCTTTTTTACAATGTTGTCATTGCTTAAATTCTTTTTAAGGTTATACTTATTTCACTCTGCATCAGTTTGTATTTCTCACAACCCATTGAAATCATTACAATATAAGAAATGTAAAATCCCATGACATTCATACAATATAAATTTATTCAGTCATTCCCCAGCTGAAGGGCACTCTTTTTGATTACTGTTTCTAATTTTTCTTTCCTTTTTCCTCTTATTTCCTCTTTCAAGATCAAAAAGTTAGTTCTGCTTGCAACTGTTCTGTTTTATCCTCCTTCCCTGTTTCCATATCCCTACTTGTTTTCCTATTGGGTTGGACACCAAACACACACACACACACACACACACACACACACTCTTTCTCTGTGTGTGTGTGTGTAATCCTCCTTTGTCTAGTGAATGAGTTTTATCTGATACCTACTCCCCTCTTTCCTTCCTCTACATCTGTATATTTTTCTCACACAAATCAATTAAGAGAAATAACAAATTCCTTTCTCCACTTGATAAGTGGTTAAAGGATATGAACAGGCAGTTTTCAGATGAAGAAATCAAGGTTATCTATAACCATATGAAAAAGTGCTCTAAATCACTATTGATTATAGAAATGCAAATTAAACAACTCTGAGGTACCACCTCACACATGTCAAATTGGTTAATATGATAGAAAAGAAAAATGACAAATGGTGGAAAAATTTGGGGACTAATGTACTATTTGTGGAGTTGTGAACTGGTTCAGTCTTTCCAGAGTATTTGGAACTATGTCTGAAGGGCTCTAAAGCTGTCCTAGTAAATCAACTTAGCAACACCACTACTAAGTCTGTATCTCAAAGAGATCAAAAAAAAGGAAACATCTATATGTACAAAAATATTTACAGCAGCTCTTTTTGTGGTGGCAAAGCATTAGAAATCAAGATGTTGCCCCTCAATTAGGGAATGGTTAAGCAAATTATACTATATTATTATAATGAAATATTATTATGGTATAAGAAATGATGAGCAAGATGCTTTCAGAAAAACCTAGAAAGACTTATATGAACTGATGCAAAGTGAAGTAAGCAGAAGCAGGAGAACATCATACATGATCACAGCAATATTGTATGATAATCAGCTGTGAATGACTTAGCTATCCTTAACAATACAATTATCTAAGAACTCAGAAGGACCTACAATAAACAATGCTATTCACCTCCAGAGAAAGAACTGATGAGCTCTGAGTGCAGATTGAAGCATACTTTTAAAAAACTTTCTTTATAAAAAAAATTATAGCAGCTCTTTTTGTGGTAGCAAAGAATTGGAAATTGAGGTAATTCACATCGATTAGGGAATGTCTGAACAAGTAGTGATATATAATTTTGATGGAAACTATTGTGCTATAAGAAATGATAAACACGATGCTTTCAGAAAAAACTGAGACTTATATGAACTGATGCAAAATGAAGTGAACAGAACCAGGAGAACACTGTATATGGTAACTAAGACTGTAACAAAGATCAACTATGAAAGATTATTCTGATTGCTACAATGATCTAAGACAGTTCTGAAGTACTCATGATGAAAAATGCTTTCCGTCTCCAGAGAGCAAACTGATGAATTCAGGGTAGACCGAAATATATATATTTTTAAACTTTCTTTATTTCTTTTGCTTTTTTTGCAACATAGCTAATATGAACATATGTTTTGCATGATTTTTCATGTATTATTGATATATTATTTGCCATTTCAGTGGTGGTGGTGGGGGACTGGAAAGGAGAATTAGAAACTCAAAAGAATTTTTTTTTATAAAGAGAGAAAAAGATAAAATAAATATTAAATTTATTTAAAAAGAAAAGAAATAACAAGTTCCACTCCCCTTCTCCTGCCATTCTACAGTTTCCCCTCTTGAAACTCACAGAACAGGACCAATCCACACCCTACTCCTCTGTTTTTCTTGTTTAATTCATTTTACTCCCTTAGAATCATCAGACAGTCCTTTTCAATTACTCAAATACATTTACCTTTCTCAGTTTCTCTTGATTCTTGGTTTTTAAATTTTTATTTCAAAGTTTCAACTTAACTCTGTTCTTTCCATCCAAAGTGCTTGAAAGGCCTTTATTCCACTAAAAATCCATTTTCTCCCCTGTAGATTATATGCGGCTTTGTAGGATACATTATTCTTAGTTGTATATCCATGTATTTTGCTTTGTAGAATATTGTATTCCAAGCTGTCTTCTTGTTTATAATAGAAGCTGCCTTGTCTCATGTGTTTCTGACTGTGATTCCTTGGTACTTGAACTCTTTCTTTCTGGATACTTGCAATACATTTGTATATATATAATATATATTATATATATGTATGTATGTATTACCATGGAAGCTCTAGATTTTAGCTATGATTTTCCTGGGAATTTCCCTTCTTGGATTTCTTTCAGGAGATGATCTATGCATTTTTTCTAGTCTAATAGACCTGGATAGTTTTAAATTTATGACATATTAAAATATACCATCCAGACTTTAAAAAAAATTCTTGATTTTCAGAAAGCTCAATGATTCTTAAATGATCTCTCTTTGACTTATTTTCCAGGTCAGCTGGGATTTTTTTATATCAGAAACTTATATTTCCTTCTACTTAAAAAATCTTCTGATGTTGTCTTATTATTTCTTACTTTCTCATAGACTCTTGTTCTGTCTATTCTAATTTTCAGGCAATCCATTGCTTGAATAAGGTTTACCACTTTCTGTTTAAAATTATTTTCCTTCCAATTTTTTTCCTCAAGAGTTTATATTTAATTGCTTATCTCTTGCATCATTTCTTTTAGGAATTCATGTCGTCCCTGTGGAAAATCCATTTTTCCTTTGAGCCTCTGCTTAGAGTTGTCATGGAATTACTCTCTGCTAGGTTTGATTCTTATCTATCTCTCTATGATAATTCTTTACACCATTTGGTGTCTTCTCCCCAGTCTTATTCTCTGAAGTGGAACTTTGTGCCAAGGTCAGGCTCATTACCTTGGTCGGCACTTCTTGGTCTTGACTGGGGTCACCTCAGTTCCTGTGCTAACCTCTTCCTGCCAGGATGAGCTTCCTTAAATCTTTGGGGTTTAGGGCTTTCTTAGGTATCTCAGGAGAGATTACCATAAACTTGAGATGTCTGGGATGTTCCAGGCTGAGTACCATACCCACACTGGCCACTGCCACTTCTGGTGATGTCCAAGGTCCTCACTTTGGGGTTTTGGCCACTCTGGGAATTCCTTGAGGAGCTCCCCCCTCTTGCCATCCACAGACACATAACTTTACAGGATACAGATATCTCTGGTCTGTTTGTAGGCTCACTGGGAGGCTGTCAATTTGGTTGTAAGGGCTGGCAATAACTTTGCAGGCATCCTCCTTTAATACTGCTAATGAGCTTCTGACTGACTGTCTGTGTAGTGCTAGGGTGGAAGTAGTCACTTATTGTAGTTTTTTCCTTTGACTTTAGTAATCAATGTTTGGCCCCAGTGCAGATTTTAGAATTTTTTTCCCCAGATATGGGAGACCTGGTCTTCTTGCCTCTGTTTGGGAAGGCATTTTGGCCTAAAGTCCATGAACCATTATTTCTCATCCTATCATATTTCTTTCTCTCCTCTCTCCCACATTTTACTTAGCTTAACAAGTCTTTTATAGGGCTCTTTTGATAAGTTCAGTAAAAGTCCAATTCCTTTATATAAAGAAAAAATTTTTTAAAAATTATTGAAACCTTCATTCTTTAATACAATTAGCTTGATTTTAAGTGTATATGAAATTTAGCACAGTAGTATCACCACTGCTTTGTTTGTCTCTGAATATACATCCCCTTCTGAATGTACTTCTGCTTTCTTCTGTGTGTTTAAAAATATTTTGCTGATGTTCTTTTCTTTCTTTTTGCATCACTATTACTGTAACTCCTTCTCCAGTCACCCATACAATTTTCTCTCCTCTTTTAGAATTTTATTTGGTTAGATTTGTTTAAATCAGAACTAATAGTTTGATTTGTTTATCCCTCAAGTACTTAGAGACTATGCCATTCAGTGCTTGTGAAGGAAAGAGGAATTAGAATATAGCCCCAAGAGTCTGTTCTGGTCACTTCTAGGGAAACAAATGAAAGGCTTGGGCATTTTTTAATAGGGTGTGATTGACTGCTGAGCAGGAAGAGTCTTTAGTGAATCTTTAAAAGGGTATGACCTGCCCTTGGCCTCTCTTCTTTTCCTCTCAGATTGGGACAGGAGTGTTCCAGTCTATTTCTGGAGGTATAGGGTTGGAGAGAAGGCTAGTGCTCTTGCTGGGACTGCATGGCTACAAAAACACCTTTGTGGGCTTAAGAGCTGATTCTGGACTCTGGGCCTCTTGTTACCTCTTCTATTTTATTTTACTTTGTTTAGGTGACTGAATAACTATTTTGGGATGTATATTTCCAGGCTTGAAGGCCATCTTGTGAATTCAACAGGTTATAAATTCTTGGTATTTCAGTTAGAGCTGATTGGGGGCAAGAGGAATTTTTGAGAGAAGATGAACACAGACAGGAGACTTGAGTCCAACCTTTTGAGTGACTTTCCAGAAGACAGGGAAGTCAATATGTTTTCATTCTCTAAGGCCAATTAATGACTGCTATGTCCTTAGAGCCCCTGGAAGTTTCCAGGGGCATCCTCAGGACATTCTTCCTGGGATTGATCCTATAAATTCAACCAGCTTTGATACACTCAAAACAAATGAACCATCTGCTGTGTTTTGAGAATCTTTTTCATTATGTAGTAACCTCCAACTATTTGTTGGATATGTCTGCCCAAATGTCCCACTGATACTTTAAACATAACATTTCCAAAAGTTCATCATTTTCCCCTCAACCTGACTCTTCTTCCAATTTCTCTATTTCTATTGGTGTCACCACCATTTTCCACATCACCCAAACTGAAAATTATCTTTGACATTTCCCTCTCCTTCAGCTCCTGCATTCAGTCAGTCACCAACCACTGTCAATTCCAGCTTAGCAACAGCTCCTCACCACTGCCCCCACTTTCTATACTCATTATCACAGCCTTAGTTCAGACCCTTATGATTTCTTGTTTGGAGCATCGTCACAGTATATTTTACCAGGTCTCCCTACATCTGATCTCTCCCCTCTACAACCAAGGCTTCCATATTTTCCAAAATTATCTTCCCAATGTTCAGGTCTGACTATGTCTCTTCTTTGCCCCCCAAACCCTCTCTATTGCAATCAGAAGATGAGGGTTCCTTTGCTGGGTTGATCATTTATTCAGTTAGGGATCTTGGATAGACCATCTTCTGAGCCTGTCTTCCTATCAGGAACCTTGGAATGACAATCACTCGACCTCATTTACAGGGGTTATTGTGAGGGTCAAATGAAATAAGATATGCAAAGAACTTTGGAATCTGTAAGATAGTCACTGAAGTCAACTATTGTTACTACTGTAGGTGTACCAGACAGACCTGGGCATGCTCAAGGGAAGGAGGTAGGGCTCTCTCTCCTCTACTATTTTATCACCAATATGTGAACTTGCCTAGTCCTGATCCCGAGTACTTGTTGCCCCTGGAGGTGAGCCTTTGTTCCCACATTGAAAATCAAGACCATGGTCATAGCTATGGAGTTGCCTGGGTTGACACTGTGGTGATGATGATGTTTGCATTCCTGAGTTGACCTTTAGAGGAGGTTTTTCAAAGGAGACAGGCAGCACTCACCAGAAGAGGAAAAGTAAGAATAGGAAAGAGATGTAAATCTCTCCCTGCCCTTCCACTTAGGATAATACAGAGAGAAGATGGGAGAAAGGAGAGAGAAAGAGAAGAGAGAGAGAGAGAGAGAGAGAGAGACAGACAGACAGACAGCAGAATGAGAGATATAGACCTTCCAGAAGGTAAGGAAACACAGACCTATTCCCCAGAAGTGGAAGCATCAAGCCAGAACAAACGGAGAACCCTGGAAAAAAGCCTGGCCATCCACATCTACCCCCAAAAGATAAGAAGCCAAGGCATAGGTAAAGAAAATTTAAACTCATTCTTTGCAGGTATCACAGATGCGGTTGGCTGCAGGGGGGCTAAGACATTTCACCTCTCTCACTGAAGACCCCCTAGCCCAAGGTTTATGAACCTTCAGTCCCAGGGGATGCTGGCCTCTACTAATGATGGTCAATTTCTTTCTTATTTTCTCTGGTTCTTTATATTCTACATTCCACTCTAGAACTCCAGGGAAATTCACTTAAAGTATAGGTTTGGCCCAAGTGTAGGATCTACCCCTAAAGAGAGGAGAAAGGCATTCAATATAAAATATAGATCAGTTACAACTATTTATTCCCTCCACACAAAATAAATACTTAAAATACAAAAGACTCGTTAAGTGGGTGATGACAAAAAACTAAAAGATATATTGTAACACATATGAAAACTCTTATTATATTCCAACATAAGGTTGATGCTCAAAACATTAAAACAGAGGACATTATTAGGACTACTAAATAGGCTTTTGAACTTCACCTCGTCTTTTAGTCTCCAAATAGCTCCATTCATGCAAAAATGTCAGGCCAGGGCTTGTGTTTATCCTCCTATAAGAGGCGGTCATCTTCTCTGGAAAACGACAAGTTCAGCCAGCACCAACTGAGACCCTACCATTTCTGCCCAGAGTGACCAAACATCAAACAAAGAGGCAGGCTCACCTGGGTAGCACATGTACCTGTCACCATCTCTGTCAGAAGAAAGAGAGAAACTCTTCTACCCCTCTCCCAGTAAGTCCCAGGGAGATATGGGAATAAAAGAGCTTCACAGCAGAGTTGTCTTTTCCTTTACATTTACTGAGTGGGTGGTTCTCTCTGTTTCAGTAGTTTCTTTGATGCAGGCACATCACATGGACTGAAGGATGAATAAGGGTATTGTCCTTCTACCCCAAAGCACCAGGTCTAGTGCTGAACATCACATATAACCCATTGGAAGTGTCCCAGGGGAGCTAGACTCAGCTCTATTCATGCTGCATGGGATGACCCCCAATATACTGGTCCTGTGAATCATGAAGATAGTAGACAATCCCTGGAGAATACAGGACCACTAGAGGACAAGAATTGTCTTGACAGTTTTCTATGATCTTTCATACTAGACCTATGTGTGTTCTGGTAAATTAAATTAAATCTATCCTATATTTAATGTCATGTTAACCTGAGTACTTGCACAAGATTTGACATCTCTTTTCCCATTTTTATGGAGACCTTGACGTGAACCAAAATTTGAGGTTCACAGGGAAAAACTGGGTGAAAGATTGAATGACATGTGATCCCAGAGCATTGGAATGGGATGCAGTGGATAAAAGTTTACAGCAGATAAAAGAAAAAGCTCCTTACTATGCTTTTGAGGCCCTTTCCCTGTCGCTAGTTTACTTTTCCACCCTTATTTCACATTCTTACTCTTTGTATATTACATGTTCCAGCCAAACTGGGACAGCTCATCATACTCTTACTTTGTCCTACCTTTTCCCAGTTCCATATATTTATACCTGCTGCCTTGAAAGGGATTATCCTCGCATCTCCATTGACTTCCCTCCCTCCCTTCCTGGCCCAGCTCAGGTACTAGCTCTTCCATAATATTGCACAGAAATTTTTTTTATTGTTTAATAATGTTTGAACCTAGCTTGACATGATTAAAAATTGACTGATCTCACAGACAGGAAGTTGTATGGCTTCAAAGAATGTTTGAATCTACCTAGTGCTTGAGTTTTGGCTTCCCCGAATTTGCATATTTATATCTCAGTCTATCTTAATTTGAATGGTTATATTTACTGCTCTCTTCCATGGTTCTTGTGCAGATAGATACCCTTGTCTAAATCCTATATAATGTAAACCTTTCAGAATCTGGACAAGAGTGAATCTTCTCTTGGCTTTTCTCCTCTACCAAACTACCTAATACATTTCTTTCCAAAACTATTTTAGATTTCAGGATTTTTTCTCATGACTAACAATTTCCAGATTGGGAAGTGATACCTTCTTTCCTAAATATGTCACATTAGTCTGTCTTCTCAGTTCTACACTTATTAAGCATTGCATGTTTCCAGAACTACCCTAGGTACTGGGGGTACAAAGACAAAAATGAAGGAATCCCAATCCTCATGAAATTTGTATTTACTGAGGAGGTATAGTATGTACATTAGCACATAAGCATAACATATATAGAGTAACATAAAGAAGGAGAGAAAGCTCACTACTCACCTGGCTTATACTTTGAAGGAGGCTAGGGATTCTTCAAGGGGGAACTGAGGAGGGAATGCTTTAAAAAATGGAATGTTGTGTATGGGGATGAGCTAGTAGTCCTGGTTAACTAGAAAGAAGAGTACATGAAGGGAAGTAATATGAAATGAGACTGGAAAACTAGATGGGTGTTAGTTGTAGAGGACTTTAAATGACATGCTGAAGCATTTCTGCTTTTGTTCTACAATGCAGTACCTTTCACATAGTTGGAATTTAATAAATACTGAGTTAAACAGAACCAAAATACGAATAATGAAACCACTGGGAGATTAAGGTTCAAGGATGGGTAAAAGAGGATAGAGCCCCTTGTCCCTACCTGAAGCAGAGTGGACTGGATCAAGAAGAAAAGAACTTTCTTATTCCTTTCTGCTGAGGAATATTCTGCAATCACCTTTCTTGGAGCTCTACAAGTAACAGTACTAATAAATATCTGCTAAATTCAGGAGAAAGAAACAGATGACCTATGTTGATCTCTTCCAGCCCTAGATCATAAAATTATTGGCGCCCCCCCCCCCCATTTTGTGATCTCTGTGGTCACAAAATTTCAATTGAGCTCAACTGGAAGAAAGTAGATCTTTTGATCTGGAAAGAGTAAACAATTTTCCCTAAGTCAATTTGGATAAATCCCCAAAAGTCAAGGTCAGTGGGCTGTTTCCCCATTGTCAAAAGACTCCTACAACTTCCATACCCTGGAAAAACGTAAAGAGTACCTATTACTCCACAGATTCCCTGGGCACAGGACCCATTACCCTTTGGATTAATTCATAGGCTACCCAGAGGCCACAGCTGGCAATTAGAATGGTACCCTGGGGACAGTTTTGGCATTGGGGAATGGATGACTTGTTCTACAATTAGTTCAGAAGCAGCTCTTGCTTATTCTAGAAACTTGATTTCTGAATATGCTACTTCAGTTCAGATTTCCCTTCAAAGGGAGGGAGTTCCCTCTGAGCCAACAGTACTTCCCCACCAACAGAGAGAAACCTTGGGGTTTTCTTGCAGTTCCGCTGAGCAGAGGAGGCCAAGTGTTTATGTTTTAAAGCTTTGGGAAAGATTTAGTGCTGTGTGCACCATCTCTATAAAGCTCTTAACACAACTCTGAGCATTGGCCTCTCCCATCCTCTTGAGTTCATAAATTGCTCTGTATGTGTTTAGAGGAAAAGGGAATGAAGAATGTTCTCTTGTACATCAAGCATCAGCTTCCCATTCACCACACATTTTTCTGACAGAATTCTAGTTCCTCCTGTCAGTTCTTTTAGCTTGTCTGACTTCTGCCCAGTAAGTCTTTCTCCCGATCCCATTTAACTTCCCCAGCTACCTCCTGAAGGGAGAAGATAGGAAAAGAAGGGAGGAAGGAGAGACAGAGAGAGATAGAGAGAGGTGAATTAAGAGAGCAGAGAGACAAGGAGAAGGGGGGAGGAGAGAGAGAGAGAGAGAAGGGGGGGAGAGAGAGAGAGGGAGAGAGGGAAAGAGAGAGAGAGAGATGGGGGGAGGGAGCAGCGTGACCCCCATAGGCGTTTTCCTGGGTTGAGCTCCCATCTCCCTGGAGACCTACAGCTGACATCACTGGAGTCTGCCAGGACAAGACAGGCTCTCACCATTACCAGAGCCTCCTGCAATTAAAGTATTAGGAGTGGAATCTCAGAAGGAAGAGGTGAAAATCACTTTTACTCTTAGCATGTTAACAACTACTCTTGAAACAAAATCTCCCCCACCCTTCCTACCCCTGAAAAAGGAAAAAAGAAGAAAAAGAAAGACAACAGAGAAAACATCTGCTTAAAGTGCCTTCTAGCCAGAAGGACCTTAGCTGGGGAGGGTCACTGACCCAGTCACTCACTGAGTAACCTAATTCTCCTTTATGTGCTAGGGATAGAAGCCTATAGAGGGGATGAGTAAATAGTGGTACTGGGTGAATGAAAGTCTGATGGAGCAGGTTAGGCTGAGGTATTGTCTGGTGGGTGTGGCTTATAGATGTCAGAAGGAAAAATTCTGTGCTGCAGCAGACCTGTTGGTTACAGAATCCATTTCTAGTTTCCAAATTGGCTGACTTCATCTGCTGTGCACCTGCCTCTCCCTTGCCCAGCCCTCTACTGCACTTTCTTGTTTTTCTCAAGGACACCAGCATTGATTCAGTCACTCATGCTTGCCACCTCAGGTGGCCCCTTGACTCTTGTGTCTGATTTTATCTCATGCTTATGAGGGCATCTCATTCTTCTCCATCCCCTTCCCTTCACTCACAGGGCTACCATCCAATTTCAGATCCTCATCACTTCTTGGCTGTATTACTGCAGTGGTCTAAGTGGTCTCTCCAACTCTAGCCTCTGACCCCTCCCCAATCAATTCTACATGTAGCTGCCAAATTGATAGACATAAAGCACAGTTCTGATTACGTCACTCCTCTGCTCAAGAAGTTTTGGTGCCTCTCTTTGGTGGATAAGAATACAAACTCCTCCGTTTGGCATTTTAAATCTTTCACAATCTGGCTCCAACCTCTCTTTCCCAGACTGATTTCACATAAATCCCTTTCATGTGCTCAACATTCTAGTCAAACTGGTATGTTTGTTGTCACCCATAAGCAATAACTATCTAGTACTTCTGTTTATTTGCAATCTATCCATCCACCACACCTACAATGTTCTGACTTCCACATTTTGGAATTCTTGGGTTCTTGAAGAATTCCAGTGCCACCTCCTATCTAAGATCTTTCTTGATCCACTCAGTTGTTGGTGTATTCCCACTACCGAATGTGATTGTATTTATATTTTGAACATACAGTCATCCCTTCTACATCACAGGGGATTAGGGACCCAGTGCCCTGAATGATCTGGACAATCTGGAAAATCCATGCAAAGTTTTTTGGCCCTTCCTTTATACCAGAGAAGGTCTGAATTTTTTTTTCTTTTATGGGATGGTTATAATACCTTACTGTAAAATCTGTGTGGACATTATATAATACTCTATGTATATTTTATGCATTTCTGTGTTTCTAAACTTTTTCTGTGTCATCTGTCTGCTGGCCTTCACATGTTGTCTGTGACTTCAACAAAACTCCCTCTAAAATTACCATTTAATTTCTTATGCTGACCTGTAATATATCAAAAGCACAATGGGGAAAGTCTCAATATGGAAGATATAATTGTATACACATTGTATTTTGGATATAATTTGCATCTACTTATCTGGGAATGTGTTGTTTCACTCAGTAAAATGGTAGTTCTTTGAAGGCAGAGGTTGTTTCATTTTTTTATTTTGTATTCTCAGTGTCTAACTTAGTACCTGGAACATCCTCAGATATTTAATAAGTGATCATTGGATTGAATTAGAAAGTTCTTCTGCTGTAGGGGGATAGGCTCCATTCTACAGTGTCCCTGGTCTTCTTCTCTGGGATGTGCTCAGGTATTACATTTTCATTCACCCAGTTGGAGCTAAGCTCCAGAGAACATCTTTCTTAGAGATGAACCATATTAGTGTAAGTTTAAAAAAATTAAATAAATCCAATAGTAATCAACTATTTATTAAGTGCCTACTATGTGCACCTATTTTACTAACAGGTGAAACATTTGGGAAGCAGGGTGTTGTTCTCACACCACAGTGTCCTCAGCAAGTGCCTTCCTCTTACTTTCTGAGAATCTACTTGGGACTTGTGTTCAATATACCCTTGGCTCAGCCCCCACTCACTGGAATCCAGCTTTTTAAGAAATCACTTTGATTTCACAGTATCATAAAAAACAAAGCATTATTTCTTTTAAAATAGCAAACAGTGTGATATCAAGAAAACACATAATTGGAAAGCACTTCCAATATTCATGGCCACAAGCAAACTAATTCATCTCCTTCCAACCCATGTCCTCATCCCCACCCTCAACCAGGGACTGAAGGTTATTTGTTAAGCTTTGTCTTGGACCTGGGTCCTAAGGTCTATTTAGGGAAGCTGGAAACATTAGGATAACAGCTTGCCCATGATCAAAGGAACACTGTGTCCTCAGGCTCTGGACAGTGCCCATCGTCCTGCTATTGGCCACAGCACCATGTTCCCTCCCATACTGGAAGAGAAGTTTGCCCGGAGTCTTGAAGCAGTCAAATAGCAACAAATTCTCAAATTAGGCATCAGCAGGAGCCATGAAATCTCACTCAAGTTCTGACTTCAACAGAAGGGAAGGGGAAATCAAAGTCCCCCTTAAATAGAAATGTGCTGGAGCCAGCTTAAACCAGCTCCTGAGAACTGAGTGTAAAATTTCAATGGGAGCATTTATACCCTAGAAATAGGAGCATGCTACAAATTAGGGCTACAAGTTGATTAATTGTTTTGTTGATTGTCTAGACTTAATAAAGTAATGGAGAAAACATGAATAATGCAGATAAACTTGAAAGTGTTTTAAGTGTATTTTTTTGTCAAATCTATATATATATATATATTTTTTCTGGAGAGTTGGTTGTTAAACATTTATTCTTGCCTCAAAGCATGGCAGAGCGAGATACATTCTATCTTTCTCCCTCAACCCCAACCCCACCTCCTCTTCCTTCTTATTTATTTATTCTTCCCAAAATGCTTTTCAAACTGTATTAGTTAACTTATCTAGTCAGGGTCTGTGTTGAGACTGTTATCATTTTGCTATGGTCCTTACAGGAGTAAACAAATTAATGTTAATAAAACTTAACATAGGTTCAACCTAACATTTAATAAACTGATTATGGGAAACTAAGGAACATGATAACCTTTTTATTTTGTAAAAAAGAAAAAGAAGGGGGAGGAGTACTTTGATAAGAATGAGAAACTTCCCCCAATGACTAACATACCTTACTAACATCCTTTCCTACCAGCAATAACAGATTTAGACAATATAATTTTGAGACAGGAACAATTGCACCTGTAGGCTTGCAAACACAGTCAGTTCTCAATTATTGACACTGATGGAAGGAGAGAAAAGAAATGATGAATAGAAAACAACAGATAATACAAAAAATGTATATTTCGCTTTGGGTTATAGTCAAATCCACATTCAGTCACACAGGCATCATTACTCTGGGGGAGGCCTTGCCATTTTTCCCCCACTCCCTAGTACTTTGCTCTGAGATTATCTTTCAATAACGTTGTATTATCTCATATGAATGAATGAAAAAGTTTCTAATAAGCACTCACTATGTGCAAAGCACTATGGTAAAGCCTCAGGATACAAAAAAATAAACAAAATGGCCTCTCTTCTCAAAGAGTTCACATTTCTAACAGGATAATCCCTACATAAAGAAAGTTTCAGATGCAAGTCAGACAGAGAGTTCTTAGGGGGCAGCTGCTAAGCAGGGAGGAAAACATCTTGGTGTTTTGTGTTTTGTTAATGTTGTTTCCACTGACAAAACTAGACCCATTTCTGATGCTGAACCATTTAATGATGACAAGGGCATTGGTGGTAACTCTCCTTTCTGGACTGAGGAGACAGGGTAGCAATGCCTGCAGAAGCAGATTCCCCATCTTGTTTCTACACATTTTGTATCTGTCTGATGGCTGCCGAGGGTGCTGGGAGCAAGTCTGGGGGCCACTGCTATTTCCTGGTCTGTCTCCAACTGGGCTTGAGGGGAAGTGGTGATTGAGGTGGTGGCCAGTGGTTTGAATTCTCTTGCACATACTGCATTCTGTCTGTCCTTCAGAGTGCCTTGCTGTTTCAGCTAGGCTAGTTTGCCTGCCCTGTGGATGGCAATTGGTGGGGCTACTTTTCCACAGAAGGTACTTCCTTGCTGATGGCTGGTGGGACCAGCCTGGAAGCAGAGTGGTTTTCTGGGGATTGGGGTGAGATGTGCTATTCCTGTGACTCTTGGGCTCAGGATTCTGATAAGTCTTCATTGTATGTATAATTATTTACATGTTGTCTCTCCCATTAGAAAATATATTGTTTGAGGGCAGGATCCATTTTTTAAACCTTTCTTTGTATCCCCAGCATTCAGCTTAGTGACTGACATACCATAAGTGCTTAATAAAAGCAGACTCTGTCTGCTCCTGCTAACTTCTCAACTTGGTACTATCATGGAAAATAAATCATGGTGCTGTAGGATGAAACTTGGCTCATTGCAGATGATCCACCAAGTGGATAATTTATTTGTAAATGATTGAGAGTTAACTGTATTGCAAAACTGAATTTATTGATCAAGGGTCTTACCTTGTCTAGAAACTAGGCTACTTCCTGGACATCTCTCTTTTTTCTTGTTGTTTGGTTTTGTTTTGAATTAATTCATTTTTATTCTGAATATAACAATCATTAAATAAAATGGACATTTCCATATATACAATAGAAGAGAAAAAAAGGGGAATCTGTGTAAAACAACAGCTCTTTCTTATGTACAGTTTGCTTTTTTTTACAGTTTGATTTTAATAATAGTGGCTAGAATTTACATAACCCTTTAAAGGTTTGCAAAGTATTTGGATACTCACAACAACTCTGGAGGTAGGTGCTCTTACTATCTCCATTTTACAGATGAGGTAACTGAGACTGAGAGGTTAAGTGACTTGTCCAGGGTCACACAACTGGTGAGTGTCTGAGACTAGAGAACTTCAGACTTCCTGGCTCCAAGTCCAACCCTTGATCTACTGCTCCATCTCATTGCCTGCTTTGCTTTTTAAATAATAATAATAAAAAATTCTACCTGAAGCTTTCAAAGCTTTCTTGACTGCTTGTCTATGTTTTTTAATGAACTACTTTATATTTTCTTTTCTGAGTTTTTTAGAAATGTGACTTAATGACCTTTTCTTTCTTCTCTTTTGGCTACTCTATCACTTTATCCTTCTCCTCTCTCTTACCCTCTGGCCTCCACTTTATTGGAAAAGATAAAATAAAAGCCATTATAACAAATAGTCAAGAAAAGTAAATTCCCACATGGAGTCATGTCCAAAAATGTTTCTGGCCATCTCCAAATGTTTGTCTCACTATATGCATCCCTGGCCATTTCCAAACCATGCTGCTTATATTCCGGTGCTCCTCTCTCCTTCTTTTCCTCCTCTCCTCTCTCCCTCTCGTCTTCTTCCTCCTCCTCTTATTTTGCCTCTTTCTCCTTCTCCTCCTCTTCCCACCAGAAGTAGGATTCTGGCCTTGGGAGTCTGGCATCTGATAGGTGGACTTTCTTATCTTGCCAAGAACTAGCACACCATGTTGCTTCCCAACTACGTCAGCACCATGCTGGCCGCACTCTGAGATTAATCTCCCCATATAAAGGAAGGCAGTGAAGACTTCCTGTGGTAGGAAGGGCAAATGGGAACACATTGTTCACATCAACAGCCATGAAGGTGACTGAAGCAGGCACTGTGGAGTGTGATCAGACTTCAAGATCACCCACTACATTCTGGGCCATTACCAGTAGTCTTGCCTTTTCTTTTGACCCTGGACTTTGATGACTGGATGAGAGAATGAGATTTTTGCAAGTCTGCCCCATTTAAATCCAATTCACTTGCAAGTCAAGATATCATCCCAGAATATCACTGGTACTCCTCCAAAATGAAGGCCAACCAAGAACAGAGCATGAGATAACAGGAATAGAAGAATAGGTTATCTGCTTTGGGTAATGTGGCAGCTCAGGGTCAGAGCTGGGGCTAGAACAGGGATCCACTGAGCCAATCCATGGCTCTTTCCTTTCATCTCCATATCTACTTTTCCTTCACATAGGCTTCATGGGGGGAGGGAAAAAGACACTGAGGTCTTCTCAGGAAGAACCTAGCTGGATTAGGTGGCCAGAGGAAGAAGAAATTGGAGAAGAATTCCCAGGCAAAGAGTGTGTATGAGGGGGAAGTGGTCAGGGAGTAGAGTGGCGTGGAGGTAGTGTGAGACGGTGGCAGATGCAAACAAATCTTTAAAAATCTAGGTTCTCTTTCCATTCTGCTGCTACATCATCTGAGGTCTTTGTCTGAAGGGAGGGGTGCCCCAAGACTACATCAAAACCACATCCTGCTCAGGCAGCTCTAGGGGCTCAGTATGCACCAATCCTGAATTCCAAATAGGTTTCTAGTATGGTCTAGAATATAATGCCTAATACCCCAATGACCACAAAATTACTATGTTTGCCCCAGTTGACCTGACACACAGCAAGTTCCTGGCCAAGAACACACTACCTCTTGTAAGTCAATCTTCTAGTTCCCTCTTAACAAGGAAGACTGGGCAGCTGAGGTCTGTGCTGAAGTCTAAAACCTTGAACCTCCTAAGTTACCAGTCAGCAGATCTCACTATTTCTCTGCTTGGGTTCCTTCCCCAATGATCGCCATAACCCTACCCCCTTCTATTCTTCTCATGACAGTATGGGATGAATCCTCAGCTACTAAAATCAACCCCCTTTCTAGGGAACTTCACCATATATGTTGATGGTCCTTCAAATATACCTTAATTTCCCATTTCCTCCATCTGTTCAATTCCCATGGCCAATTCTACTTCACCTCAGCAAAACATGGATGGTCATGTTCTTGGTCTTGCTATCTTCCACAAGTATTTAATTTCCATGTTCAAGAACTTTGAATTTCCTTTATTTGAACATAATTTTTTATCTTTCTAACTCTACTGAATCCTCCCAAACCTAATTTTCATTTTTAAAGTGATCTCCATTTCCCAAAGACTATCTTATGCTATCATCTCTGCTCTAGATACCCACTCTTCCCTTCCCAGTCTCAACCCCTTGGTGAATCAGGTCAGTTCTATACTCTGCCTATCTATTGGTTTCTTCTTTCCTCCCTACAAAAATATCCAATTCACCCCCATGCTCGAAAACCTCTTCACTAGATAGTATCATGCCTGTCAATTATTAACTCTGTATTTCTTCTGTCTCTTCCAGCTAATCCTGAAAATCCTGTCAGTGGTCGAAGCCTCCACTTTCTCTCCTCTCATGCTCTTCTAAACCTTCTGCCACATGATTTCTGACCTCACCATTCAACTGAAAGTGTACTGTTCAATGTCACCCATAATTTCTTCTTTCTGGAAGTGATGTGTGGATTCTTTTCATTGACACTGTCTTCTGCATTCAGATGTTCTAGGCAGTTTTCTTGTAATATAGTTTTCAGGCTTTTTGACTTGTGTTCCTCTGGGACATTTAACCCTTAAGTTGTCTGTATTCAAGGTCGGTGTTTTTCACCATCAGATACAATGATTAGATTAAACCATTAAATACACTCTTTTATTCTAGGCTTAATCTTTCAGAAAGTGCTTTGCAAACCTTACTATGCTATGGAAACGTGACATGTTTTCATTATTATTCTTTCCATATTTAATGTGTATTATGGTCAGCATCTAACCTCTTTAGGTCTCACTTCTCCATCTGTCAAATAGGATGCAAATATCTGTACTACCTGGCTCATAGAGTTGTTTTTAAGGAAATTACTTTGTAAACTTTAAACTTCCTATGAATGTGTTTTCATTATTATTGTAAACTCAAGAGAAATTTACCATGATCTCTGTGATCCTTTTACCTTAGCCTTCATCTTATACTTTTCTTTATAATTCTTTAATGTGCTTATTTTATAATATTTTATGTTGCAGCTGTCTAGTAAACGAGTAATGTTTACCTCTTACAACGTGCCAGGCAAAGTGCTAAACCCTGGGAATACAAACAAAGATAATTCCTGTCCTCAAGGAGTTTATATTCTAATTGTGGTAGTCAGTATATAAGAGTGAGCCAAAATTTCTTGACTGGGGAAAGAGAAGAAAGTGGGGGGTGGGGGAGGGAAGAGAAAGGGAGAAAGGGCAGGCATTGTAGAAAAAATCCAGAAGAGTCAGCTTGGAGAAGAACAAAGACCTAACTGTCTGAATGGTCTCCTTAAAAATGAAGGTGTTAAATTTCCAGTGTGAGCATTTACACCTTGGAAATCTACTACAAATCAGGGCTTGATTCATTGCTTTTTATTCATTATCTAGTCTTGAGAAAATGATGGAAAAAATTTTCATTTCACAGATTAAATTTAGAAGTCATTCATAGGTACATTTTTGGGGGGAGTCAGCGGTTAGACATTTACCAACACTTCCCTGAGATTCCAGTATGTGAAGTCCAGGGATGGAGTGAGTTTCGAGAGTGAAGGGGTTTGTGAAGTATGGTAAAGAAACTCCAGAAAGGTTAGGTGAGCTGCCTAGAGAGAAATGTTGCTATCATATCCCTCTATTAGGAGGTGCTAAGAGAGACTGATGTCTTCTCCAAACTATCTAAGTTCCCTCAGTGCTTGGCACAGTATTTTGCACACAGTAGATGCTTAATGACTGTTGCTATGGTTTTCTAGTAATGATGAGAAAAATTACAAAGATGTTAGTATTTGGAGGTAAAAAACCTATGCTTCCCCTTCATCTATAAGAGAAATCTGACTATGTTTAATATTGTCTGTTGGGTAATGAATGTTAACCAGGAACTCACAGCAATAGGTGGTGCAGTGGATAGAGCGCCTGATCTGGAGTCAGGAAGACCTGAGTTCAAATGTGGCCCCAGATACTTACCTTAGTTTCCTCACTTGTAAAATGAGCTGGAGAACGAAATGGCAAACCACTCTTATATCTCTGCCCAAATGGGCCCATAAAGAGTTGGAAATGACTGAAAAAAACAAGTAAACAACAAATAGCTTATGAGTATCAGATAGAACATGAACATGACTGTTTGTGTCTTTTTTACATTTTTCCATCAGTGATATATAGGATTACACATCTTTCATGTGTAAACATATAGTTTTATGATAGCAGGGTCAAACAAGGGCTGTGGAGGACCAGAAAAGAGCTATTGGTTGACCAAATTAAATTTATAATAAATTTTAGAGATGAAAAGGGACCTTGGAGTACATCTAGTTAAAATTCTCATTTTAAAGATAAGGAAAAAGATGAGGAAAATGTCCAACATCACGTAAGTAGTAAATAACATAGTTGGGGTTTGAATCTAGATGCTCTGAATGACTTGTACTTTTATAAATTTGCTGGCAAGGTGGCACATTGAATAGAATGCCCAACCTGGAATCAGGAAGACCTGAGTTCAAATCCAGTCTCAGACACTTACTAACTGTGTGATTGTGAGCAAGTCATTTAACCCTGTTTACCTCAGCTTCCTCATCTGTAAAATGAGCTGGAGAAGGAAATTGCAAACCACTCCAGTATCATTGCAAAAATCAATCAGTCACAAACAAAAGGAGTCATAAAGGGTTGGACATGACTGAAGTGACTGAGCCTCATAAGTTCTGATCCCAAATCTGATGTTCTATATGCCACCTTAATAGTCAAATATGTTTGTGTTTGAAATCTTTCTTTTCTCTTAACCTTACTTCTTCTCCTGGAAGCTTGTGTGATTTCAGTTTTGTGTAAAATATTATATATTTCAGCTTTATATATATAATATATATTTCATTCTTTCTGCTTTAAAACAACAAAGTTAAATTAACGTTGCCTCTTGACATGAAATATTTATATTCATTTAAGTTAGCATAACAAGTTTTTCCCCTGTCCCCAAGAAACTGACAGACTAGTTGAAGAGCCAAGATCCACATAAAAACTCAAAGATGCTCACAGGCTCATAGATTTAGAGATAATCTCAGCAGCCATCTTAACCAGCCTCTTCATTTTACAGATGAAACAGGCCCAGGAAGCTTAAATTACTTTCTCAAGGTCATATAGGTAGTAAGAATCAATCCAGAAACAATTATAAGGCAAGAGAAGGAAAGCATGGTATGGACTGAATATCTAAGGGAATTCAAAGTAAGAGAAAGAATAGCATGGTTTAGAGAAAGCTCTTTGGAAGAGATGAATCTGGTGCTGAACCTTAGAGACAAGGTAGATAGGCAGAGAATATTGGGGAGAGCATCCTGAGAGAGGGTTGGGAGGAGGTAGCGGAAAGGTCCAAAGGTTAGAGGAGATCTCCTCATCTCAATTCTGTAGCCTGGTTTATTGTTGCCAACTAATAACTTTTCAGGATTGCCTATCTCTGATTCTCTATCATCTTCTCAGATTTTGCCTAGGGAGGAAAAATGAAAGGGTGCATGTGTGAGTGCTGGTCTGGAGTACAGTTGGATAGAAGGTAAAACTGTTGTCTAGCAAAGAAAGAAAACAAAAAGGAGGAAAGGAATGAGCAGGTCACTTCCCTCTCTTAAGCCATAGCTTCCTCATCTGTAAAATGAAGGCGTTACATTAGCTTCTGCCACTAGCATTATATGACATACATTGCACCCTGTAACATACAAAATGGATGCTGTTGATTCGAGGGAAGACAATGTGCTTGCAGTTAAGAGGTGCATCATGAACGAGATAGGACATATCTGATGGGTCCTGGCTGGAGAACTATAGGGCCACCATTGGGGCCTAAAGGCCAGTGAGTGTCCCTCCCCACCCTGTGCCTTACATAGTTCAGGTCCTCAGCCTGGGTCCAATTTCTCAAAGACGTCAGAGCAGCAAAAGGGAGTCAGATTCCTTGGTTATTAAAGTCATGCTGAGTGATGGGACCATGGAGCTGTCTCTGGGCCCCTTTTGGGAAGGGGTGTAAAAATAGATACCTCTGAGATAGAATGCTAAGGCACTAGAGGGAATTTCAGAGTCTCCCTGTCCCTCCCCCACACCACAGCCACTTCTCCCTCCAGGCGCTGGCCTGTCCTGAACACAAGAACTTTGTGGCACAGAGCCAAGAAAATGTCCCTGATAGGATACAGGGGAGCCTCTGGAAGAAAGGAATTTCCCCTTTCCATGCCAATCTCTCCCCTGAATGCTTTTGGAGGTTCATTGAGCTGAATTATACCTAGTGTTCAGTTCAGGAATGGATGGTGATAGTTTTCACGGCTGTGACAAGGATGAAGCCCGTTGTGGACACAGATTAACTTTTGTGGGTAGGATGGAAAAGAAACTGGGAATTTTTGAAATCTAGATAGATTCATTCTCAAATATTATGTGATACAGTGGGGACGTGGCAAAGGATAGGTAATAGAGGAATAATAATAAACAATATTAATAGTAATGTAAATATAACCTGATAGAGAACCCAGTGTTACATTAGATATCTTTGCGGCACCAGGGCCAAAGTTGAAAGTGACACTCAGTCTTGGCAGTTCTAGGGCCCCAAATTTCCCTAGCCCTCACCCTAAGAAAGTGAAACTTTTCCTATATAGGTTGTGTTTACCTCAGTGGCTTCTTTAACCAGTCCAAAGGATGTGATTGTTCTAGTATATACCCTGTTTCTCTTCTGGGGAGCCAACTTCCAACCCCTCTATCTGTCCAGGCCTCTAAGGGCTCTGTCTCTTAGCAAGGCAAAAGAAAGGACACCTACTTCCCCAATTTCAATCTATTGCCGCTCGAGAATGATTCTCCTTTATGTAAAAGGAGAATAGATTCGTAAGTAATAACGAAGGAAGACAACTGGAAAAACAAGCTTCGGCCCAGCTCCTGCTCGCCGATGTCCCCAGAAGCAAACTTCATAAGTTCCCGTGCGTTGAGGCTACAGGTGAGGGGGAAGGGTGCCTCATGCCAAGGTATGTTCCTTTAATACCACAATCTGGCCTCTCAAGTTCTTCCTACATCTCCTTCCTAGAAATCTCTCGCACAAGAAGTTCCATGACACCAAACTGGTGAGTTCTGGGAAAGAGTCAGCTCAATTACTTCCCCTGAGTCTCATGTCTACGTGGCAATGTTCACAGACTGAATAATCAACACCATCCTCATAGTAACTAGCATTTATAGAGCCCCTACCATGTGATAGGCATTATGCTAAGAGCTTTCCAGATATCACCTCATTTGATGCCTACAACCACCGTCAGAGGTAGGTGGTTATTTATTATCTCCATTTTACAGCTGACGAAACTAGAGCAAAAAGAGGTTAAATGATTTACTCAAGGTTACCCAGGTAGTATTTAAGTATCAGAGGCTAGATTTGAACTCTGGTCTTTCTGATTCCAGGCCCAGCAGTCTATACATTTTTCTACCAGTATCTTTGCCAAGAAAACCCCAAATGGGTCACAAAGAAGCCAACATGACTGAAACAACTCAGCAACAGCACCCAGCTGCTTCCTAAACAGTCAGAAGACTTGAGTTCAAACCCTAGCCCTGCTAATTGCTGCGCGTGTTCTAAATCCCTTCACTTCTCAAGCCTCTGTTTCCTCATTTATAAAAGAAGTTAGCTTTTGAAGTCCCTTTCATCTCTGGATTTATAACCATATTATTGCAATGGTGGGGGAGGCTTGATGAATAAGGTGGTTCACCCACTCCTATTTATCATCCCTGACCCTCTGTCGTCACCCTTCTACTGACTAATTGTCTCTCCTGTTTTCATACTATAAATGCTCGTTCTCTACTCTGGGAAGTTCTATCAAAGTATCTCTAATTCTTTCTGTAATTTTTCAGCTCTGAGTCCCTAGACAGATATAACACTATGGAAAATGCCTCTTCCCTGGGAATGGAGTTTCCATGAGAATACCCAATTGTCTTTTCCCAAACGCATTTCCAATTAAAATACCCAGACTAGCAAAGGCCTTTAGTTAACAAGATTTATAAAAAACCAAGTAAATATTTAAAACAAAGGTAAACACAATTTCTTGAGAACAGAGGAAAGGTTTCAGGCTTGCAAGAGGGCACCTAAAGGGAAAAAAGAAGCTATTATGTGTCAGATACCGTCCTAAGCTTCACAAATATTCACCTCCTTTGATCCAACAGCCCTTGGATGAAGGTGCTATGATTATTCCTATTTTACAGCTGAGGACATTGAGGCAAATGGAAGTTAAGTGATTTGCCCAGGGTCACGAAGTTAGTAACTATCTGCGCCATATTTGGACTTTCCCTGACTCCAGACCCAGTGCCCTAGCTGCTTCTAAAAAGGCAAAGATTCCTGTCTTGGGGTATGTGTTTGGAGGATGGCTGGGGTTTAGCAATACAGGACATGTAGATTATGTTACATGCCCATGTCACAATAGTACACGAGTCTCCTTTCAAGCGAATATGCATAATTAGCAGCACAAGCAATGCAATTATAACCTCACGAGGTCCACATAATAATAGAACATACATAAACAGCAACGTTTATGCAAAGAGACAAATAGCAAAATTATACATAGTTTATAGGTAGCTGTAGCTATGATGCCCAATATGTAAAAATTAACCATTTGCATCAGCAAATGTATACAGTTGCATACGCAAACATTTGCATTAATGAATGTATATACTTACATATAAAGTTCAGGTTTTGTTTGTCTGGACATACATGTGGCCACTTTTTAAGTTTTCCTTGTAACATCATAATTAGCCTGGTCACAGGTCTATTTGACCTAGCTCTCCTATGAGCTGGCAGACCGAGGCAGTGCCATTTATCAGTGAGCCTGTGCCAGTCACCTCTTTTCCAGGTCTATCTGCTTCTAAACCTGAATCAGCAAATGGTATTTGCTGACCTCTGTTCTCATCAGAAATATCACCCTACATCCCTAAACCTGAATTTGTAGAGCTTACAGCCTATCAGAATTATGATCCCTAGGGTGTCTCTCTACCTCGAAACCACTAAAGATGAAGTTCTTGGACCGTCTCTATACCCTAAGAGATTGATGGATACTTACTACAGTGGACTCTGAACAAAACAGTTAACACTTTACGTTGTCTTCTCCCCCTATTTGGACTGGTTGTTGAGTTACAGTACACTTAGTCTTTTTCACTTGAAATATTTGTTTCTGGTCCATTGTCTAACTAGTAGGTGGTCTCTTTTGCTTAGAATCTGCTGAGGTAAGTATCCATCAGTCTCTTTTTGCCCATCAGGGAGTCTAACCAATTCACCCATAGGCAATAAGTGGTTGTGGAGAATTGTCGTTGTGGGGACTCCCCTAGTCTTTGAAGCTCATAGCAACTAGGTATAGTAACTTTCCACTAATTTGCTAACTGGTGTGTCTCATAAGCACCAACATTTCTTAGTGAAACTGTCTTTCACTCAAGGTCTTGCTGACAAACTCAGAAATTATACAGTCATTTGTTTCTATCATGTATCTTAAGAGTTGAAATTGTAGCTGGGCTGGACAACTTCTTTCAGCTTTTCTTTGGGTAGAGAGATGTACTGGGTGTAAGGTAATCTCTCCATCCTCAGAGACCCCAAACAGCTGACAATACTTTTCTGACAATACTTCAGCAATCATGGAAGTTTTCTGATTCTTTAAGTCCATGCAAGCCTCGTGAACTAGTCAGTCACCACCCAAATGTAGGTTATGTTCTTACTTCTTCTTACTGTCTCCTTCTAGAGAAAGAAAGGCATTGAAGACAAGTTCCAAGGGTTTGTAAAGGCTTGTGTTCTTCAAGTATAACAAACCTTGGCAAAGGGCTGAGTGACCACAAAGCCCTCTGGGATTCATAGTTCATCCCATTTTGAGAAGAGAGGAACCTAAGAGATCAGCTCTTGGGGAGTGGGGGAATGGAATACGTGGCTATGGCAGGAAATGTAGGACTCTCAAGGAGAATGGAGGGAAAAGGGGAAAAAGGGAGAGGTGGAGCTTGTCCCATGACTGCACCAAACTAGAGCAGTAACTAGTGTCAGCCACATCTGCAGTTCCCTTCTGCAAGACCGTGAGAGATGACCTCCATCTGAATGGACAAACTGGGAGGACTATGTGACTATGAATGTTTTTGGGGGAGGGAGCAATAGCTCACTCAGGAACAGGAATAAGAGAAATAAGCCCTTGGAGAAAGGAATGATGCTGCCTTATTTCTGATAGGATTTTTCTTAAATTTATTCTGCTACAGGATATATTTGCCAGATTTTATAATTCTAGTTAAGTTTTACTATTTAATTAGTATTAATGGATAATTAATATTAATTAAATTAATATTTAATAATATTTAATAATTAATAATATTGTTATTATTTAGAATGATAAACTCTAATAAACACCCATGATCAACTCTGTCCTTATGTTGCTAGGTGTTGCTAGGCATAATGGGAGCCTCACAGGATCACTTCCATGCTATTAGGGAATTTTTCTCCTTTACTGGGGGCATAAGCATAAGTCATTTCATAAATACCCTTCTAAGTGTAGAATCTCTATGAATTTGGGTATAAATCTACCTTATATATGTGAATACAGGTTACACAAGTATCCAGCATGAGTTGAAAGTACTTTTCTTTACACCCAACCAGGCTACGTCTCACACTTTCTAATGAAGCCCAAACTTTCTAGGCCCATAAAACTCATTCCTTACTAGCTCAATGCTTCATTACAAAATTCCACTTTTTGCCATTGTCTCAACAGTAAGTACCATCAGAGAACCAGAACTTGAGACTTCTAGCCTCAAGCCTTCATTGCCTTGCTTTCTGCTTATCATTTTTCATAGTCCCTCCCCATCTATCTGCTCTTGCCAATGGAGACAGCAAAGGCTGATTGAAAGAAACAAGGTTCACATATGTTGCTAGAGTACTGCCTTTTGGGAATCCTGCACTCTCACCTGGTCTTCCATTTCCTTAGTTACTTCTTCCTAAGGTATTAACACAGCTCTAGTGTCATAGGATCTTCAGAACAGGGCATCTGTATCCACATTAATCTTCTCTGTCAGATAGTATATGCTAAATTCATAGTTCACTAGTGATGTTACCCAACTCTGGAAAGTAGCATCTAGCTTGGCGCTGATCAGAAAATATCAGTAGAACTTCTCAGTGACAGATAGCTGTGGTTTTTGCTGTCCTGATGTCTGCACGAGTCAGACCTGGATCCTCCTACACCTTTCCTGGTCCTATTGTCCTTTCTCAATGCCAGTACTATAGATCTCAACTTCTACAATACTAATGCCACTTTTTCTTAAGGAGTGCATCTCTAACACCCACTTCTAGGGTGGTAGTGAGGATCAATAAGATATTTGTAGAGTGTAGTGCCTGGCACAGATAGATTCTTAATAAATGCTTATAACCTTCCCTTTCCCATCAACATCTTCTCCATGGTTGTAGCAAAAGGTAGCTCTGTCCTTGTGATTGTGTTTCCTTGTGGTGATGTTTGTGTATTGTGCCTTCATTGCTTCCACTCCTTAATTCCATTACCTTTCCACATAGCATGGTTGTGCTCACAGTTCCATCTCTCAACAAATTATCCATGAGTTTCTTCCATTAACTCGTTCCCTATCTGCAGTTCAACTCTCATGCTTAGTTTTCATGGCCCATACCCAAGAAAACATTCTTGAAGACGTTGAGATTGAGTTATTGTGAGATAGGGTATCATATAGACTCTCTCCCAAACACTGTAATGTTTTCAAGTAGTCTATCAATAGTCACAGGTCAATGGCTATTTCTTTGTTTTAGTGATTTTTAGAAATAACCTTAAATCAAACCAACTGGGTAGTCCTTTGATTCTCTGGGTCAGTCTGGTCATGTCTGCTGTCCTCTCAAATCATGGATTTGGATGGAGATTCCCCTTAATGCCAAACAGTTTTCCTAACTCAGTCAACACCATCTCAGCCATTAGGGTAGGGCCATAGTGTGTGGTTGTTTAGTTGATTAGATGTGTCCAATTTTTCATAACCCCATTTAGGATTTTATTGGAATATTATTGGGAATATACATACATATATGTAAGTATGCAAACAGAATGAACTAACTTGCCCAGGGTCACACAGCTAGTAAGTATTTGAAGACAGATTTGAACTCAGGTTTTCCTGACTTCATGCCCTGCACTATCTACTTTGCCACCTAGCTGCCCTACTCAATTTTTGCAGACATTCCCAATATGTGATTTCCTAGAGACTCCAGGCATATAAATACATGTCTTTTAACACTTTCCACCAGACAATCCATTTTGTCTCTCTCAGTCCAAACTTCTAATGAGTCTTCCCTAGGAAGAGGAAGAGTCATTTCCTGAGAAAATTCCTATCTTGCGCATTAGTGTCTACAATGACATATTTCATCTAGATCAGAGGCTCCCAAACTTATTTGACTTACTACCCCCTTTTAAAAAAACTTACTTAGCACCCCCACTGAAAATCTATTTTCATTAACCCTTTAACAGTTTTTTTGAAATTTGAATCATTTAAAAAATATATCAAATATATTTTAACTGATGCATTTTAAATTTGTAGACTTGTGGGTTTTTACCTGCATTGAAATTTTGATGATATAATATACATCATACAACTGTATAGTATCATATTATAAACAAGTTATTACACACACATATTCCTGCAGATACATGCTGGACTTCTAGATAATGCATAGCACACTTGCCTGCCAACACCTGCTTGTTAAGATCTGTTGGCAGATTTGAGCACTGATTAGTTATAACTTGAATTTTGTGAGTTTATTTTGAAAATAATGTAATCACTAACACTTTAACTCTGTTATGCAACAGATGAAACATGTACAAACGGTTTTTCAAAATTTTCTTTTTTTCTCTTCTTTCCTTATGCTTTCTGCATACTATTATTTTGTTCAACACCCCCCAATTAAACTCAATGTTACAACTTCCCCCTGGATCATTCCAGCACCCCTCTCGGGGTAGTATCAACCATTTTAAGAACCTATGGTCTCTAGATCCTGTCTGAAAGGTGAGGTTTCTCTGTGCAACCCAGAAAATTTAACCCTCACATGAAAAATAGGTGGTGATACCATGTATGACACAGGAGAACTAACCCATCCCTTGTGCAAAGGTGAACTATCTCTTCCTATCATAGGAAACCGTTTCATCTCTACACATGAGTGAGATCAGTTCCCAGGTAATATCTCCTACTGATGTATTTAAATTTTGAATGATTCAGTAGATTATATAATCTACAAATTCTGCCTCAGATACTTATCAGCCATGTGGTCTTGGACAAGTCACTCAATATCTTTGAACTTCAGTTCCCTCATCTGTAAAATGGAGATAATCAAAGCATCTGCCCCATAGGGTTGTTGGATCAAATGAGAGAATGTCTGAAAAGTTCTTCAAAAACCTCATAGTTTTCAAAAATAATATATTTGAAAATAAATGTCATGTGATTATTTCACCTTCTTCCTCTCATCAGTATAGGAAATTTACATGGATCCTTCAGAGAGTTCAAACTTCAGATCAAAAATCTTCACAGTTCAAGGTGGAATGAAACTTTTCTCAATTGACTCAATTAATCAGGATGCCTTTTCACAATGTAGTCATAAATTTTGGGGGGGAGGGGTTGCTTAATTTTATTTTTATTGAGTATTTTTGTTTTTGTGTGGCATTAATTAAATATACTGCCTCCTCCACCCTTGCTAAAGAAGTTTTCCTCATGAGAGAGAGAGAGAGAGAGAGAGAGAGAGAGAGAGAGAGAGAGAGCACTGTACCATACCACACCATTTCACAGTTTGACAAAACCAAAGTATCACACTGACCATTCTTGGTATCAGTATCAGGTGGGATACCTCCACCCCACTTCTCTTTAAGGAAAGAAGGGAGATGCATTTTCTCCACTTACCTCTGGAAATAAATTCAGTAATTGTTAGTTACACTGTTCAGTTTCATTTTGTTATTCTTTTCCTTTATATTGCTTCAATCATTCTGTATTACTTTCATGATTCTGTTTACTTAGCTTTGCATCAGATCAAGTAAGTCTCCTGTTTCTAGGAATTTGTATTATTCATATTTTCTTACAGTACAGTAATATTCCATTGATGTTAATGTACCAAAGCTTATTTAGCCATCCCCCAACTGGTAAACATCTGCTTTCTTTCTAATTCCCTGCTATCATGAAAGTTTTGTTAAGACTATTATAGTATATATGGGACCTTTTTTTCTGTTTTAACCCCTTTGGAGTAAGTACATGCCTAGTAGTGGGACATCTGGGTCAGAAACTAAACATTTTAATCACTTTTTTAAAGAATCGTTTGAAATTGCTTTTTTTTTTAAATGATTGGAAAAATTAACAGTTCCACCAATGATGCATTAAAGTGTCCATCTTCCTGCTGGTTCTCTATTTCATTGATTATTGCCATATTTAGTCATCTCCACCATTTTCTACATGGTGTGAGACAGAAGTTTAGAATCATTTTAGTTTGTGATTATTAATGATTTGGAGTAATTTTCATACTCATTGTTATGAGTATAAAATTCATCTTTTCAGAACTTGTTTGTTTATATCCTTTGTCTCTTTCTGTTAGGAAACTTCAAGATACCTTAAAAGTCGTCATTGCAAACCCTTGCTAATGAATGAATCTCTCTTTTATAATAAGTAATAAACTTAGAGATAAATGATAAGAAATATACTATTTAAATACCTCCAGTGAAAGTGGATTCACTAACTTGCATTCATCCTACTGATTGGTGGAAATAATTTTTACATTGAAAAGATAGCACCTTTAAAAAAAGTGAAACCAGAATTCCTCCAGATTTTTTTGCCTGGGGTCCAAACCAAGCTACTCCAAATCGTTATCCATTAACCATTCCTCAGTGTTCCTTTTTCTAGATACACAGCTCGTTGTTTTTTTTTATTGAATTATTTTATTTGTTTTCAGTGTTCGACAATCACTTCCATATATCCTAGATTTTTCCATTCCCTCCCCCACATTCCTCCTTCCCTCCCCACTCCCTCCCTGAGATGGCATACAATCTTATATAGGTTTTACATATACATTTCTATTAAATGCTTGTTGCATAGAAGATTTAAAATGAATGGGAGAAACCATAAAACAAATGAAACAAAACAAAACGTAATACAAAGAAAAATGGTCTGCTTCTATCTGTGATCCAATTCCATAGTTCTTTCTCTGGATGTGGAGGGTGTTTTTCCCCATGAGTCCATTGGAAATTTTTTAAGTCCATGCATTTCAATGAAGTACTAAGTCTACCAGAAAAATTCCTCACACGCTCTGGTTGATACTGTGTACAAAGTTCTCCTGGTTCTGTTCCTTTCACTCAGAATCAGTTCATATAAGTCTTTCCAGGTTTCTCTGAAGTCTTTCTGTTCATTCTTTCTCATAGCACAATAGTATTTCATTACATTCACATACCACAACTTGTTCAGCCATTCCTCAATTGATGAGCATCCCCTTGATTTCCAGGTTTGGGCCACCAGAAAGAGCTGCTATAACTATTTTTGTACATGTGAGACCGTTTCCCATTTATACAGCCCATTGTTAATTCTTTTAGAAGTACAAATAATCCAGTTTCTTTCTTTCTTCCCCTCCAACACTCCCCATTATTCTGGTTATTGCAATCTTGTGCTTTCCCTGTGACATGAGATATGAAATTAGCAAGACTTCCTTTTGAAAATTTCTCTGAACCAATACCTAGTTCTCCTAGGATCTCTTTATTTCTATGTTTCATTATTTCCCTTGAGATTCTTGACCATATTTTGTTCTTTCTTCACAGAGGGAAAGCTTGGTTTTTCACAGAGTTCCCTGAGCATGTGGGGATCTCCCTACAAGGAATAGGTCCCTAGGGTTGATAGAAAATTAATTCCTCAATGTTAAGATGAGAAGCCAAACCAATTTGTCTTAGTGCTTATGTAGAAACACTGTTTCTATGACTACTGAGGCTAAAATCCTTTGCCCTCTCTACTTTGGGTTCAGTAAGGTACCAAGAGCTACTACAAAACTAGCACTAGCTCCAGGGAGAACAATATAAGAAAAATGATAATACTACTTAAATAATCTTACAAATTCAGTGCCATACCAGTCATACTAGAAAATTTGATTGCTACGTCATCAAATCTTTCAGGGTTTTCCTCTGAGAAGGAAGGCAGGCTTGTTTTAATTTCTTTTTTCTCTTTATTGATTTTGGGAGGGCTGAGGAGGGACTTTTGCAAGTTCCAAGAGACATTTCTAACCTATTAGAACTTTGTAAAAGGAAATTTGTAAAACTGTGTATTTATTTAGAAGTATGGAAGAAAATGCTAATTACCAGATTTGATTAAGAACTTTGTCATATAATCAAAGCTATGCATGTTATGTATGGCTGTGAGAGTTAGAGGAAAACTGAGCACCACAGAAATGATGCTTCCAAACTGTAGTTCTGGAGAAGACTTTTGAGAGTCCCTTGGACAGCAAGGAAATCAAATCAGTCAAATACTTAAAGAAATTAATTCAAAATATTCATTGGGAAGTCAAATACTGAAGCTGAAACTTAAATACTTTGGCCACATAATGAGAAGCCAAGACTCATTGGGAAAGACTCTGATATTGGGAAACACTGAAGGCAAAAGGAGAAGGGGATGATCAAGAATGAAATGGATAGATAGTGTCATGGAAGCAACAAACATGAGCACAGACTTTAAGAGATAATGGAGGATAGAAGGGCCTGGTGTGCTATGGTCCATGGGAACACAAAGAATTGAACACAACCGAATGACTGAACAAAAACCTTCATCATATGAGAACATCTCCATTCAACTAATCAATCATAGGCTTTAGACTAACTATAAAAAGCACTTCATTAATTTAGAAGTTCTTGAAAACCATTGGATGAATTGAAGTGATGCCACATAGGAAGTATGTTAGAATTATCTGAGGGACTTGGTCATGTCCTGTGGGGCTTGTGTAAAACTAGTGGACCATTGTGAAATTGGGGATTTCGATGTGTAGTAGCTTAGTAGCAGAAACCTCTAGACTAGTCTTTGAGAAAGAATTGATTAGAGAAGGGGGAAAGGGGAGTATTTTTAGCCCTTCCTGCCCCCCTAATTAGAGGATGACCTTGTGAATTATGAGGGGGTCAGAGGAACATTCATATGGGCATCCTATTCCAAAGAGCATCCCTGGAACAGCCAATATGGTATCTGCAATGGGAAGACAAACTAACGAACATTGAGAAAAGACAGATTCAATATTCTGTGAGGACTTAAGCAGATAAACAACACTGTCCCTTAAGAGAACGTCGTAAGAACCCTACAGAGAAAGGGGAAGGACTTCTAGCTACAAGTTACCCTTTTGCCACATATGCTGTAAGAGTAAATCCATTTTCTTTCAGTCTGTATGTATTATTGAGAGCGTGATACAGACTTCTGGGAAATTTTTTGTATCAATTGTTCTTGCCAAATCATACTACTAATACTAAATTTTAAAAGCTAATTATGTTTGACTGAATAACTGAAATGAGTGGATTCCGATGAGAGGAGAGAAGCACCCTCATGGGGAGGGGGTAGGTTCATGGGCATTAGAAAAAATCTTCAACCACTCAAGGCTTTGCCTAGAACCCCAAGGGGAGATGTTATAACCACTCTACTAGGACTCAACCTCTGGTGCCAGTGAGGATTAAGAGAGTGGATCTGTACTACCTAGCAACTTTACTATATTTATAATATTTTAAAATTAATTTTTAGTTGACTCTATAAGGTTTTTTAAGTAAACTCACATATCATCTGAAAACAGGTGATCATTTTGAGTTTTCTTTGTTGATGCTTGTTCTCTCAATTTCTTCTTATTTCTATAATTATATTAAATACTTGTAGTGACAATACACATGCTTGCTTTACCATTGAGCTTATTGAAAAAACTCTTAGTGTTAAGGTCCATTTATTCCTATGTTCTTTAATGTTTTTAATATAAATTGATATTATATTTTATTAAAAAATTTCTATATCTATTAATATAATAATGTGATTTTTATAGTTTTGTTATTAGTATTATCTATTATGTTGAGTTTTCCTAATATTAAAACAACATTGCATTCCTATTCTAAACCCATGTATGATCTTTTAAATATATTGCCTTTGCTTGCATATTATTTGTAATTTTTTCAGTAATATTCATTAAGGAAATTGGTCTGTATTTTCTTCCTTTGCCTTTCCTCTCCCTGGTTACATGCCAAGACCTATTATTTTTGGTAGGAAGATCCTTTCTTCTTATGCTTGAAATTACACATGTTATATTGGAACTAATTGTTCCTTGAGTGTTTGTTAAAATTCACTTATAAATCTGTATGTTCCTTATTTTTTGGAAGGCATTCAATAATGGCTTATTTGATTTCTTTTTTTGAGATTGGGTACTTAAAGTCTTTCTTTCTCATTCTTCTTTATCTGGGTATGCTGTATTTTTGCAAATATTCATCCATCTCATTTAAGTTGTATCAGCAAGGCAATATTCACAGCCCTAATGACCACCATAAATATGTTGGTATAGTTCTGAATTGCAAAGTAGAACAGACTCTCCATATAGAAGGCAGGAAAAAAAACATTTATTTAGACACTAGAAAGCCAAATCCCAACACCAGGAAGCCAAATCCATCATAAACCAAGAAGTCAATACACATTCGTAGCACAGGGAACAATGCCATTCCCAAGCCCCCTCACCCCTCCAGGGCCTTCCCACAAGGAAATACTCACAACACCAGTTGGGTCTGACTGTGTCCTCTCTCTGCTCCACTCTAACAACTCTCACCAACTTCCTTCCACTTCTGCTCCAAAATTCCTGTTGCACCTGTTCAGCAAGCTCCTCCCCCACGTGTGACTTAGGCTTCCATGTGATTTAAACAGGTCACATGAGCCTATTAATGGGTGGTTAAGATCTTCAAATTAAGCAAAAATACATTAACAATACAGTCTTTGTCATTTTTCCTTGCAAGTAATTGTGAAAAATAGTTTCTGATAATTTATTTTATTCTCTCCATGTTTGTGAATTCTCCTTTTCTGTTTTTGATATCGCCAATCTGATTTTTCTTTTTTATAAGATTAGTTAATGATTCCTCTATTTGATGTTTTTCCCCTCACACACCAGATCCTAGTTTTATTAATCAACTCAAGTGATTTTTTTTGTTTCCAGTTTTAGCTCTTCTATAATTTTCAGAATTTCTCTTTTTGTCCTTAGGATATTTTGAGTTACCATTTTTCTAGGGTTTGTTTTTTTCTCCATGCCCAAATTATTGCTCAACATGCTATTTGTTTCTTTTTCTAATAAAAGTTAGAGAAATAAAAATTTTTCTTAATGGTTGTTTTGGCCATTTCCCAAATGGTGTATTATTTCATTGTTGTCATTTTCTTTCATGAAATTATCTATTGTTTTCTGATATTTTTCTTTGAATGATAAATTCTTGGGTATTAAACTATTTAGTTTCCATTTTAATTTGAATCCTCTCTTTAGATCAGACTTACTAATGCCTTTTTTTTATTGTACTGGAATCATTAAAGTACATGGTTAATTTTACTGCACTTTTACATGTATTTTAGAGAGTTTTATGACTTTCTAGAACATGGTCTTTTGGTAAAGACCATGCATAGCTGAGAATATATGCATTTCTTTTATGTTGATTCAATAATCACTAGAATCTGTTATGTATAGCTTACATTTTATTTTTTATTCTGTATTTGACAAATATAATTCACTTTTCTCTTCCTATCACAATTCCTTAAATTAAAAAAAGAATTTCCCCTGTGCCAAAGATGCATAAGCAAGCAGAACAATTACACTTGTTGGTCTTGTTTGAAAATATATCAAATTTGGCATCTTGGGACCAATGTCAGTTTGTAAGGATATGGATAACTAATTTCATCATCTGTCCTTTGTAATCACAATTGTTTACTGCACTGAACAGTATTTGTAAGTCTTTTAAAATTGTTTTCCTTTAGAGAACTGAGTCAAATGTACAAGAATACAAATCATCCCCCAATTGATAAGTGGTCAAGGGATATGAACAGGGCAGTTTTCAGATGAAGAAATTAAAGTTAGTTACATTTATATGGAAAAATGCTAAAAATCACTATTGATTAGAGAGATGCAAAGCAAAACAACTTGGAGGTACCACATCTCACCTTTCAGATAGACTAAAATGACAAAATAGGAAAAGGATAAATGCTGGGGAAAAAGTGGAAAAATTGGAACACTAATGCACTGTTGGTGGAATTGTGAACTGATCCAACCATTTTGGAGAGCAATTTGGAATTATGGCCAGAGGGCTATAAAAATGTGCATACTCTTGGTCCCAGCAATACAACTTCTAGGTCTGTATCCCAAAGAGTTCATACAAATGGGGAAAAGACTCACATGTACAAAAATGTTTAAGCAGCTCTTTTTGTATTGGC
>CM053770.1:499488684-499517016 GCA_028658325.1 Potorous gilbertii
AAACCTGGAAAGACTTGAATGAACTGATACTAAGTGAAACAAGCAAAACCAGAACATTGTACACAATAACAGCCTCAACAGGAAATGACTAAATTTGATAGACTTATCTCTACTTAGCAGTGCAAGGACCTAAGACAACTCCAAAGGACTCATGATGGAAAATACTGTC
Organism: Potorous gilbertii; assembly: GCA_028658325.1. Taxonomy (NCBI): domain Eukaryota; kingdom Metazoa; phylum Chordata; class Mammalia; order Diprotodontia; family Potoroidae; genus Potorous; species Potorous gilbertii. Next base: position 499,488,854 of record CM053770.1, read on the forward strand.
CACATTCAGAAAAAGAACTACAGAAGCTGAATGATGATTGAAACATATTATTTGCTCTCTCTTTGTAGTTTGTTTGTTTTTTCTTTCTCTTGATTTCTCTCATTGGTTCTAATTTTTTACAACATGACAAATGTGAAAATAGATTCAATATGAATGTATATGTAGAGCCTATATCAAATTACATGCCATCTTGGAGTAGGGAGAGGGAAGAGATGGGGAGAAAATTTGGGACTCAAAATCTTATGAAAGTGAATGTTGAAAACTAAAAATAAATCTTTTTTTTGAATATTGTTTTCCTTTGCAATGGACTAGTTGCTACATTGTGACAAATTGTTCTCTTGATTCTGCTCCCTTGTTCTGTATCAGTTCATAAAAGTCTTACTGGTTTTCTCTGAACTTAAGCCTTTAATCATTTCTTTTGATTAAAAATAAATTCTGTTACTTTCACTTACCAAAATTTTTTCAGTTCCTAAATTGATGAATACCCACTTAGTTTCCAATTGTTTGCTACCACAAAAAGTACTGCTATGCACATTTTTGTGCATAGGAATATTTTCCCTTAATAGTGATATATAACTGAGTCAAAGGGTATGCAGAGTATTTAACAACTTTTTGGATATAGATCCAAATTGTTTTCCAGAATACTTAGGCCTATTCACAATCAGTGGAATAGGTTAGGTACTCAAGACACAGTAGTCAATGAATATAACAATATACTGCTTGATATACTCAAGGACCCCAGCTTCTGGGATAAGAACTCACTGTTTGACAAAAACTTATGGGAAAACTGGATAATGGTGTGATGGAAACTGGGCATAAATCAATGCCGGACACCATACACAAGAATAAAGTCCAAATGAGTACATGATCTAGGTGTAAAGGCTGATACTATAAATAAATTAAGGGAGCAAAGAATAGTGCATTTATCAGATTTATGGAGAATGAAAAAATTTATGACCAAACAAAAGATAGAGAACATTATGAGGTGCAAAATGGATAATTTTTATTACATTAAATTGAAAAATTTTACACAAAGCCAATGCAGCCATGATTAGGAGGGAAGCAGAAAACTGGGAAGGAATTTTTACAACTAATGTCTGTGATAAAGCCCTCATTTCTAAAATATATAGAGAACTGAGTCAAATTTACAAGAATACGGGTTATTTCCCAATTGATAAATGATCAAAGGAAATGAACAGGCAGTTTTCAGAGGAAAAAATTAAAGATATCTATAGTCATATAAAAAATGTTCTAAATAATTATTGATTAGAGAGATGCAAATCAAAACAGCTCTGTGGTACCATATCACACCTATCAAATTGGCTAATATGACAAAATAGGAAGATGATAAATATTGGAGAAGATGTAGGGGAGTTGGAACACTAATTCATTGTTGATGGAGCTGTGAGCTGATCCACTATATTCTGGAGAGCAATTTGGAACTATGCCCAATGGCTATAAAAATGTGTATACCTTTTGACCCAGCAGTATCGCTTCAAGGGCTGTATCCCAAAGAAATCTTAAAAGTAGGAAAAGATCCTACATGGACAAAAATATTTATAGCAGTTCTTTTTGTGGTGGCCAAGTACTGGAAATCAAGAGAATGCCCATCAATTGGGGAATGTCTGAACAAGTTGTGATATGTGAATGGAATGGAATGGTTGTTGTCCTTCATCTTCGAAGAGGACCAAAATGACACCACCCTTGTAAAGTGAAATTTCAGTGTGTCTGAATGTGGCTGATTAAACCAGCTTGAACTTGGAATGCTCTACCACATGTTGGGCACAGATAGTCCATTTGAATATTTGGGGTAGATATCCCAAATCTGTGCATCCTGCGTTTTCTTTGTGCTCTCAATTCTACTTTGCTCAAAGAGCACAGCACCTTTTATTATGTGGTAACGCCATGCTGAGCAGTCCTGTGCCAGTGTCTCCCATGTTGCACAGTCAAATCCAAAGTTCTTAAGAGAGACCTTGAGAGTGTCCTTGTATCTTTTCTTCTGGCCACCGTGTGATTGCCTGCCCCATGCAAGTTCTCCATAAAATGGTCTTTTTGGCAAGTGTACATACATTTTGCATTTGAACAATATGGCCAGCCCATTTGAGCTGCACTCTCTGAAGCATAGTTTGAATACCTGGCAGTTCAGCTCAAGCAAGGACTTTAGCGTCTGATACCTTATCCTGCCAGGTAATCCTCAGAATCTTCCTAAGATTGTTCAAGTGGAAGCTATTCAGTTTGCTGACCATGGCACTGGTAGACTGTCCATGTTTCACAAACATATAACAATGAGGTCAGCACAATGGCTTTGTAGACCTTCAATATGGTAGTCAATCTAATACCTCTTTTCTCCTAAACCTTTCTTCGGAGCCTCCCAAACACTTAGCCAGCTCTGGCAATGCATGCATCAACCTCATTGTCAATGTGTACATGCCTGGAAAGTACACTTCCAAGGTAAGTGAACTTATCTATAGCATTCAAAACTTCTCCATTTGTAGTAATCAATGGTTCCATGTATGGATGGTGTGGTGGTGGCTGATGGAGCACCTGTGCTTGTGTGGTGTTAGTTATTAGGCCAAAATTAGCACAGGCAGCAGAGAATCGATCCATACTTTATTGCATCTCAGCTTCAGAGGCTGCATTGAGTGCACAATCATCTGCAAACAGAAAATCATGTACCAACACTCCCTCCACTTTGGTCCTGGCTTGTAACCTTTTCAAATTGAAGAACTTTAGTATCATTACGGTAGTTGACTTTGATGCCGTGTTCATTCACATTGAAAGCATTTGTCAACGTGGCTGCAAACATCATGCTAAAAAGCATGGGAGCAAGCACACAGCCCTGTTTCACTCCACTAGTGACTGGGAAGGCATGAGAGCTTTGTCCATTACCTGGGCAAACATGCCATCATGAAATTGATGTACAATATTGATGAACTTCTTTGGACATAATTTTTCATAAGTCCTCACAACTAACAGTGTCAAAGGCCTTGGTCAGATCCACAAATGTTGTGTACAGACCTCCATTCTGCTCCTGGCATTTCTCCTGGAGTTGTTGGGCAGCAAACACCATATCAACTGTGCCAAAAGAGGACAAGCTTATAATACTGGGTGACTTTAATGCTAGAGTAGACTCAGGCTACTGGACTTAGTAGGGAGTCTTGGGGAGGAATGGAGTTGGAAACAGCAACAGCAATGGTCATTTACTGCTGAAGACTTGCGCATCACATGACCTCATCACCAACACTGTCTTCCATTTGTCTAAATGCAATAAAACTTCATGGATGCACCCTCGCAGCAAACACTGGCATTTAATAGATTATGTGATTGCAAAGAGAAGGGACAGACAGATGTGAGAGGGACAAAGGCAATGTGTGGTGCAGAGTACTGGACTGATCATAGACTTGTCCTTTCCAAGCTAAATATTCACATTCATCAAAAGTGCTGCCTCCAAGACAAAATGACTACCAGAAGAATTAATGTTAACAAATTAGAGCTCTTCTCTGAGCATGAACAGTTTGCTGCTGGCTTGGAGGGAAAGTTGAACCAACATACAGTTGGCAACAGTAGAGCAGAAAAGGAGTGGGCAGCTCTCAGAGTTTTGGTGTACAGCACTGCATTTGCTCATCTAGGTCAGAACACTCGCAAACATCAAGACTGGTTTGATAAAAATGATGGGGAAATTCAAAAGCTGCTAAATGAAAAATGTGAACTTCACAGGATTTACCAGCAGGATAGTTCATCCACCTCTAATTAGGCAGCATTTAATTCCATCAAAAACAAAGTATAAGCAAAGCTTAGAGAGATGCAGGATTCCTGACTCAGTAAGAAGGCAGATGAAATTCAGTTTTATGCTGATAGTAACAATCCAAAGTGCTTTTATGATTCCTTGAAAGCTATTTATGGACCAAAAACTTATGGTGCATCACAACTACTCAGTGCTGATGGAGTCACATTGATTAGTGATAAGGACATAATCCTAGAGAGATGGGCTGAACACTTCCATAGTGTTCTTAACAGATCATCATCAATCAATGCTGAGGCCATTGACCATTTACCTCAGGTTGAAGTCAATCCCTCCTTAGCTGAACTTCCAACTGAAGAAGAGGTCTTGAGGGCCATTAGGCTCTTTTCATGTGGCAAAGCACCTGGTGTTGATTCTATTCCAGCTGAGATTTACAAAGTAGAGGGACCATTGCTTATACAAAAACTGACTGAAATTTTCCAGATTATATGGCAAGAGAAGGTCTCCCCCAGGAGTTCAAGAATGCCTCCATAGCCCATCTCTATAAGGGTAAAGGGAATAGATTGTCCTGCGACAATCACAGGGAGATCTCTCTCTTCATCACTGCTGGCAAAATTCTTGCTAGATAGGCTGATCTTTCACCTGGAAGATGGGCATATACCTGAGAGCCAGTGTGACTTCAGAAAGGGATGTAATGGAATACTATTGTGCTATAAGAAGTGATGAACAGGTAGACTTCAGAAAAACCTGGAAAGACATATATGAACTGATGCTGAGTGAAATGAGCAGAACCAGGAGAACATTATACACAGTAATAGCTACAGTGTGTGAAGACTGTTTCCAGTAGACTAAGCCCTTCACAGCAGTGCAAGGACCTAAAACATTCCCAAAGGATTCTTGTGGCAAAATGCTATCTACAATCCAGAGAAAGAACTGTGAAATTGGAACAAAGAATGGAGTATACTATTTTCTCTTGTGTTATGTTTTTTGTTTTGTTTTTTTTCTCATGGTTTCTCCCATTCATTTTAATTCTTTTATGCAACATGACTAATGTGAAAATGTGTTTAATAAGAATGCATGTGTAGAACCTATATAAGACTGCATGTCATCTCAGGGAGGGAGGAGAGAGGAAGGGGCAGAGAATTGAAGACTTATGGAAGTGATTGTTGAAAACTGAAAACAAATTAATTAATTAAATTTTTTTAAAAACAAGAATCATTCCCCTATCCATAGTTGTGAAAAATGAAATCCTTTTCTGCTTTTCTAAGTTTATGATGTGAGCTTTTATACCTAGATCATGTGTGTATCTAGTTGGACTGTATTGTGGTATGTGATGTGAGATGTTGGTCTAAAACAAATTTCTGCCAAGATTCTGTCCAGTTTTTTCAAGGTTTTTTGTTTTTGTTTTTTTCAAATAGTAAGTTCTTAATTCCAGTAGGTGGGAGTGTTTGTCCTTATCAATACAACATTAATCTAGCTTTTAATTTCTGTATCATTTACCTGATCTATCCCACTGATCAATTTTTGTATTTTTTTTTAACCAATACCAAATAGTTTTGATGATTTTTGCTTTATAGTATAGTTTATGGTCTGGTATCAATAGGTTCCCTTTATTCTTGCTTTCTTTCCCCCATTATTTCCCTTGAGATTCTTGATCTTTTGTTTTTCCAGGTGGATTTTGGAATTCTTTTTTTAAGATATGTCCTTTGGTAGTTTGATAAGGATGGTATTGATTAAGTTAATTTAGAGAATATTGTCATTTTTGTTATATTGGTATAGCCCAGCCAGTGTTGTGTGTTACCTGCTGTGTTCTTCAGTTGTATTTATATGGTTCCTATATGTGTTGGTAGGTAGACTCCCAAATATTTTATACTTTTTGTACTTAATTTGGATGAATTTTTTTATATCTCCTTCTGACAGGTTTTTTTAGTCATGTATGGAAAAATTAATGATTCGTGTGGGTTTATCTTATATCCTGGTACTTTCTAAGATTTTTTCAATTAATTTTTATTTGAACCTTTAGAATTATCTAAATAAATTATATAATCTGCAAATAGATATAATTTTATTCATTCGGTTTCTTTTTTTCCTCCCTCTCCTTTTTATTCTCCTTCTTTTCCTCCTTCCTCTTCTTCTTCTCCTTGTTCTTCTTAGCTATAAGCTAGCATTTTTAGAATTATATAAAAATTATAATAATGGTTTAATCCCTTCTTCTTATGGAAAGGATTATAGTATTTCACCATTTTACATAATGCTGGCTCTTGGTTTTGGGTATAGCCAGTTTACCAGATTAAAGAGAAATCTATTATATTCTTGTGTTTTAATATGCTTTTTAAAATAAATGGTTATTATATTTTGTCAATAGGTTTTTCAGCATATATTGATGTGATCATGTGATTTTATTTTTGGTTATTGATATAGCTGGTCATATTTATAATTTATTATATCTAGCCAACCCTCATTCCTCATGAAATCCAATTATCACATACTATGTAACCTTCATAATATATCATTTTAGCTTCTTTGATAATATTTTATTTCATATATTTTTGCATTGGTATATATTAAGAATATTAGCCTGTAGTTTCCTTTTCCTGCTTTGTCTCTCCTTAGTTTAAATATCAAGACCCCATTTACATGTTAGAAAGAGTTTGATAGGGTATCTTCTTTTTTTATTTTTATAAACAGTTTATGTAGCATTGGAATTATAATTGTCCTTTGAATATTAAGTCCATCTGCCTCTAGGGATTTTTCCTTCAGAAGTAAATTTTATGACTTTTTCAATTTCTTTTTCTGTGATTGGGTTATTCTCTGTTCTGTAAATTTAGGTATTTCATATTTTTATAAAATTCTATTTCATCTAGGTTATCCTTTTGTTGGATAATAATTGGGCAAAATAATTTCTGATGGCGTCTTTATTTTATTTTTATTTGTTTTCTTATTTTCATTCATTTCATGAAATATTTTTCAATTGCATATAAATTTTTTTAACATTACCTTTTTTAAATGTTATGTTCCAAATTCTCTTCCTCTCTCCTGCTCTTCCCCCTTCTTGGGAAAGCAAACAATTTAATATTGATTTTATATATATGGGGAGATGCAAAACTCTAATATGGAAAATACTTCCATATTAGCCATGTTTTAAAAAATACAAATAAACTAGAATAATAAAAGTAAAGCAAGTAAAAAGAAGATGCAGTAATGTGTATTTAGAATTCATAAGTTCTCTCTTGGGAGATGGAGAGCACTTTTTTTTTATTATGGGTCCTTTTAATTGCCTTGGATCATTGTCTTGATCAGGGTATCTAAGATTTTCCTAGTTGAGCATCCTTACAATATCAGTGTTACTGTGTACAGTGTTCTTCTGGTTCTGCTTATGTCACTTTGCATGAGTTCATATAAGTCTTCCTAGGTTTTCTGAAAAACATCCTGCTTATCATGTCTTATAGTACAATAGTATTACATAACAATCATATACAACAACTTGTTCAGCCTTTCCCCAACTGATGGGTATCTCTTTGATTTCCAATTCTTTACCACCACAAAATGAATTGCTATAAATATTTTTGTACAAATAGGTCCTTTCCTTTTTTCCTTGATCTCTTTAAATACAGAACTACTAGTAGTATTGCTGGCTCAAAGGTTATGCGCAGTGTTAAACAGCTCTTTGAGCACTGTTCCAAATTGTCCTCGAGGATATTTGGACTAGTTTACATCTCCACCCACAGTGTATTAGTGTCCCAATCTTTCCATATTCTCTCCAGCATTTGTAATTATCCTTTTCTATCATGTGAGCTAATCTGACAGGTGTGAGATGGTATTTCAGAGTTGTTTTAATTTGAATTTCTCCAATAAATAGTGATTTGGAGCATTTTTTAATCTAACTATTGCTGGATTTAATTTCTTCATCTGAAAACTACCTGCCCATATCCTTTAACCATTTATCAGCTGGGGAATGACTTCTATTTTTTTTTTATAAATTTTATTCAGTTCCCTAGATATTAGAGTAACTTGTTATAAAATTTCCCCCCAGTTTCCTGTTTTCTTTCTAATTTTGACCATAATAGTTTGATTTGTGCAAAACCTTTTTAATTTCATGGAATCAGAGTTATCTATTTTAATTCCTGTAATCTTCTCTATCTTCCTTTATCCATAGATTTGACACATATATTTTCCCATGTTCCCCTAATTGACTTTGATATCACCCTTTATGTTGAAATCATTTATCCACCTTGACCCTATCTTGGTATATGCTGTGAGATGTTGATTTATGCCTGGTTTCTGCCAAACTGTCTTCCAGTTGTTCCAATAATTTTTGTCAAATGTTAAATTCTTACCACCAAAGCTTAGGTCCTTAGGTTTATCAAATACTAGACTACCATGGTCATTTTGCAGTATATTATAATCCATTCCACTGATCCACCACTTTATTTAGACAATACCAAATTGTTTTGATGACTAATGCTTTGTAATATAGTTTGAAATCTGAAACAGCTAGGCCACCTTCCTTAATATTTTTTTCATTGGTTTGTTTGATATTCCTGACCTTCTGTTTGTCCACATGAATTTTGTTGCTATTTTCTCTAGCTCTATATAATAATTTTTGGTAATTTTATTGGTATGGCACTCAGTTAATAAATTAACATAGGTAGAATTGTCATTTTTATTATATTGCCTTGGCCCACCCATGAGCAGTAAATATTTCTCCAGTTGTTTAGATCTTAGATCTATCATGATTTGTATGAAAAGTGTTTTATAATTGTGCTCATATAATCCTCGGGTTTGTCTTGTCAGATAGACTCCCAGATATTTTATATGGTCTACAGTTATTTTAAATGGAATTGCTCTTTCCATACCTTCCTAAAGGGTTTTTTTGGGAGTATATAGAAATGCTGATACTTTATGTAGGTTTACTTTATACCCTGCAACTTTGATGAAGTTGATAATTGTTTCAATTAGTTTTTTAGTTAATTCTCTAGGGTTCTATAAGTATACCATCCTATCATTTGTGAACAGTGATAGTTTTGTTTCCTCATTGTCTATTCAAATTCCTTCCATTTCTGGTTTTTTTTTTTTGTCTTATTGGTATGGCTAGAATTCCTAGTACAATATTGAATAAAATTGGTGATAACGGAAATCCTTGTTTCACCCCTGATCTTATTAGAATGGCTTCAAGTTTGTCCTCATTATGGATAATGCTTGCTCTTGGTTTTATATAGATACTACTTACCATTTTAAGAAAGACTCCATTGATTCCTATGCTTTCTAATGTTTTTAGAAGGAATGGATGTTGTATTTTGTTAAGGGCTTTTTTGCCCTTTCTATATCTTTTAACATAATCATATGACCACTTGTTGTTTTTGTTGTTGATATGGTCAATTATGCTGATAGTTTTCCTAATATTGAACAAGCCCTGCATTCCTGGTATAATTCCCACCTGGCCATAGTGTATGGTCTTTGTGATATATTGCTGTAATCTCCTGGCTAGTATTTTTTTTTTAACATTTTTGCATCAATATTCATTAGGGAAATTGGTCTACAGTTTTCTTTCTCTGTTTTTGGTCTCCCTGTTTTAAGTATCAGCAACTTATTTGTGTTGTAAAAGGAATTGATAGGACTCCTTTGCCTATTTTTCTCCCAAATAGTTTATATAGGCTCAGGTTATCATGCTACAATCTTTCAGAGTCTCTGGAGTGTGTGAACTGATCACTGCCAGCTCAGGACAAGTTTGCCAGCTCCTGTCTCCTCATCAGGTTCATGCCCTACAGGTGTTTGGCTGCCCTGGGGCTTCTTCACTGGAACTTTCTAGTTTTCCTGCTTCTGTCCCTAAATCTAGGAATCAGAGAGCTGACTGTCCTGAGTTTTCTTTTTTGAAGTAGTCTTGCTTTTTGGTATATCATATTCCAAGATTATTCTCATCATAAGTTTATGTGATCCTATCAATATTTCCTTGATACTTAAACTTTTTTCTTTTTGCCTCATTGCAGTATGCTTTTTACGTGAAGTGAATTATTTTGACATGCTTTCAACTTGAAGTCTCTTTTTGGAGGTGATCAGTGGATTATTTTTATTTTCAGTTTGCCAGTTCTAATCTAAATTTTAAGAAATTTCATGATTCCTTAAAATACAGTACATAGGTTTTTCATTTGATCATGATTCTAATGGGATGATTATTAAATGATCTCTTTTTCACCTGTTTTCTATGTCAAATATTTTTGATGGTTACCTTACAGTTTCCTTTTTTGTCAGTTTTTTGATTTTTTTCTTCTAATATTTTCGTTGTCTTTCTGAAGTCATTAAATACTATTTGCTCCATTCTATTTTTCAATTTTCCATTTCTTAGATAAGATTTTCTACCTTTTCTTTCTCTGTTAAAATATCTATTTTTTTTTTCAATTAGCAAAAATCTCTTTTTTCTCCTTTTTGACTCCTCCCCTTCTCCACCACTTGGGGAGGGGGAGAGAAAAACAAAACCTTGGTGATAAATATGCACAGTCAAGCAAAACAAATTCCTATTATGACCATGCCAAAAATATATGTCTAATTCTTAACCTTGAGTCCATTTTGGAAGTGGGTAGTATGCTCTATCACTGGTCCTTTGAAATTGTGGTTGCTCATTGCATTGATGAGAGTTTGTAAATCTTTCAAAATTGTTTGTTTTTACAATGTTATTATTGTATAAATTGTTCTAGTTTTGATTACTTCACTCTACATCAGTTCCTCCAAGTCTTCCCAGATTTCTCAGAAATCACCCTTTCATCATTTCTTGTAGTACAACAATATTCTACTGCATTCATATACCATAATTTATTCAACCATTTTCCAACTTATGGGCACCCCTTCAGTTTCCAATTCTTTGCCATAACAAATAGAATTGCTACAAATATATTATGGATGTGTGTCTTTCTCCTCTCTCTTTGATATTTTTGTGGGTATAGATCTAGTAGTAGTATTGTGAGGTAAGAGATATGAACAATTTGGTCACTTTGGGGATATAGAACACAATGCTATTTCCCTCAGTCTTTCCAGCATTTATCAGATTTTTCAATCTGATGACAGCGATATAAAAGCTCAGAGTTGCTTTAATTTGCATTTCTCTAATCATTAGTGACTTGGAGCATTTTTCCTATGGATGTTGATAATTCGTATTTCTTCGTTTGAGAACCTTGATCATTTATCAGTTGGAGCATTGTTCTTATTATAAATTTGAATTAGTTTCTTATGTATCTCATAAATGAGACCTTTATCAAAGAAACTTGCTGTAAAGATTTCCTCCCCTGCCCTGTTACATGGTTCTCTTAAAATTTTTAGATATACTGTTTTGTTTGTGCAAAATTAAAAAAAAATTTGTGTAATCAAAACTGTCCATTTAATCTTTTGTTACCCTCTCCGTCTCTTATTTGGTGATAAGCTCTCACCCTACCTATATAGATCTGCATGGCAATTTCTTCCTTGTTCCTCTAATTTCTTTATGATGTCACCCTTAATGCCTAAGTCCATTAGGAACATATTCCCATCCCATCTAAAAGAGAATATGGAATGAGATGTTGGTCTATACCTAGATTCTGCCAAACTGCTTTCCAATTTTCCTAAAAGTCTCAGGAGTTAGGGTCTTTAGGTTTATCACCCACTGGACTACTATGTTTCTTTGCAACTGTATACTGTGTACTTGATATGTTCCACTAATTAACTTCTCTGTTTCTTATCCAATACAAGACTATTTTGATGATTACAGTTACATTGTACAGAGTAGAGTCTAAGATCTTTCTTCCCACTGTGTTTCGTTATTTCCCTTCATATTCTTGACCTCTTTTTCTTATTCTTTTCATTGAGTTTGATTGCAGTTTTTTCTAGGTCTATCAAGTAATCTTTTGCTAGTTTGTTTAGAATGGCACTAAATAAATTAATTGAGGAAACAGTATCATTTTTATTATGTTGACCTAGTCTACTCATCAGCAATTAATATTTCTCTAACATGTTTCTTTATTTCTGTAAAGAGTGTCTTACAGTTGTGTATACTTTTTCTTTTAAGCTATTTATCCTCTTTCCAATTTTTTTTCTCAAGAATTCTTATTTCAATTATTTGCCCATTTTTATCCTTTGCTTCATTTCTTCTGATACTTTTGCAAGTCATTGTGACAAGTCATTTACAAAAAAACAACTCAGGCTTAATTTGTACTTCTCCTGTAACCAGTCTGTTCTTATGGGGTATTACTTAACCGTTAATAATTATTCCTTCTGTTGTATGTTTTCTTTTGTTTGTTTATGTCTCCAGAGTTTATTCCTGGTTTGGAACTTTAGAGCAGGACTAGCTTCCACCTTTTCCAGTATTCTTGGATAGGGTACTCTTTGGTCTTATCCCCAATTTCTGGGGCTCTTGGTGCTGGCTGTCATTTCCTCTTGTGTGCACAGAGGATTATGGGCTTCAGGCACCTTTGGAGCATCCTCAATTAGAACTACACAGGCTTCCCTCTATACAGGTCTCCCTAAAGCAACCCTGGTCAGGGCACCGGAAAGATCCATGCCTTGTTTATCTGAACTCATGTTGGTTTCTTGGATATGGTCCCTCTCCCACTATTCAGGTTTATGGTTATTTTTATGGTCTTGGGTTGGATGGGGGAATTTATGGCTTTTCTCTTTAGATTTATTGAACCTTATTTGATATACTGTCTTTTTAGCTCTTTGCTGAAGTATATATGGGCTCCACTTTCAATTTGCCATATTAACTGGATATCAGTCTAGCATTCTACTGCTCTACAACAGTAACACTTTAAAAATATCTACCATCTTACCAACCATTTTTTTACTAAGGCTGTCCATACTATCCTAGCGTCTTTGAAGAAGCTGTGAACATGGTGAGAAGAGCCAGCCAAATAAACTTCTTAAGGCATGAGACAGTCTGTGGTACCCAGACCGCAGATTTTCCTTTGAGTCCTTCCCTTGTCATGGATCTTCACCTTTCTTTCTTCTCTTTCTCACCCCCAACCAAAGGTCAGTTTTCTGATCCTTGAACTTGCTCCATTACTTTCTGCGGAAGTCCCCTCCTTCTTTATTTCCTATGTCTAAGACCAAAGGAATGACCTCCTTCCCTCTCATTTCTAATCTATGGAAGATGTAAGTGTGAATAACTTCACCTAGCCCAACCTGGAATGGCAGTACTCTGGCAGAGTGGGATTTCTGAGATGATCTCTTCATTATCGGGAAAAAAAAGAGAAGCCTGTCCTGCCATTCTATATTTTAATTATACCATTGTTTCCCGATCTTATTTTTCCTCCTCTGTTTACATTAAGGAATGAGTTGGTCTGAAAGCTCCCAGTCAAGTTCATGGGTGCTGCTCTGCCCTACCATGCCATGATCCATCCTCTCCAAAGAGAGCTTACTTGGCTTCTGCTGCTTGAATGACACTATATATTATATATAGGATTCTTCCTATGCAAAGAGATGAGGAGCTGTGACTGAGATAGGGAGGAGGAGATGACATAGCTGGATTAGTTGTGGGGATTTTCACCTTTGAATGAGCATATGCTTTCCCTAGATGTGTACTTTTTACATTCTCCAGTAGGGGCAGCATGGTAAAACCCTTGGGCATTGCTTAATGGTTTACCCTCCTAGGGGTTTCCCTTCACTTGCATAGGTGATATATGCATATTGTAAGTACTTTACTCTGACCAGTCATTTGCTCAACCAACAAGCAATTATGACTTGCCTCTTATGTGCCAGGAAATGTGCTAGCCTCTGGGGATTCAACAACAAAGATGAAACAGTCCCTGCCTGCTCTCAAGAAGCTTATATTCTACAGGAGAGACAAGATGTTCACAAAGAAGTACATAGAAAACAGGAAGCAACATTGAGGAAGACACTAGTGACTGGTGGGTATCAGGTAAGGTCTCACATAGGAGATGGTGTTTGATTTGAAGGAAGCTAGAGATTCTAGGAGATAGACATGAAGAGGAGGTACATTCCAGCTCTGAAGTTTGTTTTGCAGGCCTGGGGGATTTCTTTTCTTCTTCTGTATTGAGAACTATAAATAACTGGATATTTTAAATATATTCAAAAGCATGAAGACAGAAGATGAAATGTCATGGGGGGAACAATAAAAGAGGTGATGTGTAATAAGCTTGGCAAGGTAGGCTTTAATTTGTGAAATTGTAAACTTAAATTCTGAAGAGCTTTAAATGTCAAGTGAATCAGCAAGGTGGTGCAGTGAATACAGTGCTTGGAGGCAGGAAGATCTGAGTTCAAATGTGACCTCAAGACACTTTTTATTTGTGTGACCTTAGACAAGTCACTTAACCATGTTTGCCTTTGTTTCCTCCACTATAAAATAAACTAGAGAAGGAAATGGCAAACCATTCCAGTATCTTTGCCAAGAAAACCCTAAGTGGGGTCATGGAAAGTCAGACACAACTGAAAATAACTGAACAATATACAGATCCTAAAAACATTAGGGAGCCACTGGGGTTTCTTGAGCAGGAGAGTGGCATGGCAATACTTGGTATATAGAACTTGTTCAATAGCAGTGACAAACATTTATCACACCACACATCCTTGCTACTGGAGTAGAGCAATGACATAGAGAATCCGAAAAAACTATTTCCTTGGCTTTGGCCAAAAATTCTATAGGTTTTCATAATTTTTTTCAGCAGCAGATTAACATTCTTAGTGCCACTGTGCTTAATAAAGTAAGCTAGCATTCCTTTAGCTCATGTCCATTGAGGGTAAGCGGGGAGAGGTGACCCAGGAGTACTGTAAGGAGGAGAAAATATGGGGACGTCAGTCTGGCACAAGCACCTCTTCTGTGAATAATCCTTAATGAAGATAATCAGATCATGAAGAAATTGGCTCTTTATATCTGTGTACTTTCCACCATTCTCCCATTAGGCTGAAGGTGACAGAGGAAAAAAATTTTTATTAATGGGACAATAGTCCCTGGCCTCTTGGAATAGAATAATTCTATACATAACCATTTAGTCCCTTGGGTTAAAAAGCAGGCTGCTGGCACAGGACTTATGAATTCTCATTTACTCCAGTACTTTCATCTCTGCAGTCTTTCTTCTTCAATGTAGAACACAAACTCCCCCATGCCATAATAGACAGCTCACAAGTTTCCATGGCTAAAAAAAAAAAAATCACCTAGTGGTCAGCTTTCTGACATTGAGCACCTCCAGATTTGGCCAGGCTGATCCTCACAGAAACTGAGAATAAAAAAATCTCAGAGTTGGAAGGGAACTCAAAGGTCATGTAGTTCAACCCACACTTGAACGAGAGCCCTGTCTACAGCACACCCAGCAAGTGACGATGAGTCATTTCTTTGAAGACATCCAGCAACTGTTTCCCAAAGGAACCAATTTCACTTCTGGATAGTCCTAAGCATAGGGAAGCTTTTATTTAAAAATTCACCCATTTTCCCCATCCAACCCTCTGGGGTGGGGAAGAATATATGTAATCTCTCTTCCACGTGGCCAACTCTTCAAGTATCTGAAAACAGTCATCATGTCCACTGAAGTCTCCTTTTCTCCAGGATAAATATTTTTAAGCTAAAATGATTATCATATTGCATGATGATGAGACCTTCTGCCATGTGCTTTCCCTCTGGGTGTGCTCCAGATTATCAATGTCCCTTCTAAATCGTGGTGCCCAGAAACGAACACAATCCTCTAGGTGTCTGACTAGTGCAGAATTCTGCAGGACCATCACCTCTGTAATACTGGATACTAAGCCTCTCTAATGCAGCCCAAGATCAAATTACTGTTCTTGGCTGTTGTATCACATGGTTGACTCATATTTAGCCTTCAATCCACAAAACCTCTCAGATCTTTTTCAGACCAACTGCTGTGTAGCAGTGCCTCAATATCATACTTCTGAGTTCAATTTTTTTTGTACTCAAGGGTAAGGAGGAAGGGTAAGGAGATCTAAAATTATATATATTTTACTTAGCAGAAATCTGTTTTCTCTCTTTCCCACTCTCTCCTCCCCCTTGGAAAAAAACGACAAACAAAGCCCTTGTAACAAATGTTCATAGTCAAGCAAAACATACTGGACATATACAAAAATACATGTCTCATTCTGCATTCTGAGTCTGCATTATTTCTTTTTAGAAAAAAAATTTATTTTATTTTCATCTATGAATTGTCTCCCTCTCACCTTCTTCTCCCCATAGTTAAGAAAGTAAGAAAAACAAAACCTATTACAAATACATACAGTCAAGTAAAACAAATGTCTTTATTAGCTATAATAAAAAATAATATATGTTGAACTGCACTCTGAGTCAATTGCCTCTCCATCTGAAATGGGTACTATGTTTCATCATTAGTCCTCTGAATTGTGGTTGGTCATTGTGTTGATTAGAGTTCCTAAGTCTTTCAAAGATGTTCATCTTTACATGATTATTGTGCATACGTGTTGGTACTTACTTCACTTCATCATTTCATACAGTCTTTCCAGGTTTCTCTTAAATCATCCCTTTCATCATTTCTTACAGCACAGTTTCTCCATCACACTCATATAACTTAGACAGCCATATTCCAATTGATAGAAACACCTTCAGTTTCCAGTTCCTTGCCACCACAAATAGAGCTGTTGTAAATATTTTTTGCACATATGAGTCCGGTTCCTCTTTGATCCCTTTGGAGTATAGACCTCACATTGGTATAGTTGGGTCAGAGAGTATGCTCAGTTTAATAGATTTTGAGACATAGTTCCAAATTGCTTTTCAGAATGGCTGGACTACTTCACAGCTCCACAAACAGTGCATTAATGTACTTCATTTGTCATTTTCCTTTTTTTTTTTTTTGCAAACTTTGCCCATCTGATGGGTATGAGATAGTATTGTAGAATTGTTTTAATTTGCATTTCTCTCATTATAAGTGATTTAGAGCATTTTTATAGATATCTATTGATAGCTTGTATTTCTTCCTAAGAAAACAGCCTATTCCTATCCCTCTACCATTTATCAACTTGGGAATCACTCTAATTTTGAATCAAATTCTTATGTATCTTGGAAACAAGAACTTTATCAGAGAAATTTGCATCTGAAATTTTTTCTAGGTACCTGTTTCCCTTCTAATTTTAGCTACTTAGTTTGACTTTTGCAAAAACTTTTAAAATTGTATGTAATCAATATTGTCCATTTCATTTTTTTGTGATCCTCTTTATCCCTTGCTTGGTGAAAAAATTTCCCTCTAACATAGATCTAAAGGAGTAATTTCTTCCTGACTTTAATATGTTTATGATTGTCACCCTTTATGCCTCAATCACTAATGCGTTTAAAGCATATCTTGGAATATGGAGTGATACATTACTTTTTATCTATATTCTGCCACATTGCTTTCCAGTTTTAGCAGAAGTTTTTGTCAAATAAGAATTTCTTCCCCTGGAAAGTGAGGTCTTTGTGTATATCATATACTAGGCTACTGTATTTGGTGTTTCTGTATGTCATGTACCTAATCTGTCCCACTGATTAACTTCATTTCTTAATCAGTAACAAGTCGTTTTGGTAATTGAGGCTATGTAGTATAGTTTGATATCTAATACTGATAGACCCCCTTCTTCCTTACTTTTTTCATTATTTCTCTTGAGATTCTTGACCTTCTGTTCCTCCAGATTACTTTTTCCTCCAGATTATTTTTCTCTAGCTCTAAGAAGTAATCCTTTAGAAGTTTGATTAATATGGTGCTAAACAATTAAATTAATTTAGGCAGTATTGTCACTTTTATTATTTTAGCTTGAACTACCCATGAGCAATTGATGCTTTTTCCATCATTTTTGTCTATCTTTGTTTTTCTAATGAGTGTTTTGTAGTTACATTAATGTATTTTATGTGCCTCTCTTGGTTGGCAGACTCGCAAATATTTTGTATATTGTAACTTCTTTAAATGGAATTTTTCTTTCTAACTCTTGCTTACTTTTGTTGGTAACAGAGAAATTCTGATGGTTCTTATCATTTTATTTTATATTCAACAATTTTGCTGAAATTATTATTTCAATTAATTTTAGCTGATTCTCTAAGGTACTCTAAGTTTAACATTTATATTATCTGGAAAGAAAGATAATTTTCTTTTCTCTTTGTTGAAGTTCACACCCTCAATTTCTTTGTCTTATTTGATTGCTATAACTAGCATTTCAAGCCCCATATTAAAGAGCTATGGTAATAATGTATACCTTTGCTTTCCCCCAATTTAATTTTTGAAAATCTCTGGTTTCTTGCCAACTTTAAAATCCTGCTTCCTAGATTTAGATAGGTACTAGTTATTATATTAAAGAAAAGTACATTTATTCTTTTATATTCTAATGTTACATATCATCATTATTTCTGCATCTATTTATATTCATTATTTATATAGCTTTTTGTCATACTTGTTTCTAATGTGTTATATTATGTTAGTAGTATTCCTAATATTAAATCAACCTTACATTTCTGGTGTAAATATAACCTGGTTATAATGATATTTTTCAAGATGTATTGTTATAATCTCTTTGCTAATGATGTATTGAAATTTTTGGATCAATATTCACTATAGATATTGGTCTATAATTTTCTTTCACTGTTTTTACTGCCTTTTTTTAGGTATCAAGATGATATTTGTTTCATGGAAAGATTTTGGTTAGACCTCTTTATAGTTTCTATTATATAAGATGTATTAAAATTAATTGCTTTTTGGATATTTTATATAATTTACTTGTAAGTGCTTCAGGTCCTCAGGGTCCCCCCTCCCTTTGGGAGCTCATTTACAACTTGTTCATTTTCTTTTTCTTAGATTTTAGTTATTTAAATGCTCTAATAATGTTCTGTTAGCCTATATTTTTTATATTTTTATAGGTATTTATCCACCTCACTTATTTTGTGGGTTTTATTGGTATAAAATAGGACATAATAGTTTCTAATGATTTCCTTAATTTCTCTTTCATTTGTTGTGAACTCTTTTATTATTGATACTAGTAATTTGGTTTTATCTTTTTTAAAAATAAAATTAGTTAATGACTTTTTAAAAACTAGTTTTATTCATTAATTTAATGGGTTTCTTGGCTTTGTTTTTAATTTTGTTAATTTTTTTCTTTGTTTATAAGAGTTTTTATTTTGGTGCTTAATTATTGTTTTTTTTTATTTGTTTGCTTTCTGGGTTTTTCAAATGTCTGTTGAAACCACTGATCTCTTCTTTTTATCTTTTATTGATGAAAGTGTCTAGATAAACTTTCCTGCAAAGATTACTTTGCATCCCCAAAATTTTGGTATGTTGTCTCATCGATAATTAATAAAGTTATCTTTGGTTTCTATGATATGCTCTTTTACCTACCAATTCTTAAGCAGTAATTTATTTAGTGTCCAATTAATTTCAATACCCTCTGCAGTGAACCTTAACTGAGCAAAATTTCATTGAACTGTTATTAGTGGGAAAATATATTTAATATATTTTCTTTTCTGCACTTGTTTTTGAGAGTTTTATCCAATTTTTCATCACATATAATATTTATTGCATTATGATCTGAGAAGGATGCATTGACTATCTCTGCCTTTCTGTATTGAATTTTGAGGTTTTTATGCCCTAGTACATGGTCAGTCTTTGTATATGTGCCATGTACCGCTGAGAAAAAGGTATATTCCTTTCTATCCCCATTCAGTTTTCTCTTGAGACCTGTCATATCTACATTATCTAGAGTTTTATTCACCTCCTTAACTTCTTTCTTGTTTATTTTGAGGTTAGATTTATCAAGTTCAGAAAGAGGAAGGTTGAGATCCCCCACTAGTATAGTTTTGCTGTCTATTTCTTCCTGTAATTCCTTTTACTTCTCCTCTAAGAATTTGGATGCTATATCACTTGGAGAATATATGTTTAGTATTGATATTGCTTCATTATCTATGGTGCCTTTTAGCAGGAAATAGTTTCCTTCCTTATATCTTTTGATTAGATATATTTCTGCTTTCGCTTTGTCTGAGATTAGGATTGCTACCCCTGCTTTTTTTACATCAGCTGAAGCACAATATATTCTTCTCCAATCTTCTGCCTTTACCCTGTATGTATCCCCCTGGTTCAAATGTGTTTCTTGTAAAGAACATATTGTTAGATTATGGTTTTTAATCCATTCTGCTATCTGCCTCTGTTTTATGGGAAATTCATCCCATTCACATTCATAGTTATGATTACTATCTGTGTCTTTCCCTCCATCTCTGACCCCCCATTTATGCTTTTAGTTTTCCCTTCTCCCTTCCCCTCCACAATAAAGCTTTAATTTTTGACCACCACCTCCCTCAGTCTTTCCTCCCTTCTTTCAGCACCCCTTTCTTTTAATCCCCTTTTCCCTTCCTACTTCTTTCTCCCTTTTAGCTGTCTCTCCCTTTTCTTTCCCCTTTCTCCTCCTACTGTCTAGAGAACTAGTTGTATTTCTATACTTAACTGAGTTTGTTGTTCCCTCCTTGAATCAAATCAGATGAGAGTAAATCTCCCTCCTCTCTCTCCCTCTACTGTAATATGCTTTTGTGCCCCTTCCTGTGATATAATTTGCCTTTTCCTGCCTCCTCCTTTTCACATCTCCTATTACAATCCCTTTGCCCCCTTAAATCACATTTTTCATCATCTCATCATTTAATTTATACCTGTTCCTTCATCTATGTATATCCCTTTTAAATATAATAATAAATATACAATTCTCAAGATTAACAAGTATCATCTTCCTTTATAGGAATGTAAAGTTTCCCCAAATTGAATAGCAAGTTTTTTCCCTGTTTACCTTTTTATGCCTCTCTTGAGACGTGTGCTTGAATACTGAATTTTTTATTGCGCTCTGGCCTTTTCATCAGGAAGGTCTGGAAATCCCTTATTTCATTGAATGTTGCTTGAAACATTATGCTCAACTTTGCCAGGTAATTGATCCTTGGTTGTAGTCCCAGCTCCTTTACCTTACAGAATATCATATTCTAATTCCACTGATCTTTTAATGTGGAAGTTGCAAGATCCTGTGTGATCCTGACTGTAGCTCTTTAGTATTTGAATTGGTTTTTTTTTTTCTGGCTGCCTGCAGTATTTTCTCCTTCCCTTGATAGTTCTGGAATTTGGCAATGATATTCCTTGGTGTTTTCAGTTTGGGATCCCTTTCAGGAGGTGAATGGTAGATTCTTAAGATGGCTATTTTGCCCTCTGGATCTAGGATCTCTGGGAAGTTTTCCTTGATGATTTCTTGGAAGATATTGTCCAGGCTCTTATTGTCATGATGGCTTTGTGGTACACCAATGATTCTTAGATTTTCTCTCCTGTATCTGTTTTCCAGGTCAGTTGTTTTTCCAATGAGATATTTTACATTTTCTTCTTTTTTTTTCATTCTTTAGATTCTGTTTGACTGATTCTTGATGTCTCATAGAGTCATTAGCTTCTACTTGCCCAGTTCTAGTTTTTAATACATTGTTTTCTTCAGTTAACTTTTGCATCTCCTTTTCCATTTTCCCAATTGTTCCTTTTAAGGAGTTATTTTCTCCAGTTAGGTTTCGTACTTCCTTTTCCATTTGTCCAGTTTTCTTTTTAAGGAGTTGTTCTCTTCAGTGAGTTCTTTTTTCATATTTTTAAAATCATTAACCAGTTTTTCTTCTACTTCTCTAATATGGCTTTTAAAATCCTTCTTGAGCTCTTCCAAGAATGATCTTTGGGCTTGAGACCAGTTCATATTCCCTTCTAAAACTGAAGTTTCAGATGGGAATACAGTCTCAATGCTGACCTCTTTGGTATTTGTGTTTTGGTTCTTGACCCCATAGGAAGATTCTGTGGTCTTTTCTTTTCTGGCTTGCTTCTTGCTCATGATGATCCCCCTTTTCCTGACTTTTAAAGTGGATCTCTGCTTCTGGGGCACAGGGGGCTCTATTCCATAGTTATTATGCTTAGAACTTGAGGCTTTGTGTACTGTGGTCTCTGCTTTTTTTAGTTAGAGGCTAAAATGTTGCAGCTTACCTGGTGCTGAGATGGCTGGTGTGACAAAGCAGAGGTCAGATGAAGTCTTTCTGAGCTTCCCCGGAGTTACCTTGGAGCTAACTGTGTTAAGTGTGGGGGAGGGGTGGTCTGGCCATAAGAGGTCTCCTCTGCTGAGGTAGAGCATAAACAAGCTCAGCAGTTGGTGAACCCTGTCCGCACTAGTGCCTTCTTGATTCCCTGGCTGTGCTGAGGCACACCTGGGGTCCTGGTGTTGGTGATTGCAGGCTCCACCCCACCACCCGGGGCTCAGGATCTCCTCCCAGTTTGCTGAGGTGGGGCTGTTTGAGGTGGGACAGCTCTGGTCCTGCACTGGTCCTCTTCAGCCACAGCAAGAGAGACCCCCATTTTGTGATTTTCCTAGCCTCACAGGCTAAGAAACTGTTTACCCCTTTGGCTGATCCCACTGTTCCAAGATTTTTCCTGGGGAAATATTCTCTGAGTTTTTCAAGGTCAACAAGGGAGGGAGATAACATTTACAAATCACTCTGCAATCTTGACTCCTGGAAGTTCAAGTACGTGACTTACAAACATTTAATCTGTGAGTCTCAGGAGTGGCTGCTGCTGTTACCTGGGGTTCTGTGGTTCTCTCTTGCTCACTTCCACTGGACTCCCATCCTGAGCTGATATGTTTGAGAATCTGCATTGCTGCTGCTTCAGACCTGCCAGGGCTTCCTGCTTGACTTTGCTATGGCAGGGTCCACACTGGTACAGCCTGTGTGCTATGCACTCCTCCAGCCCCGGGCAAAACATCCTTCCTTCATCCATTGACCTTCCAGGATGTTTTGCCACACTCTGACTTCTATTGTATTCTGTCACTCTAAAATTTGTTCAGATTCTGGGACAGAGCCAAGATGGTGAAGTAGAAGGACAGATCTGCTCTGGCTCTACCCCCATAGTCCACAAAATACCTGTAAAAATTGATTAAACAAATTCTAGATCAACGGAAGCCACAAAATGACAGAATGAAAGAGATTTCCAGTTCAAGACAGCCTGGAAGGCCAACAGGAAAGGTGTATCACACCAAGCTCAGATGGAGCCCAGCCTTGGCCTCATGGTACAGCAGGACTGGAGCAAGCTTCAAGGTGTGAAATCACGGGGAGCAACTGCGGTTCCCAGATTACTCAACCCACAAATGCCAAAGACAGCTTCACAGGTCAGTGAGAAAGCCCTTTCACCTGGGTGATAAGGGAGGAGGGTCTGGCCCTAGCCCTGGCCCCAGCCCTGGCCCCATGGTAGAGGAAGTCACTGTAGAAGCAGCATCCACTTTTGGAGCCCTCCGATTAAAGACCCTGGGGCAACTGAGTGATCAATCTGTGTCTCAGTTCTGAGTGACAGCCTGGGTGAGGAGGAGCACTGGCTGGTGGAGCTAGTGAAGGCTCTGGAGAATGAATCCCACTCACAGATCTTAGGCAGAAAACTTGTGGTTGCTACTAGACCAGAGCACATAATCCCTTGATTATGTCATCTTGGAGGAACTGAGAACTTACAGGTCCCTAGAGTATACCCTCCACTTGACAAAGGACTAAAAAGCCAAGTAACAGACTGGGAAAATGCCCAAAAGGGGGGAAAAATAAGACTATAGAAGGTTACTTTCTTGGCAAAAAGCTATTATCTTCCATCCTTTTGGATGAAGAAGAACAAAGCATACCATCAGAGGAAGACATAAAAGCCAAGGCTTCTATATCCAAAACCTCCAACAAAAATATACAGTGATCTCAGGCCATGAAAGAGCTCAAAAAGGATTTTGAAAATCAAGTAAGAGAGGTGGAGAAAATATTGGGAAGATAAATGAAGGCAATACAAGAAATTTGTTCAGATTCTCTTTTTAGAGGTATCTGAAGAAGTTTGTCTTAGAGTTTAGGTGAGTACGAGCTCTCACTCTGCTCTCTTGGCTCGGTACCCTAATTTTTCTAAAATTCTCTTCAAGTCATTAACTTTTTTCATGTTTATTTCTGGTTGGATTTTTCTTGCTCTGAAAAGAGTTCATTGATGTTCCCCAACTATTATAGTTACATATTTTTTCTTATAATCTTTTAAAGTATTTAGATGCCATGCTACTTACTGCATATACGTTAATCAGTAGTGCTAGTTCATTGTTTTTAGTACCTTTCAATATAGTGTAATTTCCCTGTTTGTCTCTTTTAATCAAGTATAATTTGTTTTCTTTCCTTTGTCTAAGGTCATGTTACTATCCCTTGCTGTAGGGTTAATGGAATATAAGATCTTCTCCATCCATTAATAGGCCTATGTGACCATGTTTGTTTCCCTTTTTTCCCTTGGAACATGGTCCATGTTCCCAGGTCTAAAGGTACACAGGTATTTCAATCACAGATGTCTTGCTGCTTTGAACTCTGATCTAGTTCACAGTTGTGATACATCTTGAGTCACATAGAGCCAATTAGGGGAGGAACTTGCCTAAGGGAAAATTTGCTTACAGGAGGTTTTCTTGCAGGAAGGCTTTCTCACTAAATCAGTTGGGTTGTGATACCTTCTGGTTCTGAGTCTATTAGTTGAAATATATATATATATATACATACATACATAAATACATACATATATGTATATATGTATGTATGCATGTATACTGGGAGGCCAATATTTTGATTTGAGGCTGACTCACTGGAAGAATGTGCCATTGGTCAGGTGAGACATTGGGTAAGCATTGTTAAGGAACCCCCTGGCTTCATGAACCCAAATGTTGGTGCTCCCTAGTCTGGTGATTATGAATCTATTACTTTGTTTAGACAGTTGGAGCCCTATCTATTGGATCTCTGTGCTAATTTCAATATGTTTCTCTGCTTGTATTTTCTCCATATTCAGGGTGCTGACCTTTCCCCTGAACTTGTGAATGAATGATACATATGTTTAATTAAAGTAAGATTGTTGAGCCCCTTGAAGTAGTCTTTCCTGTAGAAAACCAGATCAAAGAACTTGTGTTAGCAACCCTCCTGTGTGCTAGTGTTATTGGTTTTACACCTCCACAGCAGCTGCTAGTAGAATTTCCACTATACTTGCTTTTCAAGTTAAACAGAAACATAACAGATTTTGTTCCAGGCCCTTATTTTAAGTCTATATCAGTCTTCATGTTTCAAATGTGTTTCTTCTTTAAGTAGTATATTATTGAATTCTTTTTTCTAATCCATGCTGCTACCCTTTGTTGTTGTTTAGTCATTTTTCAGTTATGTCTGACTCTCCATGACCCCTTTGGGGATTTTCTTGTCAAAGATGTCAGAGAAGTTCACCATTTCCTTCTCCAGATCATTTTAAAGATGAGGAAACTGAGACAAATAGGGTTGCAACTTGCCCAGAGTCATACAGCTACTAAATATTTGAGGCTCGATTTGAATTCAGGTCTTCCTGATTTCAGGGCTGGAACTCTATCTACTATTCCAAATATTTGTCCATACCTATATGTGGGGGCCATCTCCAGTTGTCCTGATTTATATCTTGCTACTGGACCCAGATGACTCCAGAGGAGAAAATGAGGCTGGTGCCTTTACATAGCCTTCCTTAACTTCAATTCAATCGCAAGTCATGGCATCACCTTCCTGATGCCATGGTTCTCTTTGAGAAGAAAAGACAAGCAACAATCTGTCTTATGAGTGAGTTCATCCTATTCATATTTGCACTTAGGATCATTAATTGTGTGTTTCCCTCCATCCTATCCTCTTATACTTTTTCCTTTCATAAAGAAAAGGGTAGTAACAGAGGAGTATACTCAACACCCACGTTCTGTGATTGATGTAATCTCCTTCTCCTCCCCTGCTCCTAACGGCTTTCCCATGTCCAGATCCCATTTATGGGTTCTTGCCTTTTTTTTCTTTTCATTTAAATCCTTTTTCAGGACCTACCTTTTTAGATTTTGTTTTGCTTATGACTAATCCTTCCATGAATCAACCCTCCTTCTTATTCTTCCTTCTCTCCTGTCTCTTTTCCAATTCTCTTCTATTTCTCTACTTAGTTAAGTGTATTTCTACCCAACTCTGTGTTTTCTACCTTAATTTGACCAGTTGAGATGAAAATGAAATTCAAGTAAAGCCTATTCCTACAGTTCCTCCTTTTTATATTATATAGTCTTCTCCTTGCCCTCTCCCATGAGTAAATTCTTCAACCATTCCTTTACTTCCTCAACCATTCCTTTACTTCATTCCCTGGGGTAGCTAGGTGGTGCAGCAGATAGAGCACCAGTGCAGGAGTGAGAAGGACCTGAATTCAAATCTCACCTCAGACGCTTGACACTCACTACCTGTGTGACCTTGGGCAAGTCACTTAACCCCACTTGCCTCACCCTGGGCCATCTCCAGTCATCCTGACGAATATCTGGTCACTGGATTCAGATGGCTCTGGAGAAGTGAGGCTGGTGACCTTGTACAGCCCTCCCTCACTCAAAATAAAGTCAAGTGCAGGTCATGTCATTATTTCTCTGATGTCACGGTCTTCTTTGGCAACAAAGGACACACTTCTACTTCATTTCCTAGACTATTCCTTTTTTCCACCCCTTCCTTTCTTCTTTATCAAAACCATTCCCAGGTCTTCTATCTTATTTATATAGATATAAATGTTATTTATGTTAGTAGTGTTCCTAATATTAAATCAATCTTGCATTTCCAGTATAAATATACCCTAGTTATAATGTATATTCTTTAAAATGTATTGTTATAGCCTCCTTGCTAATGATATATTTAAATTTTTGGATCAATGTTCATTACAGATATTGGTCTATACTTTCTTTCACTGCTTTTACTCTCTCTGGTTTAGGCATCAAGATTATATTTGTTTCATGAAAGGAATTTGGTCACTATGACCCCTGATGACTTCAGGTACTGAGGTTTCATCTTTTTCTCAAATCATATTTATCTTTTTATGTTTCTCTTGACTCCTCTTGTTTGTATTTCAAAATGCTACTGAGTTCCTTTTTTTTATTAGGAATGCTTGGAAGTTCCCTGTTTCATTAAAAGTTCATTCCTTCTTCTCCCTCCCATAGAATTATACCCACTTTTGCTGCAAGTTATCCCGGATTATAAACTTATATCTTTTGCCTTTTGCAGTATCATATCCTGAGTTCTCTGATTCTTTACAGGGGTAACTACTAGAGCTTGTAATACACTAACTGTGGCTCTTTAGGACTTGAACTCTCTTTCTGGCTGCTTCAAGTATTTTTTTTTCTTTGATCTGAAAGCTCTGGATTTTGGCTATACTATTCCTAGGAGTTTTCATTTCTGAGTTTCTTTCTGGAAGTGATTAGTGGATTTTATTTCCACTTTGCCCTTAATTATAGGAAGTTTTCTTTTATAATTTCTTGAGATATGTTAAGGCTCTCTTTTTTTCACATGACTTTCAAGTAATTGAATGATTTTTTAAAAAAATTATCTTTCCTTTTTTCCCCCAATCAGTTGTTTTTGAAATGAGATGCTTTGTGCTTTCTTCTAGTTTTTCAACCTTTTGACTTTGCTTTAATATTTCCTGTTGTTTCATGGAATCATTAACTTCTATTTGGTCCGTTTTAATTTTCATAGAGTCTGTTGCAAGATTTTGTATCATTTGTACTGTACTATTAACTTACTGTCCAAGCATTTCCTTTAAATCTTTCATTTTTATGGACTCATTTTTAACTTTTAAAAAAACACTATATTTCTACCACTAATTCTAGTTGGACTCATATCCAAGCTGTATTTTTCTTCAGCATTTTGCTTATAGATACTACCCATTCTCTTCTTCTGGATTTGTGTTTTGGGCATTCTTACTACTATAAAGCTCTTTGTGTTGGAAGTCTTTTCTGTTTACTCACTCATCCTTTCTTTCAGATTTGGCACTTTGTGTTTGGGCAAGGCTCAGTACATTTCTGGTAAGAATGATTGGACCTTGTTTGTTCTTAATTTATTTTCTCTAAGTCCTATCACTGTGATCTCTGTCTCTGTATATTGAATCCTGTGCTCTTTAGCAATGTCAGGAGTGACTCAAAACCTATAAGCTTTTGGTTTGGTTTTGTTTTGTGATTTCTTGGTTTCTCATAAAGTCATTAGCCTCCATCTGTTCCATTCTAATTTTTAAATAACTGTTTTCTTCAGTGAGCTTTTGGATCTCCTTTTCCATCTGTCTAATTCTGCTTTTGAAAGTATTCTTCTCCTCATTGGCTTTTTGAACCTCTTTTGCCAATTGAATTAGCCTATTTTTCAAGGTGTTATTTTCTTCAGCATTTTTTGGGGTCTCTTTAGCAGGTTATTGACCTGCTTTTCATGCTTTTCTTGCATCTCTCTCATTTCTCTTCCCAGTTTTTCCTCCACCTGTCTAACTTGATTTTCAAAATCCTTTTTGAGTTCTTCCATGACCTGAGTCCACTGAATATTTATTTTGGATGTTTGGGATACAGAAGCCTTGACTTCTATGTCTTTCCCTGATGGCAAGCATTGTTCTTCCTCATCTGAAAGGATGGGAGAAGATATCTATTCACCAAGAAAGTAACCTTC
>CM053770.1:499517516-499545294 GCA_028658325.1 Potorous gilbertii
AGTAGGGTATACTCTGGGAATCTGTGAGATCTCAGTTCCTCCAAGGTGGCACAATCAAGCATGTACTGGTCTGGATGCAGAGAGGGATTTTTGTGCCCAGAATCTTAGCAAATACCTCTCCACAGCCACTTGGCCTCCTGTTCTGATAAAGTCAGCACTGGGGGCTGATTTTCAGATAAGCTGGATGGGCAGGGTCACCATTTAGTATGAGACAAAGACCAGCCTGACAGGGCCTTCACCCAGGGCTGAGGTAAGACTCAACTCTTCAATGCCCCCAGGGATTTTTACACTCCAACAATGTAGTTTCTGTAATGGCTGCTGTGCTGGCTCTATGGCTACTGCCTACTGCCAGAGCTATGGGAAGGCCCTTCTCCCTTCCTGGTCAGCTGATAAAACCCCGTCACTGATCTTTGGTTCCTGTGGGCTGAGGGATCTGAAGACCCGATACAGCAACTGGAGATTCTGCCCCCGAAGTGTCCTCCTCCCAGCATCTCCACGCTGCCATGCTGCTCTGCCAAGGCTGGGCTGGGCTCCATGCTCGGCTCCACGTCTGGTGCAACTGACCTTTCCATGGGCCTTTCAGGTCTCTGTGGGATGGAAATCTCCTCCACTCTGTTGTTCTCCACTTCTGCTGCTCCAAAATTTGTTAAGAGTCCCTCTCTACGGGTATTATATGGGCTATGGGGAGGACCCTGCGTAAGTGTGTCTTTCTGGTCCACCATCTTGGCTCCACCCTCTCAAAACCTATAAGCTTTGAGTACAATTTTCAGGGCAGTGGTCTGGTCTAGGGCAAAATATGTTCACTGCTTTCCTACTACCTTTAATCAAGAATACTTAGAAGTCATCTATTTCATTAAAATTCTATTCCTTCTTCCTGCTCCTAAAGAATTATATCCGTTTTTGTTGTTAAATTATCCTTGGTTGTAAGCCTGTATCTTTTGTCTTTTGCAATAGCATGACTCTACTTTGGTTCTGGGCAACACAAATGTAGCTTTGCCCTCTACTTGGAACTCCAGTAGACTGTTGGCCTTAGCCTGTTAGCTAGCTCTGATTCAGAATGACAGTACAATACATTCCTCCTTGGCCTGAGCTCTCTGCCCTCGTTACTCAGCTACAAATCATTGACTGGACAGTACTGAGGGTGAAAGTCACATATTGTTGCTCACTTTTATTGTTGCTCCTTGCTTAGTACACAGCCCTAGGTCCACAACCCATTTGTGGTTGTGCCCATAGGCGTAGGTCCCCTGCTCATTCTTCTTTGGATCAACTTTGGAGTGCTAATGACAGAATTACCAATTAACTCCTATTTCTGCTCCCTGAATAGCTTCAATCCTACCCTGGCTGAATCCTGGACCATTTCTTGCCCTAGAATATAGCCATGGACCCTACTTTAGTATTTATGACAAACTGTATGGTACAGCACTCTTCTGACTAGACACCATAACCAGTGTCCTTTATCTGCCTTTATCTGTCTCCTTATGCTGACCTAGGCTGGAAAGATGATTCATTAATATTATAACTTAGATTTTCCAATAACAATTCATGCTCTTTCTAAATTTTCGTCAGAGTAATTGCTGGGGACAGCTGAGCTGTACTGTTTCCCCCTACTCCACAATCTTGACTGGTCTACTCAAGTAGAAAATTTTACATTTATACCTATTCAATTTCAACTTGTTAGATTCAACCCAATGTTACAACCTATTAAGATATTTTTGATGTCTGACTCTTGTTCTTTGTACCTATTTATTACAGATTTGTGTCACCTGAAAATTACAGATATATGTGTATATACATATGTGAATGAATGATATATTTGTTAAGCAAAGCACTATGCTAAGTCCTGGAGAAAATAAGATAGTCAGTTCCTGCTGTCAAGAAGTTCACCTTCCAATGGAAGGTTTCAACTGAAAGTCAGATGGAAAGGTTTCATGGTCCTTAGGGTGCAACATCAAGACTTGTTAATATCATTTTCACTAATAAAAATCATACCAGTTCCTGACATTGAACCATTTATTAGTGCCAAGGACTTTGAGGGCAAGAACTTTCTTTTCTGGATCTTCAGTAGCTGTGATTATAACATCTATAGGAGCAGTTAGTTGCCAGGCTATATCTCTTCAGGGGTTGCTTTCCAGTATGATGGCTGTGGGCCCTGTGCTGGAAGCAAGCCTATTCCCAAGACTCTTGGAACAGGGTCCTGGGTGTTTTCCATTAGTGTCTGATGGGAGTTGGTGGTCAGAGTGGTGGTGGATTGATTTCCTGGCTTATGCTGCTTCCTATCACTCTCTCAGGGGGCCTTGCTACATCAGCTAGGCTGGCTTGCCTGTCCTGCAATTGTTGGGGATAGTTAGCACTTTTCCACAGAAATTACCTTCCCAGATGATGGCTATGACTGCTGGATTGGGAGCAGGACTGGTAGTCTGTCATTTCCAGACATGTAAGATTGGTCCCATAGTCTAAAACTACTAGGATGTATCAGAACTTGTTCTCTTCTTAGCCTTGAAGAACCAAGAGTCTCTTCTACATCATGATGAAGCATCATATGAGTTTATTGGAAGGAATTTTTCATAGAACCATAGGGGTAGACACCAGAGTATGCTAGAGCCAGCCCAAAGTAGCTTGGGAAAGCCAATTGTTAAATTTTTGGTGGAAGCATTTATACCTCAGAAATTGACAAATGCTACACATGAAAGCTTGATTTATTGATTTGTTCTTTGTCTAGACTTAAGAAAGTGATGGGAAAAATGTTAATAATGCAGATTAAACTTAGAAATATATTGGACATATCTTTTCCCCCAGAGAGGCAGTTGTTAAACATTTACCAGCACATCCTCATGCCACAGACTGGAGGTTAGAGGTTATCTATTCCATCCTTTTCATTTTACAGAGAAAACTGAGACATAGAAAAAGTGAAAGAACTTGTCTAAAGTCACAAAGAGAGTTAGTGGCAGCTATACCTGGACTATAAACGTGCCGCTTGGCTCCCAACCCAATGAATGTTTTTCATTATACCTCTAATCTTCAATAACATCCCTGAATGATGCCCTTACCTTCCTCATTTGTAAAAGAAAACTAATGAAGCAAGGGGCACCTGCCTGCAGCTTGAATGATCCCCAGCACCTGGGAATAAATCTGACTTCCCAACTTCTAATGTCTCATTTCCTCCATTATTCAAAATTCAGTTTGAGCAATATTCAAGTAAACTAGCTTTTTTTCTTTAAAGACCTGACAGGAAGGTTTTTTTTTTTAATTTATAGGATTTTTTTTTAAAAAAATTCTTATTTTAACAAGTACCAAATAAAATCGGCATCTCCATATACAAAATACAAAAATTGTACATGAAACTGCAGATCTTTATTATTCAAAGCTTGTGTTTTTCTTAATATAATAAATTCAGCATGTAATGCAAAGCTTTCCTACTTTTCTGTGATTCTTTCTGGTCTTCTGTTTTTTACTGCATATTTTTAAAAGATGTTTCAATGACCCTCTTTTCTTTATTTTATTTTCCCCCTACTCTATCCTTATATCCTGTCTCTCCCTCCCACCCATCTTCAACCCCCACTGGAAAAGAAAGAAAACAGTTTGGCAGAAAATTTCAAGAAGGGTATCTTCTCCTTTCTTCCTTACCCTCCATCTGCAAGCATCTTCCCCTTGGACCAGGTTCAATTTTCATTAAGCTGTTCACATATTCCTCTACCTTTTATTCCCCCTCTGCCATTCAAAAAATAAAGTGTGATTTACAGGCAGAAGGATATTCTGTGCTGTATCTTTGGCTCATCCTTAGGGCACCTTACCTATTAACCTGACCCTGGTTATATTATAAATATCTCTTCTGAGCTAATCTTGACACAGGTCAGTCCCCTGGTAGTTTAGGTTTGGTGTGGGAAAGACATGAGACATTCATAGGTCATTCAACAGTTAGCCAAAGCAGATTTACATAGCAGAGGAAGGCTATTCTATAGAGACATGTATTGAGAAGGCTGTGAGTTAATTCAGCTGAGTGAAACTCTCCTGTCCATCATGATCTATAAGCTCAACCTCAGAGGAAGACTAGAGACCCCAGAGCTGTTTTACTCAGTCAACCCATAAGCGATGTCCTGAGCATTTAGTCCCCTGAGCCAATCAAATTCCGATGATGGTCTCAATACCTTTTAAGGAAAAACTAGACCAACCTGCATAGGGGTTGGGATTTAGGATATTACTTCTACCACAGCATGCAAAGCCCTGCAGATGGATTTTTCCAATTTAATACATTTGCCTTTCTCCCCTAGATTGATGAATTCTTGAGAGAGT
Source organism: Potorous gilbertii (assembly GCA_028658325.1). NCBI lineage: Eukaryota > Metazoa > Chordata > Mammalia > Diprotodontia > Potoroidae > Potorous > Potorous gilbertii. The sequence goes on from CM053770.1 coordinate 499,521,807, forward strand.
CCTAGTATTGTCTCAGGGAGCCGCTCTTTGTCACATTCCAGCTCTACTCTTCAGCTTACTTAGAGAATGGAGGAAAGAACACACTCTTTGTAAAGCTGGTGGGCTGTAGGTAAGCTCAGCTTGTCATGTAGCCACCTACCTCTGCCTCTACTATGAGTGGAGTCTGATTCATCCTTGCTCATGAGTTCCTGGTTATGCATGGGGGGCACCCTGCTGTCTTTCCTGATTTGAGTGGCTTATATGATCTTTTCAGCTTAGCAACAACAGGCTGTCACCTGGCAACCCCTCGTCATCCCAAGGCTTGGCATTCTTTGTGACGTATCTGAGGGCAGCTTGGGTCAGGATTGCTGCCCAGGAAAGCATATCCATGTCCCACTCTTTATCTCAACACTACCCTTCTCTACCCTCCCTGGTGGAACGTGCTCAGTTGCATCAGGTGCACTGATAGATTATTATTTTCTGTTCTAGTATAGTGGAAAAAACATAGTTATTTGGACTCAGACCTGGGTCAGTCTCAGGTCTGCTACTTATTGTCTTGGCTAAATCACTTCTCTCAGGTCCTCATCTAGAATGTATGATCCTAAGGTCTTTGCTTTAAGGGAAAAGTTGTGGGAAAAATCAATGCTCTGATAAAATTGAGGTGGTGTGGGTCCAGTGGGAAACAGTTTCCTGGTTCCATGGGCTGATGTGTTCTTTGTCTATTTCTCACACATCCTTCTTAGAAAGAACCTCCAAATATCATTTCATTCAGGTCATACTTCTTAAATGAACAATCTTACAAGCTTAAATTCTCTTTTCTTGTGTTTTGCAAAAGAGGAATGCAAAAGCCTCTCATAACAACTACAGATCACATGCCAACATAACAAATAGTTTCACACTGAGAAGTTTTTAATACCAACCAATTTTGGCAATAAAGTCAAATGTTCACTAATTTGAAGCAAATCTTTAAAAAAAAATTCCAATACAATGAGCAAAATTGAATTTGTTGCAAAGGGCTGTATAGTATGGTAGAATGGAACAATTATGAAACTGACGCAAGAAAATCTGGATTCTTGTTCCAACTCTGCTAGACATGTGAGTTTGGCCAGCTTTTTATCTCCTCCTTCTGGACTGGAGTATCCTTATCTGTAAAATGATGAGGGTTGGACTAAATGATCTCTAAGGTCTTTTCCAGCACTGATCGAGAGGTGGTAGGACATAGTGGATAGCATGCTGAAGTTGGAATCAGGAGGACCTAGATAGAGATTCAGACACAGATACTTGCTGGCTGTATGACCCTGGATAAGTTACTTAGCTTCTCTCATCCTGTTTCCTCATTTATAAAACGACCTCACAGGATTATAGTGAAGATCAAGTGAGATAATCAATGTAAAATGCTCTTCAAATCTTAAAGCCTTATGCAAATGTAGGCAGTTATTTCTTAAATCTACCTTAAAGGTGCCTTGCCACCCTCTTCTTCCACTCTCTTCCCACTCCCTCACCCCAATTAATCTGGACCATTCTCACCTACCCTGCCCTAATTCTCCCACTCAGTTTTTTTTTAGGTCTTTTTTTTCTGTACCCATTTCCTTCTGTTTCCTCCAACCTATCAGCCTTTCTCTCTTCAAGTTCCTCCTCTTGTCTCAAGGATCTGGCAGTGAGAGGTGGGGAAACCAGTATGCCCAAAGATAGGGGGATGGGGAAGAAGCTAACTTCAAGAGGCCCTTTATCCCTTCCTCTCTGCCTAACACAAATTTCATCCTCGCTCTTTCGGAATCAATTTAGTTTTATTGCCTCAGCTGCTCAAGAGCAGTTTTTCAAGAACAGAAAGGTCAGCATATCCAGGACTAATCAATTCTCTGGTCCATCAGCAGCAGTGGTAGAGGTGGGGGAGCTGGGGAATATATACCCCCCTGGTCCTACTCCCCAACCAGCCCCCATCATTTTTATTGCCTTCATGATCCCCGTCATTAGTGGTATATTTGAGATGCCCCAGAGTGTTCTTACAACATAAAACCTGGGTAATTTGCCAAGGGAGTGGCTGATCCAAGAGACATTTATAGCCACCTGCCCCTAGCTCCCTTGTAATAACAGTTAGTATGTTAGCTGATCAATTGGCTTAGGATGGGGGATCTGAGACAGGAAGGAAAAATCCAGCCACTTGTTTAAAAGCCTGGCTCTAGAGAGAGTACTCTGCTCGGTGAGGAGATGAATGTGGCTCTCTGCTCCCTAGTTCCTAGCACTTTCTCCCTCCTTAGAATGGATGGAAAAGGTTGTGAGAACCAGTGTAAGAGATCCAGAGATCCCTTTGGGCCCACTCCCTTCAAATGTGGATTAATGCTTGTTTCTGCCTCTGTGCTTTAACACATCTTCCCGCTGGGAATGTTTCCCCTCCCCTCCCCTTCCTCTGCATCAATGCCTTTTGCTTCCTTGGAAACCCAGCTCCAGATTCACAGTTCCTCCAAGAAGTCTTTCCTAATCATTTCCTTACTCTGTTTCTCCTTATTGCATACATACTCAGTCTCACTACACTGATTTGCACATGATTATAAGCAGCTCTGTAAGAGCCCTTCAGCTATTTCTTAGTATGGTCCCTCTCCCCAGTTGGACTCTCTATGCAGATAACTCCCAGATCTGTATGCTTTACGCAGGGGTAGAGACTGTTTCTTCTCTTTCTTTTGCATCTGCCAGAGTGCCTGCCGGGTCTGGAGCTCTGCACACAGTATACCCTGAGGATATGGTACTGGCTGACTGACTTTGAAATAGATGCATTTTGTCCCAAGGGTTGTGGGCACTCAACTTTTGTCATTCCATCCATCTCCCAAGATTTTCCCCTAAGAGGGGTTGACCTCTAACTCAGGTCTCTGGTTGAATCTGTCCTTTGAAATCCCTTTTTTTTTTTTTTTTTTTTGCTATTATTCTTATTTTAGGCCTTTACTAGGACAGACCAGATTGGATACTAACTCACAGGTTGAGGGCATAATCAGAACTGAGTAATTGTGGCTCTGGATCGTTGGGCAAGCAGATGACATTTTGTCTTTGGTGTCATTGGAGTACACAAATGGAGACCTCCTTTTGAGTCACTGTGTATCTGAGAGCCACCTTACCCCTAGCATTCCCTCCACTAGCTGGTAAATATGAGAAGCACTACTAAGGATTTACTATGTGTCAAGCACTGTGCTAAGTACTAGGAATACAAATAGAAAAGTGAGACAGTTCCTGTTCTCAGAGGTCACACTGTAATTGGAACAAGGAATAGAGAGGAAAAGAGATAACACACATAGCTTGAAAAGCCCAGTGGATATTTTTTGTGTAGTATTGGAAAGGAGAAATCATATAGGATTTGGATGGGCTGGATTTAGGTTGGAGTCACAGGGGTGAGGTTGAGGAGGTCCCTGAGTTCTGCATGTCTTCCCTAACTCTAGCATCATGTCCCTCCCTGTCCAGATAGACTATGTATTCCTTAAACTTTGGGCTTTAAGAAAAAAGATAGTCATGTTGCGTGACTATCTAATTCATGTGCCAATTAAGGACAGATAGATTAGGTTTAATCTTGAGGGTTTCTCAATAGTAATTCATTTGACAGATGCTTATCTAGGATTTTCCTTGTGGCCATCTGATTTTGGCTCTCCATAACAAAAGAAAAAAGGCTCTTAGCTCCCATACAAGCATTCAGGCTAACAAAATATTGCATATAGTACTGATTTTATTTAGGCTGATGGAAAGTGCAAAGGACTTGTACCTATAAAGGTAAAAGAACTTGTACCTTTCTCGTGAGATTCCATAGTTTTCCAGATTTCAATGGAAAAGAACTCAATAATGTTAGGAACTAAAGAAATGTGCCTCTAGCTATGATTAGCCCCACTTTCTCTGTGGACTATATACACTACAGACACTCTGGAGCTGAGTCATCTCCTTGTAGGATGCTAAGGAGTTAAAACCTTCCCCCTGGACCTGCAGAGTCCATATAACTGACAGCACCAGTGAAAGGCAAAGCTTCTTCATGTGACTCTATCTTGCTTCTCCTTAGTTCTGGGTCTTGCAGCTTTTGGCTTCAATCAGGACCATGGACTAGTCTGGGGATTCTTTCTCTCATTCTACTATTTGAACTTCATTCTTGTCCCCTTCATTAATGTAGCTTCTGACTTGGCCTGGAAACTTTCCAGGGCACTTTGCCTACTGCTGGCACTAGAACCAAATGATTACTCAAAGGAACTGAATTCATGTCCATCCCTTTACCCTTTGGAATCCATGTAGCCCCTGTTGAACACTGTCCAGACAATTCTTTAACTTCCTTAATTTTCACAACCTCCATCTATACTCCATTTCAACCACAAAGCAGCACAGTCAACTCGATTTGATTTGACATATTTATTAAACACATCCCATGCAGGGCATATGATAGAGAGTACACCCTAGAGTCAAGAAGACTTAGGTTCAGGCCCCAAATCTTATACATACTGGTTGTAATCTTGAACAAATTACTTAATATCTCCAGGCTGCCATCACCTCTCTAGGACTATAGGACTAAAAAATTGAATAGCAGCTGCTGATCTGCAATGGAAGAAGGAGGTGATTCTTCAATGAGAAAAATCTACATGGAAGGAATCACAGGTTTGGACCAAGAGAAAATTGCAAAGTACTTCATTAGGTTCTAGGAGTAAAAAAAATATAATGCTGATCCTGATTATGATGGTATGGCAGTAGTACGGTGGGCCCTGTATATAAATAACTATGCCACAAGAGGAAATTATCAATGAAAGGGGGAAGTCCAGATAAAGTTATAGGAGAGATTTGAGGCATCAGAAGTCACTTTTGAGTTTTATCTCTATAAACAGGTAATACCTTATGGAAAAGGTGGCACCTGAGTTGAGCCTTGAAGGAAGGAGGAGAGTTGAGGATACTCCAGTAAGATAGCTTTGCTATTTTCTATGAAGCAGAACGAAGTCATTTGCTCTGGGTAGGACCAGCCACTTTGGTAAGTGAGATAAGGAGTCCTTAAGAATAGAGGGGTGTTGTTTATCCTCCGTTTTCAAAGAGGAGGAGAATAGTGGATAATGGGTGATGTCTTGATTTGCTCATGAATTGGATTAAAGTGAGGCAGAATTGTCTCATTCTCTCTTCCAGAGTCATCAAAGTCCATTTGCAAAGATAAAAATTAGAACTGGATGACCCAGGATGCAGGGAATGACCTTGGCATCTTTGATGTCTAACCAAGCACTAAGTACTCCACAGTACCTGTGTCAAGCACCTTCATGGCCCTTGGGACAAACTGTTCTCATCCAGCCCTTCTGCTTGGGTAGACAGTTGCTTAATTACCGATGGTTTGGAACCCTACAGGTTACTCTTAATCTGGTTTGACTTGTCTGCTGAGACAATTTTACTGGGGTGTGGCCTCTGTACATGCTACAACTTCTGGGAGTCACAGCTGAGAGTTGGGTGACAGGTGAACACCAAAGGTGGATGAGTAGCCCTGAAGAGGGCTTGGCAAGCCCTTATACCAAAGGGTCTACTCACACAGTACCGTCCTCCTTTTTTTTTCACTACAAATTTCTTGAAAAAAAAGTTGTCTATATCCATTTCTCTAATTCTCCCCACTCACTGTCCCCAACCTCTTTGTACTCTAGATAACCTCCTCTATGACTTTGCTGAGACTACTCTCTAGTAGGCCACCAATGACCTACTTGTTGTTAAATGCAATCACCTTTCTCCAGCCCTCATCTTCCTTGATCTCCCTGAAGCATTTGACACTGTTGCCCACTTCCAGCTACTATACGTTCTCTCTTCCCTTGACTCCAGGGACTCCATCACAAATCTCATTTACTCCTGTCCCTTCACTGCCATCTATATGTAGATGATGCTTAAATCCAAACCTTCAACTCTGCTGTCTTTCCATAGCTCCAGTCTCCCCATCTTCACTTCCAAGTTGCCTACTGGCAACCAAAACTCAACATGTTAAAAAACTGAGCTTACTCTCTTTTCCCCCAAATCTTCTCTCTTTAGAGCTTCTATTTCTGTCCAAAGACTTCTATCACCGAAGTTTGAAGCTCTGGTTTTATCTCTAACTCTTCTCTCTTCCTCACGTCTCATATACAATCATGTACCAAGTCCTATTGATGGTATGACCTTCATGATATGTTTTATGTCCCATTCTCTCTATTCCTAGTGGAATGACCTGGGTGCAGGCCTTTACTACCACCTGCCCAGGCTATTACAATAGAACATCAGAATGTCAGAGCTGCAGATCTTAGAAGTCATCTTATTACCTGTAAAACATACTGGATGCATCGGTGCCAGATGACCATAAGCCTCTTCTCAGAGCGCTACCTCCTTGCCATTTATTGAACAAGACCCTCTCTCATCTCCTTACTCCTTGTGCTTTCTCTGGATGTCCCTCAAGCCTAGGATTTTCTCTCTCCTCAGCAACATATTTTGGCCTCCCTGGATTCTTTCAAGTGTCAGTTAAAATCTCATCTACAAGAAACCTTTCTCAATCCTTCTCAATGCTAGCGCCTTCCCAGAGGGGATTGTACCAGAGATACATGCATACAGATGTATATATATATATATATATATATATATATATATATATATACACATGTATATATGTACATAGTTGTTTGCATGTTGCTTCCTCATTAGACCGTGAGCTCCTTGAAGACAGCAACCATTTTTGCCTTTATATTCTGTAGCATAGTGTTGAACACTTAATAAATGCATGCTAACTGACTGATTGGTAATTACATTTCCTACAAGATGGGCAAAGGCTTCCAGTTCCTAGGTGTTATAATCTCCTAACAAGTCTTCCCAATTCTGTTCTCCTTCTCTTTCTAAACCATCCCTCATGCCATTCCCAGACTAATCTTTCTTAGGCATCTATCTTCTCAAAAAACTTCAGTCGATCCTTAATCAAATGATCAAATAAGATATAGTTTATAAAATACTTAGTACACTGTGTGACACAAAATAGGTACTTAATAAATATTTATTCTCTTATCTTCCCCCTTTCTGGCCTATTACATAAAATTCAACCTTGTTAGCTCAGAATTTAAGGCTTCACCAAACAACTTCTACTTTATCTGTCCAGTCTTTTCAAATACTACTTTCATATGTCAAACCAGAAACTTGAAATGTGAGTTGTGATGATGATGATGATGCTTTTCAAGGAAGCTGAATGCAGAGAATTCACCAACCCTTGAACATACTCCATACTTTCTTAGCTCTATGCTGCTCTCTGTGTCGCTCCCCAACCACATCATTTTGAGTTTGACCCACTGTTAAAAGTCCAATCAAAAGGCTATTTCCTCCATGAAGCCTTCATGGATTCTCATTAATGGTGCTCCTCCCTTCTGATGGTCCTTTAGACCTTTCTTTTGCACTCTTTAATGTGGTCATGTATAATAAGAATTTGTGAATGTCTCATATTCTCTTATTTGGAATTCTTTGGGATTCCATCTCATCTAAACTTTGTATCTCTTCCAGGGCATAGCACAGAACCCTGCAGAGAAGATGATCTTCAGTAAAAGTTCATTGAATTGGTCATGATTAAGTAGATGGAAAGTGGCAGAACTGGCATTCTGGTTCTTCATTGGTCGATAGAATCTGTTTTTTTATTGATAAAATAAAAGGATTGTATCAGATGGCCTCCAAGCTCCCCTGTTAATTAAATCTATGCTTCTATGAATCCAGGTTTTCTGACTCCTAGCCTATAATAAGTACTCACATTATACACTTATGGGACTGGACTGGGTATGTCAGATCAAATGGTCAGTTCCCAATCAATCTGATGAAATTACAGTATGTGGACCACTGTTAATCAGCTGAACTGAAGAATCTTAAATGCCATTGCTGTTCTTGGTAGTGATAGAGATTAAAGGGGAAAGAAATCACCCCCTTGCCCTGCATGTTTTGGAAGAAGACACCAGGGGAAAGAAGAAGAGAGAGGCATCAAGAGCTGGGAGTCCCAAAGAGTAAGATCTGCTTAGTTTTGTAGTGCATAAGAAGTGACTGATTTCTCATATCCAAACAGCTGCCAAATTTTATCATTTTATTCTTACAACATCTCTTGTGTACATCTTAATGAACACGGTCACAAATCCTCACCAGGCCCTTCTCAACTATTCCCTGAATTATTGCATAGTCTCTACATTGGTCTCCCTAACTCCTGTTTCTTCAATCCATCCTTAACAAAACTGTCAAAGTGATTTTCTTTTTTCAAAAATTCTTTTTTATTATGAATTGAACATCAATAAAAGTGAGCATTAGAATATTCAAAGAAAATAAAGAGGCTTTTATATGAAGCTGTAATTTTCATTATGCATGTTTTTAAAGATAAATATTAAATAAAGTATGTTAAATTATAAATCATATCGGTTATATATACAAATATACATAATAAATAAATATACAAAATTGCTTTACTGGTCTCTATTTCTTTTAATTGTTTCATTGATGCTATTTTCTTTTCTTTTTTGTTTCATTGCTATTACTTTCCACCAATAACTCTTCCTCCACCCCAGAAGCCATTTCTTTTGACCCATAATTTTAACCAAGCAAAACAAGTCAACACATTGGCCATCCCTGAAAATGTATGCCTCATTCTGCATCTTTAGCTTGTCATTTCTCTGCTAAGAGGTATAAAGCATGCTTTGCTTCATCAGTCTTTTGAAGCCATGATTGATCACCACACTGATCAGAGTTCTGAAAATTTTCCAAAATTGTTTTTCTTTCCATATTGTAGTCAAAATGCAAATTGTTCGCCTGGTTCTGCTCACTTCACTTTGGATAAGCTCAAACAAGTCTTTCCAAGATTTTCTAAATCTGCCTTATTCATCATTTCTCATGCACATACTATAGTTTATGCTGTTGGTGTTGTTATTTGTTCTTTATTCTTGAAGAAGATCACTGATATCATGGGCGTGATGTCTTGACTTGTGTATAAGTTGGATTTGAGTGAGGCAGAGCTCTGCAAAGTTGTCAGACTTGTTCTTTCCTCCAGAATCATTGGAATCTAGTGGCAAGACAAAGGTCAAGATGACTGGTAATGTCCCATTATAGTTTAAGCAGTTATACCCCAAGTGATGGGCACTCATTTTGTTTTCAGTTCTTTTCTACAACAAAAAAAAGTTGCTATCTTTCTGTAGATATGGATTTCTTTCCTTTTCTATGGCCTCCTTGAGGCATATACCTAATTATTGTAGCTCTTTGTCAAAAAGTCAAGAAAGGGTCAACGTTTAGAGAGAGGGTATATATCCAAATTGCTTTCCAGAATAATTGAACCAAGCGTGGCTCCCTCAACTGCAATAGTGTGCCTGTCGTTCCACTTCCATGCCAATGATTGCCATTTTCCTCTTTTGGCATTTTTGTCAGTATGATAAGTTTAAGGATGAACTTCACAGTCATTTTAATTTGTATTTCTATTATTACTGACTTGGTGTATTTGTTGATAGCTTGCATTTTTTCATTTGAAAACTATCTCTTCCTATCTTCTGATCACATATTTATTGTAAAATGACCCTTGTCCTTATATATTTGTATCAATCCACTATGTATCTTGAACATGAGACCTTTGCCAGAGAAATTACTTGCAGAGGCTTTCTTCCAGGAACTATTTCCCTTCTAATTGTATTTATTGTGCCTATACAAAAGTTTTCCCAACATAATTATGATTGAAATTATCTGTTTTATTTTCTATTATTCCTTGTTTAATTGACAATTCTCTCCCTATCCAGATGGGAAATGTATTTCCCTTATTTCTCCTCTAATTTGTTTATAACAAGTGAAAATTATACCTGTAATTTTATTGATATAGGAAACCTTTATATGAGAAAACTTCTCCCATCATAGGTTGGCATTTTTTTCTTGCATTTATCAGAAAGCTTCCTACAATATTGAGGAGTTAAGAGGCTTGTCCAATCTCACAAAGCCAATATGTACCAGAGAAGGAATTTGTATACAATTGTTCTTGGATCTGAGTCCAGTTCTACCTCTGTTATGCAATGCTGATTCTCTTGTTTATGATATGACCTTATATATTTAAGCCAGGGATCCATTGAGAGCTTGCTGTGGTTTAGTTTCTCTTTTTGGATCTCTTTCAGGAGGCGATGGGTAGATTCTTTCAATATTTATTTTACCCTCTGGTTCTAGAATATCAGGGCAGTTTTCCTTGATAATTTCATGAAAGAAAATGTTCAGGCTCTTTTTTTGATCAAGGCTTTCAGGTAGTCCCATAATTTTAAAATTGTCTCTCCTGGATCTATTTTCCAGGTCAGTTGTTTTTCCATGAAATAGTTCACATTGTCTACTATTGTTTTCATTCCTATGGTTTTGTTTTATAATTTCTTGATTTTTCATAAAGTCTTTAGCTTCCATCTGCTCTATTCTAATCTTTAAGGAATTATTTTCTTCAGTGAGCTTTTGGACCTCATTTTCCATATGGCCAATTCTGCTTTTTAGGGTAATCTTCTCCTCATTGGCTTTTTGAATTTCTTTTGCCATTTGGGTTAGTCTATTTTTTAAAGTGTCATTTTCTTCAGCATTTTGGGGGGTCTCCTTTAGCAAGGAGTTGACCCGTTTTTCATGATTTTCTTGCATCACTCTCATTTCTCTTCCCAATGTTTACTCTACTTCTCTTACTTGATTTTCAGAATCATTTTTTGAGCTCTTCCATGACCCAAGACCAATTCATATTTTTCTTGGAGGCTTTGGATGGAAGAGCTTTGACTTTGTTTTCTTCTGTTTGCATGCTTTGGTCTTCCTTGTCACCAAAGTAAGATTCTATAGTCTGATTCTTTTCCCAGTTTTTGCTTATTTTCCCAGTCATTTACTTGAGTTTTGATCTCTTTGTCAAGGTAGATCTTTGCTTCCAGTGGGGATGGGGAGGTGTACTGTCAGCCACTTGATCCCCCCACAATCTGTGAGCCTAGAGCTCCAGAAACAGTGACTGCAGCTGCTTCCGCTACTGCTGTGACTGCTGTGGGTTCCTCAGTCCCCTCCTCCCCTCAGCCTTCCTGGGGCTGGGGCTGAACCTCTCCACTCTCCCACACTGGTCCCACAGGCTTTTTCCACTGACCCTCCAATTTATCCTCTGTGTTTTGGGGTCCTGAAGTCTGGAAACTGCCACAGGTGTGAGAGATTCAGTCTCCCCAAGGCCTGCTCAGGTCCTGCTTGTGCCAGCTCAGCCTATGTTGGACTGCACCTTGCTCCCTGCATGGTGAAATAGACACTTCCCTGCAACCTTCCAGGCTGTCTTGGGCTGGAAATTTGCTTCACTCCATCATTCTGTGAGTTCTGCAGCTCCAAAATTTGTTTAGAGCCATTTTTTACAGTTATTTGGCTGGACTTGGCAGGAGTACTCTAGAAAGTCCATACTGTTACATGGCTCCCATGAGTTAAGACATTATCTACCTCCATTATGACTAATGTGTCCAGGTATTGGTGCCCTTTGGCAAGACACTTGAATGAATGAAGACAGCATTTATTAAATGCTTATTTATACCTCTGTTTAGTCATTTCAGTGGTATCCTTTGTGACTTCATTTGAGGTTTTCTTGACAAAGATATTGGAATAATTTGCCTTTTCCTTCTCTAGTCCATTTTACAGATGAGGAAACTGAGGTAAATAGGTTTAGGTGACTTACTCAGGGTCACACAGCTGTCTGAGGTCAGACTTGAACTTTACTTCTTGACTCCAGGCCCAGTTCTCTATCCATTGCACCAGATAACTCTGACAGTAAGTTAGGGGGCTGTCTAGCTCAAGCACCCAATAAAATGGGTGGATGAGAAAAATTTGTTCTAACGGCCATGAAGGTGACTGAAGCAGTCCCTATGGAGTGCTTAGAGCCTGGTGAGACACTGAAGAGGCCAAAGTCATCTGCTGCATCCTAAACTATCACCAGTGCTCTTGACTTGTATCTTACTTAGATGACCCTGGAAGAGAGAGTGAGGCTGACATTTTGTGGAACTTTGTCTCACTTAAATCCACTTCATAAGTCAATTAAGATATCGCCCTATGATGTCATTGGTTCTCTTTGAAAGCAAAGGACAAACAAGAAAAACTCAAGCAATCAGTCACCATGTCCTTGGAGTCTTCAGAAAGTTCCAAGAGAGCTCTGGGTGGATGCTCAATGGGATGACTCCTATAGATTCATTCAGCCCCAATACACTTCCCTTATAATGAAGAAAAATCAGTTCAGCAAAACCATTCAACACCGAGGCTATGCCTAACAGTATCTACAATATTATGTATCTAAAGTCCCTGTCTTTTCTTGAAAGAAAAGAAATGTGTTTCTCTTGAACTGAAATTGCTCATCACAAGGACCATCTAAATCATCCACATTTTAATGTTGTTTTCATCTACGTAGAATCATAAACATTGTGCAGTTGGTCCTTGCAACCATTTATAAGATCATAGATTTAGGGTTGGGTGGGATGTTGAGAGTTCACCTAGTCCAACATCTGCATTGTACAGAGTGAAGCCCAGAAGGTTTAAGTCACTTGCTCAGAGTGATCTACCATTTAAATAGTGACAATGGTAGGATTTGAGCACATGTTCTCTGACTCCAAATCCAGCGCCTTTCCCACTGAATCATGATGCCTCTTGTTTATAAAAGTCTACTCATTCTTCTGAATATTGTTTTTACGACACAATAATTATTTCATTCATTCATATGCCACAATTTATTCATCCAATCGATGGGCATCACCAGTTTGATGTTACTACGAAAAGAGCTGCTTCAGATATCCACATCCTTATCTATAGCCATATCCACATATATCCATATCTATACCGATATCTTCTCTGTCTTTGTTCTCTTTTGAACCTACTAGTGAGATTGATGGGTCAAAAGGTATGAATTTCATTGACTCTTCTGACATTCCAAATTGTTTTACAGAGTGGTTAGATTAATTCACAACTCTCCCAACAGTATTTTAGAGGGCTTGATTTCTTATAGCATCTTTGCCATTGACTGTTTTCATTTTTTGTAGCTGCCTCCTTTATGAGACAGTTTTGAATGTCCTGTAGGCCATTACTACCATACCTCCATTACATGTTTCTGCTCCAGTCTCATGATAAATTTTCCATCTGGATAAGGAAAATTTATCTAAGGTACCAAGGAATAAAGAGACCACTTCTGTCCCAATAAGGCTGGACCAGCGATTAGAATGCTGGATCATTGGTGCATCCTTCCCCCATCTTCTAGGCCTTGGGGAACATAGGATCATTGCTTTAGAGCTAAAAGAGCCTTTAAAAATGTTCTAGTCTAAGGATTCTTAACCAGGGGTCCATAAACTTGCTTATGGTTTTTTTTACTTGATAATTATATTTTAACATAATTGGTTTCCTCTGTGATCTTCTGTATTTTTATTATGCATTCAAACACATTAGGACTTCACCAGACCACCCAAAGGGTCCACGACTCAAAGGTAGGTAGGAGCTCCTGATCTAGCCCAACCTTATTGTTTCATAGATGAGAAAACTGGGCCCCAGGCAAACTGTCATTTGCTGAGATCTGACAAGTAGTAGATGGCAAGGCTGAGGTGCAAACCCAAGTACTGTTTCTCTAAATCTAGTAATTTCTATCATACCATACTATCTCCTTTGTTCAATATGTTCATTGCTCTCTGAGGAAAGCTTTCCCCTTAGGGAAACATAGGTGTTCTCAGTAGAAGTAAAAGGCAAGCCCTGGGAATGACCTAGAAAAGGATGAACTTTTAAATTTGGTCCTATGCCCTTGGCAGTTTCATAGGATGCATCTGCAGATTCCTGCCTCAGATACCAGGGCTCAGACTAGCCAGAATGATGAGTTAGAGACAGCATGTGTAGTAGTTTCTATGCAGATGATTTTTTGATCTAAATACCTAAGTCTCTCTCTCTAGTCCTACATCAGCAAGTACCTATTAGAGATCTCCAAGTGGACACCTGGGCAGCTAGGTGGCATAGATGATAGAATGCCAGGCCTGAAGTCAGGAAGACTTATCCTTCTGAATTCAGATCTGGTCTCAGGCTTACTAGCTGTGTGACCTTAGCAAGTCACTTAACTTTGTTTGTCTCAGTTTCCTCATCTGTAAAATGAACTGGCAAAAGAAATGGAAAACCACTCCAGTAACCTTGCCAAGAAAACCTCAAATGGGGTCATGAAAAGTTGGACACAACTCCCTAAAAAATACAGAAAGAATTGAACCCTTGTCCAATGCATACTTAAATGAAACATCTCTAAAACAGAACTCATTAGATTATTTTCCAATCCCTGCCTCCTTCCTGACTTCTCTATTTCTGTTGAGAGCACCACCATCCTTCCAGTCATCTGAGTTTGCTATCTGGATCATCCCTGACTCTTCTCCCTCAACCTGAATTATAACCTTCCTTCCTTCCTATTCAATTTCTTTATTCTCTTTAGAATTTACAGAACAGCTCTTTTGTTGGACCTTGAGTGAGCCTGGCATCCCCAACTGCTTCTTCCTATGCATACATATAGTATAGTCCTTCCCTTGGACATTTTCTGTTCGACCCAGATTCCTAATCAATTTCCAAGCCTTGTAAAATCTCCCACCACCATATATCTCAAATCCATCCCCTTCTCTCCAGTCACATGGCCACCACCCTAGCTCAGGTCTTCCTTACCTCTTGCCTGGTCCATAGCAATAACCTCCTAATTGTTCTCCAGGCTCTAGTCTCTCTGTGCCCTAACCCACCCTCCAAAGAGCCACCAAAGAGATGTTCCTAAGGCACAGGTATGATCATGTCACTCCCTGGATCAATATACTCCAGTGGCTCCCTCTTGTCTTAGCATAAAACACACAACTTCCTGTTTGACATCTAAAACCTGTAATAATCTGACTCCTGCTTATCTTTCCAAAGTCATTACTCACCACTTTCCTTTACAGAGTCCATATTGTAAACAAACCGGGGTGCTCATTGTTGCCCATCTATGATTTTCCCATCTCTTGTCTTTCATGCTTTCTTCATTCTTCTACCTCTGCTTCCCTGAATCCCTACCTTCCTTTAAAGCTCACCTCAATTGGCCACCCCCTACAGGAAACCTAAACGAGTATTTTAAATTATTAGTCCCTCCCCTGAGAAATTACTTTGTATCTAATTACCTGTGTACAAATTGTTTCTCCCCCAGTACAATGTAAACTTCTTAAGATTAGGGATTCTCATCCTTTTTGATTTTGTATTCCTCGTGCTGCTGCCCATGATGACACACATAAGGAGTACTTAAATATTTTTTGAATGAACTGAACAAAAATTTGGCATCAGAGGACCTCTCTGAGCTCTTTCTCTCTCCCTACTAAAGGAGAGGGGTGGGATCAATTCTTTATCCCAGGCCTCCTGCTCAGCTGAGTAGCTGCTGCCTTTCCAAAAAATCCCTTTAGTTTTTAGGAGTCCAGAGTTTTGTCTGGGATTCACAGCGTGGCAGGAAAAGTCAGCTGGAAGGATGCAACCAGTTCCCTTCTTTGGTTAACAACCCAGTTCAAATGTTGGAGATTTCAAAGAATAGAAAATACACCTTTGTCATTCGTGTGTGTGTGTGTGTGTGTGTGTGTGTGTGTGTGTGTGTGTGTGTATGTGTGTGTGTGCGCGTGCAGTTACAGCATGCTATGCTGATAAGGCCAAAATTATGAGCTGGATCCCTGCAAGAATCAGTTAGCTCTGCCAGAGATCACACCTCTCACCCTAACATAGGATGGCACATTGGCAGAAGCACATGCCTGGAACTCAAGGGACCTGGGTCTTCTTGCTCCTGGCTCTGCTACTAATTGGCCATGTGGCTTTGGGCAAGCAATTTCTCTTCTCAGGGCTTCAGTTTCCTTATCTATAAAAAGAAAGGATCAGGCTAGACGATCCTCAAGGACCCTGCCAGAGTTTATATTTTACTTTCACTTTTTACATAATGGTGACAGAATGGTGGCCAGAAAGGCCATCTTCTGGATTGGACTCAAAGCTAAGAGAAGCCCAGAGTAATAAGGGCATGTGAGAGATGCCCGTATTCACCAGAGAAAAGCTACTGATTATACTTGGCTTTTCCTCAGTTCCCAGAAGCTACAGTTGCTTAGCCCCTTTGCCAAGGTCAAGCACTCATTCACTCTGTCATTTTTCTTTCCTATAGTAGTTATCATGTTGTTTCAAGGCACTGGGTCAAAAGTCCCATAGTGGATTATTAATTCTTATAAAAGAACAGCATGCTATCCCTGCTGGTCAGGGTTCGTCAGTCTATTCATATTGTATCCCACCTTATAGCAGTTATTTTCTAATATACTTTGGAGACTTTTTCCATCGTCAGCCTCTGCCTTCACACAGACTTTCCCTTTCTCCTGGAATGTAATCTCTCTTCACCTCTGCCTTTTAGAAGACTAACTCATTCTCTTCAAGGCTCAGGTATTGTACCATTTCCTCTGGAAACTATTTTCCTGAGTCCTTTGTTAGTTTAAATTCCCTCCTCAAATTAGCATGTATATGTTTATCTACATATTGTATCCTCCTGGTTCACTGTTCCTTGTGGTTTGTCCTTTTTTCTCAGAAAACCAATGACATCTGGAGGGCGATGACTTGCAAATGAATTGGATTTAAATGAGGCAGGGCTATGCAGAGTCATCAGCCTCACTGTGTCCTCCAGGGTTCAGTGGCAAGACATAGGTCGAAATAACTGGAGATGACCCCAGATACAGTGGAGGACCATGGTCTTTTTAAGTTAAGGTCTTTCCCAGGCGCCAGTTTGTCTGGAAGAAAGAGAACGCAGAGAGTATTCATTTTGTCATTGTTGGAGAAGACTTTGAAAGTTCCTTAGACTCAAATCAGTCAATACTGGAAAAAAATTAATTCAGGCTTTTCTTTAAAAGGTCAAATACTGAAGCAGAAGTTTAAATACTTTGGCCACATAATGAGAAGGCAGGATTCATTGGAAAAGACCTTGAGCTTCGGAAAGATTGAAGACAAAAGGAAAAGGTTGATTAGATATTATCTTGGAAACAATGACCATGAACTTGGATAAACTTCAGGAGATAGTGGAGAATAGAAGGACCCAGCGTGCTATAATCCATGGGTCATGAAGAGTCAGGCATGACTGAACAACAAAAATCCCCATTTCCTAACATGGGATACTGTATAAATATAGTCAGTTCTTATTAAATGTCTTGGATTGGATTGGATGAAAATAATGACTTGAATTCCTATAGTACTTTAATATTAATAAATTGCTTTCCTCAAAACAATTCTGTTAGTGGGGGTAGGAAGTCCCAGAACTTCCACTTTACAAAGAAGGATACTGAGGCTCAGAGGAGTTAAATGCCATGCCTAGAGTCACACTGCCAGTAAGAGTCAGAGATGGACCTTCCATCCCAGGTCTCCTGACTCCAAGACCAATGCTCTTTCACTCCAGTGTCCCCATGAGGGCTGTGTGGAGTTTGGAGGTAGCAGTGGATCATCATTAACCTATATATCACCTTGAACCAGTTGCGGAAATCTGCTTGCGACACCTCCCAAACATTATTGCTACATACTCCATAATCCAGTGTGAGGAGATAGAACTAAGCGTCTCCCTGTATGTTTACCTTTTATTTCAAGTTTTTTACTGTTCTGAATTATGCTTAAGGGGATGTGAGCTGACTCATGGAATATTGCCTTCAGCAATCATGAGACAACTTGTAAAGCATCAGTTCTATTATATTCTTATTACTATTTTGTAAGTACTATGTATTGCAGGGACCTATGGATAGATTTTGAATTTTTTTCCTTTGTAATCCTATGTAATTTTATTTTTATGCATTTACCAATATTACTCTGAGAAGGGATCCATGCCCCCAAAAGGTTAAACTCCTTCTTGCAGAGGACACTTTGGGTGATGGGAAATACTAACAACAAGAGAAAATATTGAATAGCTGTGACAAATTCCTGCCTTTTCCTGTCTCCTTCCCTCTCACCCCACCCCCAATGCACGCATCAAGTTTGGCCAGGTATCAGGATTTTCCCACAGAGAGGCCTAGCCCCTGAGCCACCTTTCTCCCTCACCAGACTGCCCTGAAGTCATTAGCATCTGTCTTGCATCAGCAGGCGTCAGCAATATGACCTCCTCTCACTTTCCTTCTCCCCTACCAGTCACAGGTGCCCTAAGAGCATTCTCACCTGGCTCCCAGCTCTACCTTCTTTTCCCACCAGCCACAAGAAGTGTGTAAACACACATGGCAACTTGGGGCCCTGACACCTGCTGTTATTTTCCCAGGCCCCTGGGACAAGGCTGCTTCCTATCATGACCTAGCCAGAGACTGTGGGAGTTAGAGACAGCAATGAGTTGTCAGTAAGATTGCGTATCACCATAAGCCAAGTGGGGAAGCCTTCTTGCATCACCTCCATCAAATTTTCCTCTTTCCATTGCATCATCATGTTCCTCACTCCTGCACCAATCACCCTTCCCCCCACCTTTTCCCCACCCTTGTATCCCTCAGCACTTCATTACTTCCAAATCAGAAAGGGAACCTGGGAGTCCTTGTTCTTATACCAGGCCAGACCATCATCCTTCTGGTAACCAAGAAACTTGCCCAAGCTCATCCATCTACCGTACTCTTTTCCCATATGCTCCCTAAACACCTGCCCTGCTCTGCTCACACAATTTCTAGAGATCAGGTACCTTGAGTCCCCTTGACTTCTTTAACCAGCACTCACTAAAAGGCTCCCCACAGTATGGAAGTCAAGTCATGCTGTCCACTAACTTTCCCAAGCCTCCTTCAGCCCCACTTCCTGTTATGCTAACCATGAGCAAGGTTCTCCCTGCCAAGAAAGAAAATTCCTACGAAAACACAATTAAAAGGTAAAGAAAGCTTTGATTACATTTCTTTCAGGCTGGCTTCCTGATTTCTTTTGTGTGGTCATATTTCAATCCGAGGTCTTCACATACTCTTTTACTAGGCTCTGGGTACTTGAAACACCATTTGGTATCCAGACTACTGCCATTAACTCTCCAACAAGATCTGTGTAAGCTGCATATCTAAGGCTATTGCTTTCTGTGCAGGGTTTTTCTGTCTTCTTGGGTCCCTCCTCCTTGCTTGAGTTCTCCCCCTAGTACACAAACAGGAGGTCCCTGTAGAAGCCATTAGATGCTTTTCTCTTCTAAGAAAAGGCTGCTTTCTGATTTCATGTTGCCCACTGGGACCAGGGTAGATCCCAGCTGTCTGGTAAGATCAGTAAGATATTGCACCAGCATCAAGGAATGAGGTAGCTAGGAGCAGGTGGGGACCTGTAAAATCACACCAGACCAGGAAGTAAACTTTCATGAGACTTACCAGTGAGGGTCACTTGGATCCAGAAAACTGGCTTACATTTCGCATACAGGGAACGTCCTCTCCTCTCTACCATTTTATAGACTTATACTTATCCCTTCCACATCTCTGAGGTTAGGGGTATGGTGCCCCCAAGGTCTGAAAAATACATGCAAAATTTTTTGATCCTCCCTTTTTGTACCAGAGAAGGTCTGAATTATTATGGTATTAAAAGAGAAAATATTTTTATATTATACAATACTATACATATTTTTTTTGCATTTCTAAGTTTCTAAACTTTTTCTGTGTTACCTGCTGGCTGAGCGCAGCTTCCACAAATTCCCATTTAATGTCTTATGCCAACCCAGGAAATGCTGAAATCATAATGGGGAAAGTCTCATTGTGGAAGGGATAACTGCACTTCCTCACCTACAAAACATAAATCACAACTCACAACCTCCAGAAAGCATTCCCTTTTAAATCTCACCCTACACAGACCACTCCTTTACTGTGTGTTCTGACAGTATAGATCTCCCTTCACAAATTTGTACTTGTTTGCATAGGACTCGTTTGCATATGACATATAAATATATCCACCAAACAGCATATAAGGTGGACAAGCAGCATAGATAGCCAAGTGTTTGGTGTGTGTGTGGATTGTATGTATTTTAGCACAATGCAACTCAGGGGATCCATTGAATTCTTCCCCACCCCCTCCCTCCAACCTCCTTGATATTTTAGGGTGTGATAGGCAGGTAAAACAGACAATGAGGTAAAAGGTTTTGACTCTTTCAGACTTGAAGTAGTCACATTTGCATATTATAAAAGATATCTTTGGATTTTGAATGTATGATTTTGCACTTCATATAGGGTGTGAGACATTTCTGTCTTATACTTGTTACTGTCATCATTTAGTTTTATCTGGGGTTTTCTTAAAAAGCACTGGAGCGGTCTGCCATTTCCTTCTCCAGCTCAGTTTACAGAGGAAACTGAGGCAACAGCATTAACTGACTTGCCAAGAATCACAGAGATAGTAAGTATCCACTCATGAAGATGAGACTCCCTGACTCCAGGCCTGGCACTCTATCCACTGCAACACCTAGCTACTCCAGTACAAGCTGGCTTACTCAGAGACCATAAAGGGTGAGGAACAGAGTGACTCAATTGCTGCTTGTAAAGAAAGGACAGCTCTATTAGGAGATAAGAATAAATTCCCCCATCAACTTGTTGGATTTAAGAGTGGCTCAAGGATCTGCCACATCCTTGGTGGTCTTTAAAAAGTAAGCTAGGGGCAGGTAGGTCATAAAGTGGATATAGCACCAGCCCCAGAATCAGGAGGACCTGAGTTCAAATCTAGCCTCAGACTTGACACTATCTATGTGACCCAGGGCAAGCCACTTAACCCAGATTGCCTCTATAAAAACCCAACAACAAAAGGAAGTTAGTCAACTTTTTTGGTCAGTCCTGAGAGTCATGTTTGACCTTCAAGAAGAGGGTCAACTATGGATGAAGAATCCAGTTCCTGAAAGGCAATCATCACTCATTGCTTTTCTTCGTTGCTTCTTCCAGAGTGCAAGGTGGCGGGGAGGAGAGCTTTCTCTGCTCTTCTGATCCATGGGCAATGTTTTCTTGAAGCAGAGCCAATCACATTGGAGGAAAAGCCACGTCTGGCAGACAGCAGGCGCAGGAAGCCCATCGGACTGACCTGCAATAGCAGATAATCTGCATCCAGAGGGAGCAGCAAGCGTCATGAAGACACCGAGAAAAGATGAAAGATACCGTAGCCTGTTGTGCCCGAGGTGGGATTCACCTTGTGCATTCCCTATCAATATACTTCCCTATTAGTGGATTCTATGTGTGTGCCCAGGCTTCCCAGGGCATCTCAGGTTTGTGGTAGGATGCTTTGATGGCTACTCTTCTTAGTATATAATTTCAGCCAATGCCTCTGCTTTTAGTGAACTGTGCCTTCTGGCTCTTAAAGGTGTTACCTTAGTAAGGTACTAGTAATAGTTACCCTATTAATGATATTAATTAATTATTAGTTATTATCAATAGTAACTCTATTCACTCAAGTATCTGTCCCCACTTGGGCTCATACTTCCATAGAGCTGTATGGATTCACACTCTTCTCTTTTCGTGTGTGTGTGTGTGTGTGTGTGTGTGTGTGTGTGTGTGTGTGTGTCCACCCTGCACTCAGTTTCTGTTTCCAGCATATTCCACAGAAGCTAATACTGGAGGTTCAAGTATGCAGGGGCTGCTCAGAATGCAACACTGGTAGACTGGCATTACAAGGGGGCACATACGGAATCAGAGAACCCCCTAATAGGGTGGAAGATAGAAGGAACCTTAATCATTCCCTAGAGTGGGAAACCTTCCACATCAAGGCCACATGCAGCCGTCTAGGTCTTTCCTTGAGTGGGGCTTTTTGACAGAGTCCAAGTTTTACAGGACAAATCCTTTTATTAAGGGGATTTGTTCCGTGAAGTTTGGATTCCTTCAAAGGGTCCCTGAGGACCTAGAGGGCTGCATGTGGCCTTGAGACTGCAGGCTGCCCACCCCTGAATCTTACCCCACTTATGAGAAAACTGATGCCTCAAGAGATACAATGATTTGCCTGGTGCCACAATAGGACGTAGCAGCAAAGCTAGGCTTTAAACCTAAGGTCTCTGACTCCATATATAATACTTTCCACTGCACTGTGTTTTCCAACAGTTTGTAATTAAGAAGTTTAATGTCCTCTAAGCAAACATTTTAGGAAGGGCATTTCCCTTTCCTCCCATGCTGAGAACAACCTGCTCCTTTTGGACCCTTTTGGCTCCAACTGACCCCTTCTTTTCTCCCACTTTTCCACCATCCCCCCTATACAGGCTGATTGACAGGTGGACTTTGGAGCAGAATTAGCCCAGGCAGACCCCTGTCTTCCTCCTATCCCATGAGGTGTGGTTTACAGGGACAGTAACCATGCCCATGAACAGATCGAATTCAGGGGGCTATCCCTATATACAGTAAGGTTCATTGATCCACAGTGGGAATATTTGTGGTTTCAAAGTCTCTGCCCTCTGGCAATGGAGCTCAGGATGTAATATCAATGGACGGCTGTATTTTTGACTCAGCTCATATTATTTTTATGCTGCATGAACTTCTTGTCTCCAAGTTCTTAAAAACTGTTCCCCGCCCTCCCCCAAGAACCAACCCAAAGCACTGCTTTTTATTTATGTGCAGGCATGGGGAAAGGATCAGAAGTGAGATCACATTAGAGGTCTGGACTAAGAACCCAGCCTGCCAGCGGGAACGTATTATTACTCTTCCATTGCAAGATGCACTGTGGCCCAAGTTGGAAAAGGGGTAGATGTTTAAAGAAAGGTAAACAATGGAAGCATGATCTTAAAATGACAAAATAACAGAAGCATGTCATTTGAGCTGGAAGGAACCTCCATGGTTACTTAATCCAACACAGGCCTCAAAAAGAATCCTCGCACAATATACCCAATAAGCAATCACCCAACCTTGCTCCAATGAAAGAGAACCACCCCACCCTGCCCCCATCTTCTGTTACTGTTGAAATCACTCTTCTCCCAGGCATCCAGGTTCTTAAACTAGGTGTCATCCTCAATTCCTCACTCTCTCTTACATCATTTGCCAAGTCCTGTGGATTCTTTTTTCTCAGGGTGTCTCATATATGCCCCCTTCTGTTCTCTGACACTGCCACCAGCCTGGTGTAGACCCTCATTATCTTAGGCTCAGACTACTGCAATAACCTTCTGGCTAATCTTCCTGCCTTGAGTCTCTCCCCAATCTAGTTCATCCTCCAGTCAACTGTCAAATTGATCTTTCTTTCTTTTTTAGTTCCATGATTTCATTCAAACCAAAGAGGGGAAATAAGCTACACCAGGAAATGAACAATGTGACAATATTTTATAGCGGAGCTTCTGAAAAGAAAGCTGAAAATAATGCTCCAAGTGGTTAAAGTACACCATACATTGTGCATTGTTCAACAGACTGACCTTTCTAAATCAAAGATCTGACCATGTCACCACCACAATACTGCTCTACCCACTTCCACTGGCTCCCTGTTACCTCTGGGATCAAATATGAAGTTCTGTTGTTCAAAACTGACACCTTCCATAGGATGGAGGGAAATATAGTTAGTCTTACACAACACGACTATTATGGAAGTCATTTGCAAAACTACACAGATATGGCCTACATTGAATTGCCTGCCTTCCCAAAGGGAATGGGTGGGGAGGGAGGGATGG
>CM053770.1:499545794-499570310 GCA_028658325.1 Potorous gilbertii
ACCTGACACCTTCCTACCTTTTCAGTCTTCTTACATCTCACTCTCCACCCCACAACACACACACACACTCTGTGATCCAGTGACACTATGCCCTTTGCTGTTCCTTGCACAAGATAATGTCTTCTAAATCTTTTTTGCTGAAGTGCCCCATTCCTGGAACACTCTTGTCCTCAAACCCTTTTCTAGCTTTCCTTGCTTCCTTCAAGTTCTAGCTAAAAACTTATCTTCTAAAGGAAGCCTTTCCCCCAATCCCCTGAATTCTAGGGCCTTCTTTCTGTTGACTATCTCTTTATCTTGTTGGTTTAATAATAGTCTAATAAGCGGGTGACCACTTATTGGGTATATTGTTTGAGGATTCTTTTCAAAGCCTGTGTTGGATTAGATAACCACTGAGGTTCCTCTCAGCTCAAATGACATGCTTCTGTTATTTCTTTATCCTAGCTTGTTTGTCCATAGGTGTTTGTGTCATCTCACCTACAGGGAAGCTCTTTGAAACAAGCACTATCCTTTGCCTTTCCTTGTATCCCTAGTGCTTAACACAATGCCTGGCATATACTATGAATTTAATAAGTGTTTATTAATTAACTGAGATGAAAAATATCAACATAAAACCATCTCTAATAATGAAAGAACTAATTAAGGTGGATTTTTTGTGGTGCAGTTGAAAAAGACAGGCAGCATGGTTTAGTGAATAGAGAGGGCTGTCCCTGGGGTCAGAAAGACGTGGTTTCAAGTTCCCATCATCACATACTGGCTGTGACACTGCTCAAGTCACAATCTTAGTGCTCTAGGCAGCTCTCCAAAATACAAATGAGCTGCGGACTTGCCAAACTGCACCTGGGAGATGCGTACATTAGGGAAATTACAAGTCTGGACCTTCATACTGTAGCCTTCTGAATACAAGGATAAAACATGATCCTATTGCAAGACTGTGCTCGGCATCCTGCTGGGGTTCTAGTTCATAGCAAAGACCAAACTAGCCGTGCCTTTTCCTGGCCCTGATGCCTTCTTCTTGCTATCAAACTTACTATGGTAACACTAGGCTTTCCTCCCAGTTATTCTCATTCTGAAAGGCACTCCTCCTTTCTTTTAGGCATTTTCTTGGAGATGTCTACATATGGGAAGTGGTGGAGAAGTCCATCCAATAAAGATGCAGCAGATGATATTGTCTAATTAGAGGAGAAGAGACACTCATACTGGCAAAAAGGACTAGGAAGCAGAGACAAGGAAAGCAGCCAGGACACGAAAGCAGAGATGTTTCCAGCAGTGACTGGGATGAGAGAGGGATGGGGAGTCAACCACACACTAGTACCAACCATTCCTGCTTACATCGACTGAAAATGATCGCACCTTCTTTCTCCTAAGGGCTCGTACCTAGCCCAACCTCCCCTCCCCCACCTCAGCTCAAGCCCTGCTAAACTAAGCAGATTAAATCAAAACACTGTCATTAACTCAAGCGAAGAGCCAAAATAAATGCCACTTTATCCACTCTGACAATGACTGGATGTGATTAGGGGTGGGGAGTGGGGGCAACTATCCTAAGGAAGAAATCCTCACAGGAGCAAGATTTCTTTCTCTCAGGCTTCCAGAATAACCAGCACCATAACCCTTGCGCCGGAAATAGGAACTTTGCCCAAGACAAGCAAACAGAACTGCTTATGAAAAAGCTGTACTAGCCAGTCAGATTCTTTGCTGGTTGGAAATCGTGTTGTTTACCAAAGAGCCACATTTGGAGTCTCTCAACCCAAATTATCTTTCTAAGGCCCTTCGGGTCCCCACAGATTCAGGAAAAGAATGCGAGTACACAGGGAGACTGTGTGTGAGAGAGATGGGGAAGAGGGGGAGGGATTGTTGAAGTTGGACAGAAAGAATGCCAGCACCATGCAGAAGGTGTGGTATGTGTGAGTTCTGTTGCAGGCGGGTTCCTCCGTGTGTGTGTGTGTGTGTGTGTGTGTGTGTGTGTGTGTGTGTATATGTGTGTGTGTTGTGTGTGTGTTGTGTGTGTATGTGTGTGTGTGGTGTGTGTTTTGTGTGTGTATGTATGTGTGGTGTGTGTGTTGTGTGTTTTGTGTGTGTATGTATGTGTGTGGTGTGTGTTTTGTGTGTGTATGTGTGTATGTATGTGTGTGGTGTGTGTTTTGTGTGTGTATGTGTGTATGTATGTGTGGTGTGTGTGTGTGTGACAGGCAGCACACACTGGACTTACGGCCTCATGAAATGTGTTTGATGATTAGGGCTGGCTAAAATGATTCCCTCCTGTTAGCGGGCTGAAGCCTGCCCCTGAAGGTGGCTGAAGCCAAAGCTGGGGCGGGGAGCCTCGGGGCCCCACCTGGGCTGAGAGAATTAGAAGCCGGATAGTGCATGTGCTGGGTGAAAGGTGGCCCCCACAGCCTCCCCAATGGCGCTGGAGCCCCGGAAGTTTCCTCTTTCAGGTGGTCCTGGCGCAAGGACCGAAGAGCTTTTCCTTTGAATTTCTGCCGCTCTTATTGTCATTGAGAAGCGATTACTTAGAGAGGCTGCCAACTCGCGCCACGTCCCTTTAATTAGATTCTTCCAAATTTACTTTGTCACCGGGGTTATTAATATTTATCTGAAGCAAACCTGACATTATTAGATTAGCAGCCGGGCTCTGGGGAGCAGAGCCTCCGCCCTTCCTGTGGCAGTCGCCTGCCTGGCCAGGGTTTCCAATCCCAGGGTCCCCCTTTTGTGAGGCGGTGGCCGCTGAGGAGGACAGACTCCGTCAGTTCCGAACGTGCCTTCTTTTGGACAGCGCACCTTTATTAACGCAACCAGCTGTGCCTTAAGGGCGGGTAGACCTCGGTTTGCGGGGGATAGTTCTACTTGGGAGAAAAAAAAAGCCCAGGCTATCCAGGGGGGTGGGATCCTCTTCAGCTTCCCCTGCAAGGGGCACAGTTCAGTCCAGGGTTTTGCTGGGACAGCAGTGGAAAACCAGTCTGTTCCTCCTGGATGCAAATATCCGTTCAACACTTCGAAGATGCTTATTACAAGGTGTGCAGTGTTTTCTCCCCCACCCACACATTCCTTCCCCCACTCCGCCCTCCCTTGAGAAACAGCCTAGTGGTTGTGAAATCAAGAGCAGACAAAGCAGCTTCTCCAGGAAAATGGAAAAGCCACCGAGCACCTCTAAGGTCCTCTTTTAACCAAAAAGAATTGTCTTTTTGTAATGGGGCTAAGTCACCATTCCCATTGACCCACTCCTTCCTCTGGTGGCCAAAGTGAAAAAGACTTTAAAAAACCACCACAGATTAGATGGCCAAGGAAATTAAGAATTGTCAAGGTTGTCGACCAGTGTGCGCATCAGTTCCAGAGTTTACTGTTAAAGGTCTGCCCTGAAAAACTAGACAGTAATCTGTCTAGGATGGCTTTAGTGAAGTACAGAGAAGGATGTATCAATTGACTTTTCTCCCCAGCTCACCCAGCTAATGACTATGAAGAAGACAAACTGTGGAATTGTGATATTCATTCAGTTGAAACCAAGCTTGAAGATAAAAATATTTTCAAAATATCAGGTTTCAGTATGGACAAATCACTGGTGACAGATTAATTATAGAAAATAAAATTGGGAGGGAAATTCCATTTCAATCTCATTTCTCTGTCATGTATTGGGCTCAAGGATCACCCTCCCCCACATTACAGGTGCTCTGAAAACATTTTCTCTTGCCAAGGACTGGGCAACCTGTTATAGAGCTGTTGAAGGAGTCAAACAACTTGAACTGAAGTAGAAAAATCAACGAAGAAAACTAATTTCTGCTTAAAAATTTCCGTTCACCTTTTATATCAATGTGGACCTTCATAATTCAAGCTGTGAAATGTGTTTTCAAGAAATGGAGTTCACAGTTAACTTTGCCTAAGGTGTTTAGTTAAGGTGTTTCAGCACTCAGATCCTGTGTCTAACACTAAAAAATTAAGGGAATAACTATTTTCATGGAATCCCTTCCCTTTTGGTGATATGCAGATCAGGTTTGGGGGCTGGAAAAGATGAGCCACTCTACGAATATACCTTTGGCATTTTGAATTAGTTTCAGATCCAAGATACTGAATGTGATTGTTCATACAGCCCTGTGTTGAGTTCTAACCGGTCACTCAGCAGCTAGTTGTATTTGGGGTTTGAGAGAGCTCCACTTTGGGCTTCCTAGGCCCTAGGAAAGCTTAGATACGGAAATGATTTATCTCCAGCTTTAGTTCCTAAACTGAGAGTTTCTTCCAGGGCCAGGTTTTGCCTCTTATTGCACTTTTGGTTGGATACCTGCTTGATTTTGCCCTGGATGAGTTGGGTTTCTGTGATAACCTCCTTTGAGAGTTAAATAGATAAACTCAGTTCCCTTGGATTTCCCCTTCAACCCCAAATTTTTGATCATTTATCAGATACCCACAGGGAGTTTCTTAATTGGATTCAACACCTTGGAGAACTATCTCAAACATAAGGAAAGTTCTGTTAGTTCTAGAAGGCTTTAGTGAAGGAGAAAAGTCAAGCCTGTGTGGATGCTGACTGAGTTACTGTTTAGGAAGAGTCTTTCCTAAGTTCTAGACTGCTCTGGAGACTTTCTGGGAAACTACAAAGAAAACAAAATCTTTGCTGGAAAGAGGATACATTTCTGACACATGGTTAAGTGCATAGTAAGTGCTTTATCTACATGCTCCCACTGGAGACCTGCTACGTGGGAGATCATCAGAGGACAACCAGGTGATTTCTGATCAATGTTATCTGTTTTTGACACTTTCCTGAGGTGGGGCATCAGAAGTAATGGTAATACATACATACTGGTAATTGCCCATATTGTGGGAGGGGCCATTCCCAGTCATCTTGACCTAGGTCTTGCCACAGGAGGAGAGTGAGACTGATGACTTTGCATACCTCTGCTTCACTTAAATGCAATTCACTTGCAAGTTAAGACATCAATCTCTTTGATATCATAGGCACTCTTCAATGATGAACAAGATTTGATCATTCTGCTATTTTCTAGCTGTATCTATTTCAAAATTCCTAATATTCCAGAATGACTATTTGTTGTATCCGGATGATTTGGTGTAAAGAATCCTGGAATTCAGAGTCAGAGGGCTGGTGTTTGAATCTTGGCTTTGCTGCTTAATATCTGTGTGGCTTTTAATACTAAGGATTTCTCATCTGTAAAATGGGAGATGGAATAGATTATCTCTAAGTCTCTTCCAGCTTTAGACATTTTGAATTTGCGCAGGAGAGATAATCTAATTCTTGCTTTTGTCTGTGGGTCATAAAGCAAGGTCCCTGTGCTAGGAAGACAAATCATAAGTTTCAACTCCAAATTTAGCCACTAGAATAAAATATCCTGAGAAAAACATCTCTTTCATATATATATATATGTACACACACACATACACACACACATATATATATA
The DNA here is from genome assembly GCA_028658325.1 of Potorous gilbertii. Lineage (NCBI taxonomy): Eukaryota > Metazoa > Chordata > Mammalia > Diprotodontia > Potoroidae > Potorous > Potorous gilbertii. The sequence continues at coordinate 499,551,191 of CM053770.1, forward strand.
CACACACATATGTGTGTGTATGTATGTATATACACCCTGCCAATTTAACCAAAAGGACCATATTCATAGCAAAGACTAAACAATGTTTGACCACAGAATAAAATCTTGGAGAGGATGGCATCTCAAGAGGCCATTTACTCCAGCTGTTAGAATGGGTGGATCTAAATCTGAAAACTCTCTAGTGAGATCAGTTTCATACGTCTTCAGTAGGCTACTCCTAGCCATTCTAATACCAACAAAATAACCTCTCTTGTCTTTTAAAGTAACATAACTTTTTCTGTTGTTTCTTTCCGCAGGGAAAAATGGGAGAGCCAGTCAGTAATCTCCTAACAAACTCCAAATAATGATTCTTTGTTATCCGATGCCAACTCCTCAAATCTTTACTCATAGATTGCATTTTCATGCGTTTTTGATTTCTCCAAGCTAATCTGAAAATGTGTAGGTGTAAAATGGACAGAATTCCATAACCAGGAAGAACCAACATTGTAAACTGCATGAAAATAATTTTCTGGTTCTTGTATATCCAGTACACACAAGCTCTTTTAAACTATACTGCGGGCTCACAACTTGTAACCTACTAGTACTTCTAAGGCCTTTTCTGGCTACACTTGATAGCCAAAAATTACCTACTGTGTATTCATGAAGTTTCCCACTGTCTTTTGGCACAGTTTTCTTTTTGAAATTTTTCCTTGCATTTTATTTATGCATATCAAACTACTACTCTAAGAAGGTGTCAATAGTCTTTATCAGACTGCCAAAGATGTCATAAAAGACTGAAATTTGTTCTTGATCTTCACACCTTTTCTGTTGAACTGCTTCTAGTTGATCATGTTCTGAATTCTGTGCTGCTTTCTGATTCACTAGAACACCTAAATCAGTATAATATGAAACTCTGCTTCACACACATTTCTGTATCCAGTAACTTGGTATTTAGTGTGCTTCACAAAGAAAGCAGATCTTCATACAGTGAGTGCTGATATTTTCATAGATAGTCACTGCATGGTACTTTTAAAAACCAATTTGTCTAAATTATATGCACTATACTTCCTGGGAGCCCAGGGACCTCATGACATTCCTGAGATTCAAAATGAAGACAGGGAGAAGAGAGGGAAATTAACTCGAGGTACTCCAGCACCTTTTTCTTAGAAATGATTCAGATGCTACTTACTCATACTGTCCTCTTCCTTCATCATCCAAATGACCAGCTCCAACCAGGAACAGGGCAAATTTCAAATGGACACTAACCCTTACTTCCTTACCTGTGTTGAAGATATCCCATGGCACCCCTGGCAGGTAGGGAACACCCACCCTACTGTGACTTCTCAATATCCTTGCCACCTATTCTATTTCCCCTAAGTAATTACTGCAGCTAGGTGGCACAGTAGATGGAATGCTGTATCTGACGTCAAGAAGACTCCTTTTTCCGAGTTTAAATCTGGCCTCAGACACTAGCTGTGTGATCCTGGGTAAGTCACTTAAGCCTGTTTACATCAGTTTCCTCACCTGTGAAATGAGCTAGAAAAGAAAATGCAAACCACTCCTGTACTGTTGCCAAGAAAACCCCAAATGGGATCATGAAATCAGACACAACTGAACAAGTAACTAGCCTTTCCATTCACCTTAAACTGAACATAAAGCCTTCTTTATGGTTTGTGAAGACAAATACAATGTGAGCTCCTCCTTGAAGACAGGAGCTATTTGTATTTTCAATGTTTAGCACAGTTCTTCATACATAGTAAGACCTTGGTAATTTTCCATTCATGCTATGGACTCTAGTAAAGAAAGCAGCATATATAAATATACTAAGTAGAATGTGATAGATGCACTAAAAGAATATAAAGTGCCATTTGGTATAAGATCAATGAGAAATTTAGGTTTCTGAGTTGGGCTTTGAAGAGGGCATGTCATCTATGATTCACGTGGTCAATAAAGAGGAAGAAAACTTTGAGGACCAGCAAAATGAAGAGGATATTGTATCCAAGCTCAGGCCATTTCATACCATTGCCTTTCAGTTGGCCTTGGCAGACCCTTGAAAGGTCAAGCAGTGGCTTCAAATTGGGGCACAGGACCGGGAATTCCTGAACCTTGTCTGATTAGATGTTTGGACAGGGCTGTCATGATTAGATTTTAGAGGTCTTTTGTTTGAAGTTGTGGATCGTTAGCTCTAGATCCTGCTCTGAGGGAGGGCTTACTTTCAGTGACTGATTAATGGCGATAGAACCTTTCTGTACTTTGAGTCAGTTGCTATCTTATCCTCTCTTGTCACTTTTTGTGTGTGTGTGCCATGCTTACCCATCATCTCCAGTGAATGCTTTGGGACAATTCTGTGACTTGTTAGGCATTGCAGCTAGAAATGGAACCCCATTACATGGCTGCTAGTTCTGGGAGATAACCTGAGGAACAGCGTCATCATTCTTGGACTTTTGCCGAGTTTATGACTACATTTGGAATATGGTTTTTATCTAAGAATTGTTAAGTAGCTCAACCCAAACAAAAGATCAAGTAATCTTTAGATTGTAAGTATCTTTAGAGATGGAAACTCCTTAAAAACAGGGCTGTTTTCAAAGTAACAATGGTAATGTAACAGAAGCTTTTGTCCAGGGGTCCACTCATGGGGGTTTTTGTTTTGGTTTGTTTTACTTCCTTTGGGTAGAAAAATGCAATAGCCTGTTGCTTCTGCTGTAGCATATTATTATAGATACCTGACAGATCAATTTAGGAATGTTTTATCCCCCACTAATGTAGAGAGGTCAAGTTTGAGTCTTCTAATCTTGGGTCTAATAGGATAAAAAGCAGGATGAGGCAGTTTGGTGGCAAGCAGTGGATTTGAAGTCAGAGGCCCAAGTCCACCTGCTGGAGGTGGGTACTCAGAGCTCTGAAAGTCCTATTTTTCTTTAGCTGCTTTAATATAACATATTGAAATATGATCAAGAAATAAAGCAGCTAAGTTGCAAAGCCATTTCCCACAGCATTATGATAATTCTGGGAGCTGGTATGTTCTTTAACTCTTTGGATAGTATTATAGTTTTGATAGATAATACTTTAACTCTCACTTGATAGCTCTTTAGTTCAAGCTCCTGTTTTCAGCATATGCATCAAGCCTTTGGAGAACAACAGCTGAACTTACACTTAATCCCAAGCAGGTTTTTTCTTTTTTTTTTTTTAAGAGTCATATTAACCTTGTTTGCCTCTAAAAAAAATTCACAAATGCAATGTTCAGGCCTTTCCTGAAATTGGAGCTGAGGCTATAGAGATCCAATAAAACATTGTTTATTTTTCCAGGTTCTGGAGACTGAACTGGGAGAAGGAATGTGCAGGACTTATGGCTCCTCAAGGGTTAATGGGTCTTTTCCCTGGTGTGAGACACAGTGAGCTATTTCACCTCCCCATCTCTGCTGGGAGTTTATGCAGCTGTCCTTCTCTAGTTCCCCTCCCCATCTGCACAGACCATTTCCTTGAAGCACCTAACAAGGCTTGCAGTTACAGCAAGCAGAGGAAGGGGTCTGCTATACCCTCCCAAGTCAGAATTCATGTGGCACAAGGGGGTGATGGAGGGGCAGTTATTCCTACTTGACTCCTTAAAAGGGATCATTTTGCACTCCCCCTCCCCCTGAAGAATCACGGAATATTAAAGCTGGAGAGAACCTCATTCTCAGATTTCAAAACTTAAACCCCTTACTCTACAGACAGAGAAACAGAGGGCCAGGAAGGAAAAGTGTTTTGCTTAAGACACTTTCCTGCTGAGCAAGGCCAAGGGCAAGTCGCCTTGTGGACTTCTGCTCTCAACCAATAATTTCCGGCTCTTCATGTACTACCACCCACCACCATCATTACTTTGCTTCATCATCACTTCCTCCTACATATAATGTAGGGCATATATTCATTTTTCGCTTTTAAAAGTTTTATGAACTGTGGAACTTGACAACAAGAGGCACTGAAAAGACACTTAATGCAACGGACTGGGGGCAAGTCCTGATGGTTAAGAAAGTATAAAAAGAAGGAGAATTAAAACACTTGCTTCAAACATTAGCAATGTTTAGGAAATTGCCAGAATAGAGCTCATCAAAACTGGGCCATGAGGCAGTACGTTGTCACAGAAGGGTACTGGAGTGGATGTCAGGAGAATCACTTCTATTTATATAGTGCTTTACGGTCTGCAAAGTGATTTTCCTACAACAATCTTGGAAGGAAGCAGTGCAAGTATTATCCTCATTTTTCAAATGAGACTGAGTCTCACAAAGATTAACTGAGTTGCATAGTCACAAAATTATTAAGTGTTTAAGCCAGAATCTGAACTCGGATCTCTCTGTGAGGATATCCACACATGGTGAGAACTGAATGGACCCCAGAGATCTAGAACAATCCCTAATTTCACAGAGGAGAAAACAGACTATTAAGTAGAAAATATTTTCTGGTCTTTCCCTGGACCCAAAATAGGTTCAGACTGGAGTTCTAGTCAGAATATCTCTGAATATTCAAATCTGAGCAACAGATGTGTGATTAGATTTAGCCATCTAGGATCTGGACAGCAAAACTGGCAACTGGGCTCAAAAGACTCAAACAGAATCTGACTTATCAAGCACCAGTAGCCAACACTGAGCAGACAAACACTCCTTAAATACTTAATAACTGCAAAACATTGTGCTAGGGTGCAAGGGATGCAAAGATAGATATGACAAGAATCTGGCTTCTCATTCTAGCTTTGCCACTAATTTTCTGTGTGCCCCTGGGTCAAATAACTTCTCTCCTCCAAACTTATTTCCTCATCTTACAGGTGATCTCTAAATTCCTTTCATCCCTTAAAGGACCCCTCCTCCTACCTTCTAATTGGTGACTACCTCTCTCGGGTCACTATTTCAAAACGATTCCAACCACCTTGCTTCTTCCACTCTCCCATACAGGGACCAAGAATCTCCTTCAAATCAAGTCTGCCATTGTTCCTGGATGGGGTGTGCCAATCCTATACCCTTATGCCCCCACTCAACATCCCGTAACTTTTTAACCTAAAGTTCTACTCTGTCTACCACTCCCCAAAGTTTCTTACCTCCCCAACTAGAATGTAAACTTGAGGACAAAGCCTTCCTTTACATATCTATATCTTCAGAATTTACCACAGCTTAGCACACAGTAAGCACTTAATAAATGATCATCCATCTACTCAATTTATAGCATCAAAAGTTGTGAAATCACCTTTTGCAGTTTTCAGATTTCAATTGACACAGTAATACCTTGAATTTACTTATCTTTGTAGCAATCCTATAACAACCCTGTATGTCTGAGATAGGGGAGGAGCTGAAGAGAGATGTTATGTATGAAAAGGAAGGTTATACTCATTCTGCAGTGAAAACTGAGGTAAAATGGTGATATGCATCATGAACAACGTAACTTCCAAACCAGTGCTCTTGGCTCGAGACTACAACTGTCTCTTAAACCTGGTTCTTCCCTTTCCTCAGAATGAAATTCTTATCTTGCAAGAACAAGAGTGATCCTAGTGCCATGAATAACTTGTTATTTAAAAGATATTAAACAATCCACATAGACCTAGGAAGCCCAGGTCCCTTCCTAACTTCTCTATTCCTATCAGTATTTACATATGCTCCTACTTTACCCAGAAACTTCACAGGGCTTCATGTAAAGGCTTTTATAAATTAAAGATCTGTTATTAACATTCCATGAAGAAAACCCATAGATTGGAGATCTTTTCAAAGGAGAACCAGAGGATCTGAGTGTTGTAACTTCAGATCTGCATTTCCCTAAACTAAGACTAGGACTTGAGTAATGTATACAACTCAGTAAGAAATCTTCCCAAGAATAAGAGGAGTATCTTCTTTTCTAGCATAACTTTCCTTATTCTAACTGTCAAAGAACCCAAAGTCCTCAACCTCAGCAGTGTTCTTATCCCATCCTTCTGGACCTTCATCCCTCAATTTTTATCTGATGGTTTCCTCCTCTGAAAGTGGAGGAATGTGGGCTCTACGAACAGCATAGTAAGCAGTTTTCACAGAAAGTCTCCTTGCTATAAACTTTCTACCCCTTTACATTAGCACACCCTTCTCCACACACAGCATAGGTTACAATTCTCTTCCCAGAGGGCTTGAAACAATATCATATACCATCAATGTCAGGAATTAGAATGCTTTGAAAGTTTTTTAAGTATACACATGCACAAGGCAACCAATGAAATTAAACAGCTTTCTAAAAATGAGTCAAATAAGCTATATTGCTGACAATAGAGCAGGGCTTATTAACCTCTATTTGAACATTCTGATGGTGGAAAGGCTAGAAGTCTAAAGACTGAATTATCACCCTAATATCTTTTGCTGACTGGGAACAATCCTGGGGCAACAGCTGCTCCAGGGTTTTTGACTGGTTTACTCCTAATTGCATCCAGATTAAGGAAGTTGTATGAGAGAAGGAGCTCTTCATAGGCCTCTCTATAAAAACAAATATTCAGAATGTTTTCTAGGCAAACCTTCTGATCTTGACACAGCAGTGAATCCACAGATCCTTGCTGTTTTCAAGGCAGGCTAAAATTTCAGTGGGCTAACCACTCCAACCCACAAGGGCAACTTGAGCATAAACCATGTAAGTAATGACAAAGGCAGACAGCAGGTGGCGCTTTGTTTCCATTCCCTTAATGGGAAACAGCCAGCTGGTTTGGGTGGTTGTAGAGAATGGGGTTCTGTGGTTATGGTTGTGGAGAACTTGGCAGAATTCAGAATGAATACTTTCCGTCTGGGCATACCAACAAGTCTCTTCCATCACTGGGTCACTGGAAACCTGCAGCTGCATGAAGGCAGCAGTTTGAAGGCACATGGTACCAATGCAAACAAGTGTTCCTTACAAGCATAAGGGGAAAGAGGTGGGGAGCCAAATTACGAAGGGAACCTTTGTGTTTCTTTGTGGGGACACAGGGAAAACCAAAATACTTGGAAGGTGATTCTGAACCAATTTCTGCATGGCCAAGGGTTCTCTCTTCTCTGGAGAGTTTCTAAAGGACAATGGCACTGGAGAAGAATAAATATGGCTGAACAGCTCATGTGTTTCTATCTCCCAAACCTCCCTGAGAAGAGATTGGCAGCTAGATTTAAATCAATATTCTTTGGTGGTAACATATCCTAAGGGAATCTTCTTCCAATACAGAATTAAGACAATACGTGTGTTCTCTCTCCTACAACAGAGAAGTTCAACTGCAACCCTATCCATACTCATATTCCCCAATGCTAATATTAAGAGACAAAGGCCTCAAGAGCTTTATCCAAAACTGAGTTTTACTAATGATGATTCTAAGACAGTACACCCAGAAAAGTTCTGGAAAGAAAACTTGAAATTTGGTTTAATTTCAGCCTTTAATCTTAAGGAGGTCCTCCTACTCCAATGGACTTTGGGTTTAAAGAAGTGTAGAGTGTGAAGAAAAGGGAAGAAGCTGGTAACTTAATCTTTATTGCTGATAAATGTCTTTTTAAGTGGTACAATTCAGCTTTAACCTTTCAATTCATACAACTGGGAATAGAAAAAAGGTCTTTTATTCAGAGGCTGGAATACCTGAAATGCTTGGAAAGAGGAAGATTTCAGAGGCCTAAAACATCAAAGGAATGAAGTCTGTTTATCCACCATTTCAAGCAGGTTTTCAGTAGAAGGGACTTGGCATTCTATCTTTTTTCAGGATGACCGAAAGAATTCTCATGGGTCATACCATTCTATCTCTAAATTCTAGTATGGATAGCTAACATAATATCTTCACAAGGATAAATAGGTTGGAAAGACTTAGGTCACCCACAAGAAGTAGAGGCAGCCCTAAATACTGGCTACTTAAGTGTGACAACATGTGGCTCTTTGGAAGCCAATATCACACAGCAGTAGCTATCTCCAGATACTTTTGAGGAGGGCTGTCACTTCCCTTAAATGAATCTATCTTTTTTTGATGACTCAAATATGAAAATACACACACAATCACAGAAAATACTCTTACCCATTCAAATACCATTTGGCTACTGTATGTGGTGGGACTAAGCAATGAACCTGGCAGAAAACCCTTATGTAGAAAACCTGTTAGCTCCTAGAAAGAAGCCAAAAGAGATGAATCATACATTACCCAGAAGCCTATTGCTTAGGCTCAAGAGGAGGCAGTTTCTTTCACATGTGAGGGAGTATAAAAAGCTCGTAGTATCATTGTGAAAAGCTACAAACTCCCCAAATTCTATCCTACCCTGTCCCAGTATCCTCAAATCAACTGGGCTATTTTTAGTGACAACTTTATGGCTCAGGCTGGAAGTCACTTAGGCAGTAGGTTTTGGTTTCAAGAGGGAAAATTTGTGCATGATTTTGTGTGTGTGTGTGTGTGTGTGTGTGTGTGAGAGAGAGAGAGAGAGAGAGAGAGAGAGAGAGAGAGAGAGAGAGAGAGAGAGAGAGAGAGAAGCTTGAGGATTTATCTTCAAGATTTCACCTGAGGACTATTCTTAACCCATATGCTTTCCAACATAGAGAGCTGATCTTGGCTGTCCTTCCTTACAAGTCTATCTTCCTATGTTTGAAGTTGAGTTGCTAATGACTGGGCCATGATGAAGGTGGAAGGAGATTATCCTAGAAAATTACTCCTTAGTTCAAACAGGCAATAAGAAGGGTCCTTCTGCTACCCTAGGAGTAAGACCCCACTATGTCATTCTGTCACAAAACTGAATTTTCTTTGGGTTGGTGGTTGCATCTTCATTCTGTTTCTCCTGGTTTCTGATGCTGCCAGTAAAAAAGAAAAGTTTATTCTCCATTGTTTCTAAAGTATTTTTAGTAAACACTGCTTCTTCTTTTCTTGTACCCTATTCCCCTATCTAATTCTGATACCCTTGATTCAACAGTTCCCCTGGAAACATTCCTTCCAACCCCTCTCTAGCTCTAGAAACTGGCCCTATTTGCGGAAGTTGAAGACCTCTCTTGTCTTTGGGCCCTTCTTGCCTTCAATGGCAGATTTTGGAGAAGGTGCCTCCACTGTCCCACCATAGGGACAACTCTCAGATTCAGGATGGTGCCCGGTACACTCCACGGCAGGGATATAACCACTATCCCACATGCCTGTCCCGCAGAGTTTACAGAGGTCATGTAGACTACATGGGATCCGAGGCAAGAGGCGAAACTGGTACAGCAAACTCCTTGCCTGTAGAGAAAGAGAACAAGTGATTCAGCGACACTAAAGCAGAGAAAGTTGAGGAAACCTGGAGGACTAGGAGGATCATGACTTCTCCATTCAATACTGATAAAACTCTTGGACTGCAAGCAATCTCAGTATGGTTGTAGATATTGGCCAGGTCTAATTTTGGGACAATGGTTCTCAGGTACAGTACCCATGAATGATCTACACAAAGTAGGTTTTGCTATTACTAGCAATAATAACAGTGGTAACCACTGATATTTACGTAGTGCTTTAAGGCTTACAAAGTGCTTTCCTAATAACAATTCCTTGAGGCAGGTGAATGTAAGGATTATGGCTCCCATTTTACAGATAAGGAAGCTGAGGCTGAGAGAGACAAAGTAACTTGCCCCAAGACATAAGCTAGTAAGGTTAATCAGCTCCTGACTCTCTGTCAGGTCTCCTAGCACCAGGTACTCTTTCTACCATGCTATGTGGTCCCTTAAATGCAGGCTTTATTGGCAATATGAAGGACAAGTTTAAAGCTTTTTTCACTTGGCACAACCTTTCCTCAGCATTTCCTTCTCTCTCCATTCACCAGCGATTTCTTCCTTTGGAGCTCTTTCTACAAGGGTTTTTGATACCTCTTTCTATGCTATGCCTGGGAACATTTGCTCACCCATGCTTTCGTATGTCACTAACAGCAGCCAAGGATCCTAGCACCACCGGAAACTTCCAGAGAAAACCAAAGAAGATTGAGAAAATGGCGTCTCTGTAGTGTCAGTCTGGGAGGAGGACGAAGAAGGGTATTACCTCCTTTTTTTACTTCTTTCTTAAATTTTGACAGGCAAAACATTACTCCCTTGGAGTAGTCATGGGATCAGATTTATATTTGTCTTCTCCTGTCCTGTCTTCAGTTTATAACTACTAGAATCAGGAAGACCTAAGTTCAAATCAGCCTCAGACCTTTGCTACCTACGTGGCCAAGTCATTGATCCTGTTTGCCTCAGTTTCCTCATTTGTAAAATGAGGAGCAATAGTAACCTTTAGTCTCCAGGGTTGTTGTAAGGATAAAACGAGTTAGGTGTAAAGCACTTATTAGCACAGTGCCTGGCACACAGTAATAGCTATGTAAATATTAACTATCAATGTTATTACTATTCTTTTAATTGACTATTTTCTCCAGGACCATCTAAAGGTAACTTTCAATTGTTTAAAGATCTAATGAGATTTAACCCTATAGTGAGTAATGGAACAATCATACCAGTTGTTAGAGCCAAACCAGAGCAGCCTTTGGGTTGACAATTGGTAATAGCCTTCAGGGCAGAAACAAGCAAGGTGGGTAACAGGGAAGGAAGAAAATATTTTAGATAGCAATTGTTGGAGCCTCACCTTCCTGAGCACAAGCTCCCCATTCATGTGCATGGCCAGGTTTCCAAAGTGCAGAAGCATCTGGTCAGTGGCTAGCTGCTGTTCAATGACATCATCACCGTAGATCACCACAATGGCAACACAGATAAAGAGATGGAAGTAGTCTGTCTACAGAAGGAAGGAAGAGAAGGCTGAAGGTGGAACTGGCGTGGCCTGAACACACTTGCTGTTGTTTTGAAGGTACCTTAGAGGACATGCTGGTGGCCCCAGGTTTCTGATATCATGATGAGCCTATGTCAGTTTCAGGTTTTCTTGTAAAGAGGTCTTTATTTAGAAAAGTACTACTGAAATAGTCCCACAACAAAGATCAAGGAATTGAAAGAAGGGATTATCAGAGACCACCTCTTCTGTCTCCCTCCCTCTAACCTGACGGTACTTAACTCAAAGTTCATTATGCTCAAAAAGTTTTCCCCTATGATCAATCTAAAATCTCTGGTTGCAATATAGGGTATTTTTTTCTGTCCATAATGGAAATGGAGAGCAAGTAGAGATTTAGGAAGTGAACTTTACCTGGTTCAACATTTTTTCCACTCTGAAAACCATTACCTAGTTTCACTGTCCTTACCTAGGCTATGGGACCATTCAGAGTCAGAACGGACCCAAGAAGTCATCAAATTCAACCTCTTAATTTTACAGATCAAGAAATTAAGGCTGCAGAGACTAAGAGATTTGCCTAAGATTGCATGGGTAGTAAATGGCAGAATAAGAATCTGAACATAAGTCTTTATATTCCAGATTCAGTACTTTTCCCACACACCACACTACCTCTTGAGAAATCTGCCTTCCAGAAAGGTCTTATTTATCATATTTGTTCCAGCTGTATGTGAAAACATTATTCCAGTTGTGTGTGAGGAAACAATCATGGCATCTTAACTATGTCATTTTTCTGCCTGAATGGATGCTTCAAGATCCCGGTTGCTTTGGTATGAACTGGTTTCCTGACCCAAAAGGAAAATCAGTGTTTACTCTCTTGCTGTTGACAGTAAACAAGGTAGAACGGATGAGACAAAGCAAAGCAGACAGGTCCTCAAGTCAGAGAGGTTAAGGGTCTCACACAGCTAGTTAGTTAGGATCCAAGCCCAGGTTTTCCTTGTCTAGCAGCACTCTAGTCATTTATTACTTCACTCGTTATGGACGCAAATTTTTGACCAAAGTGAAGTTTCAATTTCAACTTTGTGTCTGAGGACTCTAATCCAGTCTCCTCATTTTAAAAGCTCAGAAGGTGAAGTGTTCTGTCCAAGGCAGTAACCGTCAAGGAGCCAGAATTTGAACCCAGAGCTGCTGACCTCAAGCAATTGCTGTTGACCCTCTCCTTGCCCTTCTTGACTACTTGATATTTTTCATTTGTCTGTTTCTTCCAAGGAGGGCGGCTGATTTTGACTCAATCTGGCATACAAGAACAAGGCATAGTACTCAGGTCCACTATCTTTAATCAAAATGACAGCTGATAAAGTTCTGAATGACTAGCTCTCCTTAAATTCTTTATGGGATTTTACCAAAATTTGATAAATAGCTAGAGGTTAAAAAAAAAATTCTCCTCAAGTAGCTGAGGTTAGTGAGGCAAGGTCTACAGTTCATGGAAAGTCTAGTAATGTTAGCCTAAACAAAATAAAATTCTGATGATAAATCTGATGCTGTAAAAATGCCTTTTAAAGATAAGCAAACTATTTTTGGATGCTTCACTGTTTGGGAATATCTATGTCAGCGCTCTTCTTCACTGGTGCAGAAGACTGCAAATTGACTTGACACAGAAAGAATGGCTAATCCAGGCATGAAAAAAAGTATAAACTTCGAACCATTAAAAAAAAATCAGAATGTGGGCCAAAAAAGAGTTATTAGTACATTGCTTAAAGAAGCTATACTATAGTATTTTAGGCTCTTTCGTAGCACATATAATCTTTTTTTTTTGATATTAATAAACCTAGGAAAGAGTAATGAAATTTTTTGGGGGGGGGACAGGGGGTAGTTTGTCAAATTAAAAAAAATTATCTGCAAGGCTGGCTTAATGCAACAATTCTCAAATTTGTTGGTGTTGGGACCCTTTTACAAACTTAAAAAGTACTAAGGACTCCTCTCCCCCAAAGAGCGTTTGTTTATGTGGGTTAAATCTATCAATATTTATTGTATTAGACATGGAAATGTATTTTGCATGACTACACACGTATAACCTATGTCAAATTGCTTGCCTTCTCAATTGTGGGGGAAAGGGGAGTGAAGGAAGGGGAGAATTTGGAAAAAAAAATGTTAAATTTATTTTTACATGTAATTGAAGGGAGACAAAATAAAAATGATTTATTGTATTAGAAATTAAAACATCTTACTATTATTATAAAAAATTATATATTAAAAAATTTTTAACCTCAGAGATTCCCTGAAAGGGTCTCAGAGACCCCCAGGGGTGACCAGAATTACACTGAGAACTAATGACTTACCATATGCTTCCAGGGATGCCTCCTCATTGGGAAGCATTTTTCTTATTGAAAAAAGATATACCTAGATCTAGGGTCACTGTTTCTTTTCAGATAAGCATTACTGATATTTCTTACAGAAAGATGAATTTAAAGAGACTTGTCTATCCTTTAAAATTCTCATTCTGTCCCTAATTTGGTCATTTGACCAATGTGACAAGGCCCAATAGTAAACTCATGGGGGAATACGTTAAAGAAACACTGACAGCTCCAGAAAGTAGGCTGTAAATGATAAACCAGGAAAGGGTATGGAGCCTCTGTTTTCAGAAAGAGACCCAAACTTTGCTTCCTTCTCTACTGTCCAATAGTAGTACAGAGGATGAGAATTTGGGCTCCTGGTGGCAGTTTCAATGCTTTGCCTAAGGTCAATGCCCCATACAATGACAGATTGTGACAAGAGTGAGCATGGCTCTAGAATATGGTAATGAGCACAATTTGCATCCATTTCAATTATTTGAAAGGCAAGGGCTGAAGTCAGACTGTGAGACTACGGAAATCACTCCATGAGGAGTCTGACTTATGTCTTATGGGGTGAGGACAGGTAAGAAGGTGACTGTAATTCTAAGTAACAGCATGCTGTCTGCCCCATGCATTCAGCATGTTGCTCCAGTCTCATCTCCCATGCTCACCTGGTAGTGGGCCCAGCATGCTTCCCACATGCGCAGTGCTTCTGCATCTGGAAACTCTCGCTTAAAACACAGAAGGATCCAGCGGTGGCAGAAAAGCATCTGCAGGCCATCCTCCCCCAGAGAAACAAGGTGCTGGTAAAAACGTAGGTGGGTCAGTCGAAGCAGCTCACGAAGGTACAGCTGGAAGCAAGAGGCACCAGCACTCATCATTTCTGGCTCTATTTCTACCTTGTTCCCAGAAGCCCCTGAGAGAATATATCAATCATACATTTACTCTCGTTTCTTATTCTTGAAATGTACTTATCCTTGAACTCATTTATGTGATATGACTATCTTATTGCATATTTATATCAGTTTTCTTTGATTTCTGTATTTAGTGCATAGGCATATCTGTCTCTTGTCAGTTTGCTTTTAATATCCTCCAGAGAACAGGGACTGCCTCTGTGTAATTCTGTTTGATTGGCAACTGCCCCAAATTGCCAAACTGGAGGCTTAACAATTGTTTTCTGATGAGAAGAAATAGCAACATTTCTGGTATAGAGTAAGCCCTCAGCCACCAAAAAAGATGACATTTTAAAACACGACTGCCGATCATCTCTTTCCTCTTAAGATAAGGATGGCTCAAGCACAAGGTGGTTATCCCAATTCATGTCTGCTGTTGATCCATTATTTCAATGTCATGAATGAAGGGAGGAAGGGAATCACATCTGAGTATCTGGATTCTCTTTCCCCACGTAGGATGTCAGCTAAGAGCCTCACTGTGACGCAGGACAAGACCAAGGGCTATTTTAGGTGGCACTTAGTATTGAGCATGACTAGCCATGGCTGCAGATTTCAAGGACTCCTCTGTAAAATCAATTTCTAGCAAGTGACTGATTACTGGGCCCGTTGAGCAGTAAGCCACGTGCTGCCAGGAGCCCTTTTATAACCTCACTGCGTCATACCAGATAATTGCCTGGTGAGGTGCTGGTTGTGTGCGGCACCTTGGAAACCTGACATCACCTTAGATGTGTAGGATGATGCAGGAAAATTAAAAAAAAAAATTCTCCATAGTAACACACGTAGTAAAATGTGTCCATGGATGGCAGAAGTGTCACATTTCCATTCTGTTTCTGACAGTGCTGACTATAAGGTTGGGGAATCCACAGTGGGAGAAGAAAAGCTTGCAAAGAATGAGTCCAGTTGAACTGGGGGGGCCAGGCCAGGAGGAGAGACTGAAACGACTCACCCCTACCCCAAACCCTGCTATACTGAATGTCAATGGCTTTCTAGATAGCTAAGTTTAAGGAGTGGGGAAAGGAGAAGGGAGGCTACTCTATCCAGATATGCCTAAGTACTACAGCTGTTTCTAAAGCTGTGTGAGTATAGGAAGGATAGAACAAGGGCTGGGGGGGTGGGGGCTGGTATGCTATCTACAAAGACCAAAAAGCATTATCACTTGTAACTGTAACAAAGAAGGACCCTTATAGGTTATTTAGTCCAATTCTCACCTGAAGCAAAAATCCTCCATATTTTTTATTACTCAATTCAGACTTTCTAGACCTAAGCTCTCATGAATCTACAGATTAATGAGACTAATCATCAGTATAGAAAGGTTACACAGTAGTTTTCCCAGTGGAACCGATAACACAGATCTGAAGCCATACTATCAACAGGCTCATCTCTAACTCATAACAAAATCAAGTTTGGAGGAAAGAATACACATGCACATGCACAGACACAAGACTGAGACCCTGCAACTCAGAGCCTCACCAGTTGTTTCTCCATATCCTCATCTCGGGGAGAACTGACAAAGATTGTGTTCTGCATCAAACCTACGAAGCACCAGAAGGTATCTGATTCATCTAGAACCTCAGCCAGGATGGGAGCCACCAGGTCTGACATGCCCTGGGAGTAACCAATGGTTGGATTGTATATCGCATAGTTCAGCAAAATTCTCCTAGAGAACAGTGGAATGGGTAAGAAAAACACATCAGTAAAGAGCAAGTGGTAGGTTGAGTTCAAGTATTACCTTGTTCCCTTCCTGTCCTTAACTACTCAGAGCACCATTTTAGCAAGTGAAAGGAGGGAAGAGCACAATAGTTTCTAGTCTTTGATTTCAGGTACTGAGTTTTTAGGAGCTCTCTCAAATCCAAGAGACACAGGACTCATCATCGTTCTGAATTCATGGGGTGTGGATATTACCCAGTTCTGCTGGATGACATCATGCTCCTTATGTGACAAAGTATGGGTATTAGAAGTATAAGAAGAACATAGACTTGATTTCATTTTTACTAATTACAGGCCACTTGGGAAAAGGGCAGGCTGGTAGAAATTTTTATGGGCTGGTAATTTTGTCTACTTATCTGCAAGGCTGAACTATAACCCAAGCAGGGTGATCTTTTGCTATATACTGATCTATGACTGAAAGAGAATATCAATGACAAGACCATTCATTTGACAGATGAGGAAGGAAAACCAGGGCAGCCAGGAACTACAATTCATGGAAAAAGCTTATAAACGGTGAATTTTCTAAGCGGAAAGCTGCTTTGTGGGAAGTCACTGATTGTCACTGTGAATTTTGGGGAAGGAGCACAGAGGGTTACTTTGACATAGTACTTTATATCTCTTAAAACCTCAACTATAATAAAGCCACCACATTAATAATTCTGCTATTTCTCTAATGTTGATTTCCAAGAAAGCTACTGTGTTTGTCCTAACATCCTAGGAGGAGGTCAGCAATATTTTGTTCCACTTTACAAATGGGGAAATCAAGGAACAAAGAAGTGATGTCACCTTTACCAAATTCTAGCCCTGGGAATGAAGTCTAGGAGTCCTGGATTTCTGTTTGGAAATGGTAGAAAGAAGGAGGTGGATTACCTCATGCTCTCCACATTTGGATTGTCCTCTCCTCGGAAAAACTGATTGCTCCGGTCTGTTCGAACTACATCTTTGTCAACAGTGAACTGCACATGGCGCCAGAATTCTCTCTGTTCTTCTGGAGTCATTGAAAGCCTCAAAGGGAAAACCTCCATCACATTATGGCAAACACTGGGATGTGACTTTATTCCATGACTTTCCTGTTTTATTAGTAACAAGGAGCTGAGAGTTTCTCTACATCTCCAACTAAGATGATGGCAGTACCTGTTAAATTCCTTTTGTGTGGAAGGAGAGGTCTGGTATTGAAGTCTCCAAGGACTATACCGTCACTATCCTGACTCCTGTATTATAGTAAGTTCAATGGTGGAGAGGTAATCTTACCTCTGGCAGGTCACACAGCTAGACTACAAAACAAAATTCAGCTATTCTAATTCTCAATTAATGGTTTAGACCAATGATCCCACCCTACTCTTTAGTTGGGCTCAGAATGTCAGTATCTAGTTAAGTCTGGAGTAAAAATTCCAAAGCCTTGACATGTGAGCTAACGAGACCCGTTTTGAGTCTGAAGAGCTCAGTCTAATGACAGCTCTTATCCAGCTCTATCACTCTGATTCTTAGAACATCCATTTTTCAAAGACAAACCATGGTCACAAAACACATTATCGATGCTGAATTGCACCTCAGATTGCCTTTCCAGATTATATTTTCATCTGAGGGACAAGGAAGACTGGGTGGGGTGTGGGGGAGGTGAGGCCTCTGCAGGTACCTTTTCTGCTGGATCTCTGAGTATTCCCTCCTCTTCTTTGCCCTCAGTGCCTCTCGTTCCTCCGATGTGGACTCATGGCTGTAATAGCGCAGCAGGAAGGGCCAGACCTCGCCCCGGATTGACACATCAATGCCGCCGAAGAAAATGGCCTAGAGGAAGCGGCAAAAGTTGGGGAGGGGGCGATAAAAGTACAGCGGCTCAAAGAACCCCCAAATCCCCAGAGATTTGTGTTTTGGTGGCTTTGGTGAGTTCTCCTGACAACTGATGCCTTGATTCAAACCTCAGCAATTTGCACATGTTTAGAAGGGGAAAGTGCTGGTCCTCTATTCCCATACGAAACACAAACCGGGCTCATTTCAATGTCAATAACCCCCCCTGGAGCAGCTCTCCGATTAATGTGTCGTTCTCATGTCATAGCCTAATCCCTGATCTTGGAAATGCTGCAGTTCATTGCAAACTTTTCTATAAAGGCGGACACAGTATTCCCCAAACTCTCTAAGTTTTTTTTTTTTTAATTTAATGGGAGTTTTCATTGCTTTATTTGGTTTGTTCACACAGATCTCATAGAGTATAAGGCAATCTGGAATGGAAAAGATGAGGGTAGTTTACCTTATGGGTGAAAGCTGGCAACCATACTCTTGGAGTGGAGAGGTCTCCAATCACTTTTTTCTCCCTTAGTTGGTGGACACCCTTGACAGAAACTAACTAAGCTGGTTTCTAGCTCATTCGTTCCTCCTACTGTTCTACCCACCCACCCCGCAACTCTACCCCACAGTGTTTTTCTTCACAAGCAGAACCAACAATCCACCATCTCCGGTTCCTTACCTTACGTAGCTTATATTCCTCTTCCACCTGCCCAGACGCATTCAAGTGGTTAAGCCAGGTGGAGACATCCAGCTTTTTGTACATATTCTCCTCTGGGTGGGTCTCCGAAGAAGGGAGCTTGGGACGTCGGATGGAGAACTGCATACAAGTCTTTTCATTGGAGACCTGCTGGACGGGAGGAAAACTGGGGAAAGATAAGCATCTCAAATACTTGGCTTTTAAAGCCAGCTTTTCCCAGGATTTACAAGCCCCTGTCTTCTGAAAAGAGAAGAGATGTCTCCTGAATACAAACTCTTAAATGGCAAGTGTAATTAGATTCAATTAAAATAAAAATACCTTCATCTTAAAATAGTCTTTCCCTTTCTGGTTCTCGTTTCCCTCTCCCTCCCTCTCCCCATCCGTTTCTCTTCCCCAACCCCCTCCCACCCCATCTTCCCCACTCCCAACCCCAGCCACAAAAACTGAATTAATGCTGCTTACAGCCCACTCTGCCAGGAGTGCCTGCAATAAATTACATATGATTGGCCACATACAAAGGGATCGCTGTTAGGCGAGCAGGGGGCTGGCCTGTCAGGTTTTCTCTAAGGGCAGTCATGATCCTAGTGCAAAACTGCAGCTGACACTTAATTCAAAAATCAAAGGTTGTTCAATGTAGGGAGGAAAAAAAAGCCATGCTACTGTAATAAGGACAAACAGCAGGAGGCTCTGTGGGAAGGAAGGGAATTTTAAAGTCATCACTGTTTCTAATAAGCACATACAGTATCTTAAACAGATAATTAAAGAGCTCTTATTACATTTGTATGTAGATTGAGCAAAATATGGCAGGATGCCTTGTCAAAACATTATTTTCAAGTGTAGAGCATAGAATTCACAAAAAGAACTGGGTACATTTTTCAAAACCAAACTTGCTGATGTATCAGCCACTTCGCTAACATTAGCAGTGTAAAACCATCATTGTGTATGTGCAATGCGTATATATGTACACATACATTATATGTACATGTATGCACACACACACACA
>CM053770.1:499570410-499580623 GCA_028658325.1 Potorous gilbertii
GGCTAGCAACAACCAGCTGCCCACTGGTACAGGCCTCATCGCTAAAGGGCAGCAGAGAAAGAGGGGACAAGAAGAGACTGATGAATATGTAAACATGGGTTTTTATTTCCAAGTATAATCAGGGAGCATGGTTAACATCAGAAGCAAAAAACAGTCAGTCCCAGAGGAGTTTGGCTAGGGGGATACAGAAACAATAACCATCTTCCACTTTGTTGCAAAAGGGAAAATATTCTTATTCCATGGGATACGAAAGCTCATGCTGCTCAAGTGACAGGGTACTTACTATTCCTCCTTCTATTCCTTCCTGAAAAACTCCCAGTATCCTTTCCTCACTTAGAAACCTTAGTCTGAGGCTCCTCCATTTACAAGGGGAACTGGGAAAACTGTCAGATTTACAGCATGTGGAAGAGAATCCTGCATTCTAGAAAGTGAGGAGGATACTATCAGTGCTGGTGATACCATCAATACAAACAAAGATGATCTCTAAGAGAACTTCCACTAAGCCTGAGAGAATAATTCATAGGAGAGATGCTGGAGTAGATACCCCTTCTCTAGTTTAGATGGTTTTGTGGGAGAACCTCTGGGGAGACATACATCAGTGATTATCAGATCAACCTTCACTATCCTTAAGACATAGCTTATTGGCTTTTGACTTTGAAAATTCATTATTAGTAAGATTGCCTGTTTATTCCAATTGTAGGGGTTCTTTGGTGAGGTGTTAAGTCAGAAATCTTTGGCCACCTTGATTACCATGCAAAGAAAGAACACCACTATGTTGTTAGAAAACCATAGACTACTGCCACTCAAATGGGAGAAAAGGAACCCTGACAAAGGAAACCACAGTCCTCAGTCCCACTGTGGGAAATGAGGCTTCTAATACTATGGATTAAAATGTAATAGATAATCCTACCTAATGTGAAAAACCAGGATTTGACTTTAGTTTTTTATCTCCAGCAGTTTTCCAAGGTTTCCTCCTCAAAACTGCAGTCCAAGGAATGAATGACTGCCATCATTCACTAAAGGCATATGTTAATTTTGTAGTGAAACTCAACCAGATAGCAACCCTGACAATATTAGTGAAAGAGGGCAACAAACATCTGGAAATGCTGGCATCAGAATGACCAGCTAGGACCCTTAATCCAGACCACCAAACTTGAGCACATGCCATAGAAGACAGTAATAGCTGCAAAAAGGGCAGCTTACACCTATTTCTGTGCAGCCTGGAGAAGCCTCCAGGATCCCAGGTTCTGGGAGGAGACTGAGAATCCATCTTACCTAAAGAAAAGGCGGAGAGACCTCATTTGTCCCAAGTCGACCCGAAACACCCCGCAGATCTGTTCCAGGGCAAACACCTTTTGTTGTTCATCCCATTTGGAATTCTGCAATTGACCACTATTCTCGGGGAACTGAAGGTTGGTGTCAAGGCTGGAGGTGGAGCTGGTGGAACAGGTCATGTGATTGTCACATGTCTCTCTACACATGTCAGGGGCCACATGGGGAGGAGAGAAGGGGAAATGTTAAGTCAATTCAGATCACTTCAAAATATCGTAGAGAACCTATTAGAGAACAGGGGCCTGAGCTGAATGTCAGTTTAGTTCAGAGAGAAAATACTTTAATACTGACATTTTATACAGGTTGAATTAATAATAATGAAAAGCCTAACAACACTACCTTATATTTGACACAATCTGGTTCACTGGTTTATAAAAATTTTGTTTTGGTTTACAGTTCTGGGGAAAAAAGCTTCTAGCATGAAGAACAGTAACAACAGCCACTCCCTCTGCAGTGACACCCATACACTTGATTCTATGAGGCAAGTAGTTTAACTTCCTCCGTTTTAGAGAGGTCTCTTCTTGACTCCATCCCATCAGTCACTGGGAAGATTCGGAGACCAAAGGTCAATGCCATAGGACAGCACAAGCCTGATCTGCTAGGGTCAGCCTAAAAGGTTTAAATCAGTTGTCCTGTCCTCCAGTACTAACATAAAAGGAAAGTACTGGAAGAACTTTAACCTCCTTTACCATTTTAAACACAGAAATAAAACACTAATCACAAGGCCATGGGGTAAAGGTATCTCCTTTTCTCTCCATCTGACTAACTTGACCTGGGAATACACTGCAGTGCCCCAGAGTAAGGGAGCTTAGGATTCCTAGTCCTGGATCTGATATGAAGTAAGGCCTTGGACAAGTCACTTCATGACTCCCTGGCTCTTTTCTCAATTTCCTCATCCATAAAATGAGGGGGTTGGATTGGATGACACTAAATTTCCTTTTGAATATAATATACCATGAAATTGTGGTTCTGTGATACTTACATTACATTACATTAAGTAGCTCCTGAATATACATATAACTTGAATTCTTTACAAGAATTCAAGAAAATAAAAAAGTCCAATCCTGGTCATGGGCCCATAACATAAAATGGTGGCTCCTAAAAAGGCTGAGAGATCTGACTGTCTTCTCAAGTGAGCCCTGACTGAGCTGCACTGTGAAATTATTGTTTGCAAAACAAGGCAAGTAGCAGGTATAAAGCCAACCCCCCACCATGCCACTTTACGTGCTGTTTTATAATCTGCTTATTGAACAATGTAGGCATTCAGTTGCTGAAAAAGCACATGCTCAGTACACATAACCCAGGCTGGTCTATCTACAGGATTTCTCTCAAACTCTGGCAGGCTCAGGCTAGAGAATTATTTCCAGTGTCACCAAAGGCTTCAAGGTACTATCATCTTCCTCATCATTATTAACAGTCACTCACTATGCTTTAAAAAGCACTTTTCCTCGGAAGAGATCCAGAGTTCCTAACGCTCTTCATTTTGCTCACCCCAAGAGGGGGGAATATATCAGTTGGATGGAAGGCAAAAAGAATTCCCTCTACCCTGTTGCGCAGGCCTGAAAGACTTTTCACGTCAAAGAAAAGGAAAGATGTGTCATCCGGAAGAAGCATGGAATAGAAATAGATTACCAACCAAGGCCACTGAATGATTCTCTACGCAGAATTATATTTGTACTTTGTTAGAACTCCAAAAACCAACTTGATTGATTCACTTAACAATTGTATGCTGAGCACCTGCTATGTGTAAGACTCTTCGGTATTCAGAGGAAAACTTCTATGAGTCAGGAGCAGAATAAAGGCCAAGTCAAGGGGAAGTTGTCTTGTGGTCTATTATGAGGTATTCTGATCTACACAGCAATTCAATCTGCTTGTGATTATTAGGGAGAGCTAGAAAATTTTAAGCTATAGGAAAAAAATAAACACTTCCTTCCCTCCTCCCCTTTCCATACCCTTTTTCCTATAGGAAAAAAATTGGAGAGAAAACTGAAATTGGAGAGAAAAATGGAGCTTTTAGAACTTTTTAAAGAAAAAAACTATTTTGTTAGTGAACAATACAAAACAAAAAACCACATTAAATATAACTTAATTAAAAAAACTATTTAACATATGAACAAGTACAACATACTTGGCCAACAGTTACAAATACACTACTACTTGAACTGATTTAAAATTTTTTGTTGCAAAACTATTGACTTAACTATAAGGAGTCTCACATTTCAGTTTTTGCTGTTATCTTATTTAAGTCACAGGGCCTAGAGGTCTTAGGTTCCAAATCCCTTCAATTCTAAGACCTGTATGTATCCTTGCTCTTACTTCTCTTTGTCCTGAGATTTAATAGGTAGATCAATAACTTATTTCTTTTAAAAATCATTTTTACTGATACCCTGTTATTAAGTGTATTACATTCATTTAAAAATACATTCCTCCTCTTTCCCAAGTGAATGATTCCTTTGTAAGAAAGGTAAAAAAATAAAGAGAAAAAAGGTAGTTCACCAAGACCAACACAACAATCAATCAAAGAACAAGCATTTATTCAGTGCTTACTATATACAAGGCATTGTGCAAAACATTGAAGATACAAAAAAAATGGCACTACTTACATTAGAAAGGAAGGTAATTTGAGGAAAGGGAGGATGGGGAAGGACCAGGGGAGAAGCAAGAAATGGTCTCTATAGAAAGTAGTATTTGAACTGAATCTCAAAGGATGCCAGGAATTCTAAGAGATAGAGATGAGAGAAAGCATTCTAAGTGACAGAACAAGTTACCGGGAGATGAAAGGTTGTGTGTAAGAAACAGCAAGCAGACCAGTATGTCTGGATTGTAGAATGCTTAGAGGCAGAGAAGTGTGTAAGGAAATGAAGAAGATAGGAAGAAACCAAATTACGAATGGGTTTAAATGTCAAACAAGTTTATATTTAATCCTAGAGGTAATAAGATGTGAGAAGAGTTTATTGAGGGGATGAGGAATATAACATAATCAGATAAAAAATTATTTTAGTAGTTGAGTGGAGGATAAATTGGAATAGAGAGGGATTTGAGGCAGGAAGACAAATAATGGAGAAAGGGAATAATATATTGGCAACTGATTGGAAGACTCAGAAACTGACTGGATGTTGAGTAAGTCAAAAAGAGTGCAACTAGTGAACTGTGGGGGTACCTAGGTGGGTACAGTGAATGTAACACTGGACCTGGAGGCAGGAGGACTTGAGTTCAAATCCAGCCTCAGACACTTGACACTTACTAGCTGTGTGTCCTTGGGCAAGTCACTTAACCTCAATTTCTGTTGCCTTTCCCTCTCCAAAAAGAAATAAAAAGAAGGGAACCTAGAACTAGAAGGGAACTAGAAGGCTGGTAGTAGTCCCACCATGTTTGATAATATATAAACAATATTCTATATCCATAGCCTTTCATTTCTGAAATGAAAAGTGAGGTACTTTTTCACATCTGTTCTCCAGAATAAAGCGTGGTTATCATAATGACAATTTGCAGGTTTGTTTTGTTTGATTTACCTTGTTAGAGTAATTGTGTATAGTCTTTTCTTGATTCTACTTTTTTATGCCATCCATGTATTGAAATTCTTCATATTTGCTATTTCTTATAGTACATCAATTACAGTCACAGAATCACAGAATTTGAGACTTGTAGGGGGCCTCACTGCCACCTAGTCCAACTCCAACCCAAAGAAATCCCTGGTATAATTTGCCTGACTGTCTGCTTGATGACCTTGGAGTTCATTCTAGCTCTGGATACGTCAAATCATTGGGAAGTTTTTCCTGACATTATCACATCTAAATTTGCCTCTTTACAAATTATACCAATTGTACCACAACTTATTATTTAGCCATTGCCCAACTGATGGACTTTGTTTCCAGTTCTTTGCTACCAGAAAAAAAAAGTGCTATTATAAATATTCTGGTGTGTGTGGGACCTTTCTTTTTGTTACTGACCTCTCTAGGGATATAACAGTGGAGGTCTGGGTTGTGGCTCATGAACATGGACACTGAGATTTTAATCACTCTCTTTGCAGTTACGGAGTAAACATTTATGTTTACTATGTAACTACTATGTAACAGGTACTGGGGAGACAAAGAAAGGGAAAAGACAATCCCTGTCCTCCAAACTGCTTTCCAGGAAGACTGGAAAAATTCACAGCTCCCCTGAAACAATATGGGTGTAAGTGTGCCCATCCTTCAACCTCTCTAACAGTTGACTATTTGCAGCTTTGGTCATCTTTGCCAATTTGCTCAAGTGTGTGGTGAAATCTCAGAATTTTATGGATTTGCCATTCTCTCATTAGTGATCTGGAACACACATACTTGTTAATGATTCACAATTCTTCTTTGGAAAATAGTTTGTACATTTCCTCTGACCATTTATCTACTAGACAATGGCTTTTAGTTTATTTCTGCTAGTTGTCTATTTCTCAGATAACAAACCCTTAGAAATATTTGATACAAATTTTTTTCACTGTTGATTACTTCTTTTAAGTTAAAAATATTAACTTAAAATACAAGAAATTTTTACTCCCTCCAACCCCCTACATTTCATCCCTGCTTGTTTCTCTGGTGAGTTTAATGTATTTCTACATCAACTCTCCTTTGCTGAAAGTAAGAAAGAAGCTCATCTGATTACTGCTCTCCTCACTCCTTCCTCTACATTCCTATACTCTTCTCAAGCATATCAATTATGAGAAATAGCAGGTTCCATCTCCCTATTTTTCTTTTTATCCCTTCTGGATTCCTTTCCTTCCCTTTCCCCACTAGAAATGCTCAATTCATCCTCAAGTTCTTTGTTTTTCTTATGTAACAGGAAGTTAAACTCAACACCTTTCAAAGATGTAAAGGTTATGAAGAAGGGGTCTCTTCCCCCATTAGAATCAGAGCACTAAATCATCATACATTCCCTCCAATTGCTCAAATAATGTTTTCTGGTTTTTCTGGATTTTTATTGTTTGTATTTCAAATTTCTACTCAACTCTGATCTTTCATCAGAAATACTTTAAAGTCCTCTATTCTATTAAGGATATACTCTCCCCCACTCCATGTTTCTATGTAGGCAGATACTCAGGTCTGCAGGTTAAGTTATTCTTGGTTGTAAGCCTTTATC
The DNA here is from genome assembly GCA_028658325.1 of Potorous gilbertii. Lineage (NCBI taxonomy): Eukaryota > Metazoa > Chordata > Mammalia > Diprotodontia > Potoroidae > Potorous > Potorous gilbertii. The sequence continues at coordinate 499,576,852 of CM053770.1, forward strand.
TTTGACATTCCTGGGACTTCTCCTTTTAAGGTTCCTTTTGGGAGGTGGTGAGTAGATTCTATTTTCACTTTGCCCTCGGTCTTCTCCCCCCCTTCAAGAATGGGTCTCCCAATTTTGCTCAGGCTGTAGGTGCAGTAGTCACTCATGTTTTTCCCACCTGGGCTGACTCTCCCTTCTTTAGGCCCTTTTAGTAGACTTCTGCTCTTCTGGGATCATCACACTAGTGCTGGATTTAATATGGGCACCTGTTCAGCTTTAGAACTACAGCTCAGAACTCCCAAGAGCCCAACCTCAGCTTTCCCTGAAACAAGAAATACAGAACAAGGAGTGTCACCTTGTTCTAAAAACCTAGACAATTTTCATTAATGATTTTTGAAATTTAGTGCCCCCCACTTCCCCCAAAAATGATTTTGAAGTAGTACAATGATTCTCAGGACTACAATAATTCTTAAATTAACATTCGTTGACCTGTTTTCTTGGTATATGAATGTATGTATGTATATGTATATACTCAGACATATATGTACACAATATACATATGTATACATATGTATACACAGTATACATATGTATACATATATACACACATACATACACACACACATCTGATCTTACATTTTCTTTTTTTTTTTTTAAAGAAATCTTTTACCTTGTTCTAGTATTTCTCACTATCTCAGGAAATCATTGATTTCTGTTCATTAAATTCTAATTTTTAGGGAGTCCATTACCTTTGTAAGGTTTTGTTCTAAGCTATTTAATCCCCTTCCAGTCAATCAGTTAATAAGAATTTATTATGTGCCTAGCAGATGTATTTCATTTTTACATGCTCCTCCCCCCAACCTACTCATACTACCTTGTAATCCTCTATTTTTTCCCCTATGAGTCAGGAATTACATTCTCCTTTTTAGGGATTTCTAGCTTTGTAGTAAATTTGATACTGTGTCTCCTTTGGTTTATTACTCTTCTTTCCAGCTTTCGTTCCTAAACTGGGCATTTCTTCCTGGGCCAGGTTTTGCCTCTTGCTATACTTTTGGCTGGATACCTGCTTGGTTTTGCCTGGATGAGTTGGGTTTCTCTGATAACCTCATTTGAGGGTTAGGTCTTTGAATTTTGGAGGTTTAGAGCACTGGATTTTGGCCTTCTAGTGGTGTTCCAGTATAAACCTCAGTTGCACTGATCGCTGCTTTTTTAAAAGTATCATTATATAACAGACATTCCCTGCACTAACAGAGTCTCATATATTTATCTCAATGACTCTTTCCCAGAGAGAGAAATTACTTTTTCCCAGCTTCTCAAGAACCTCTGGGTTTATAACCATTCTGTCCCTCTTACTAGCCCAGGGCTCCAAAGAGTCATGCAGGTTATACATGTCTACAACTGGGCTTGTTTGCCTGTACTGGTATGAGCTTTTCTGGCAGTCCCCCTTTATAGTTGCTCCCTGACTTTTTATACAGAACAGGTATGGAAGAAGTTATTTATCACAGTTTCTCAATCATTATGTGGTCTAGTTCAAATTTCAGAGTTTTGTTGGAATAGAGTTGGCAATCATCTTGGCCAAAAGAGTCAATGACTTCCCCGATTATTTATTTACATTGATTCTGTCCACATAAAAACTCTTCAATTTCACGTAACCCAAATTATATTTTTTACCACCTCTCTTCTTATTTTGATTAAAAAAAAATTTTACCCCCTAGCCACAAAAAAGAAAGATACATAATCTTCTATCATATCATTTTTAAAATGAAATGATCTTCAATATTCAGGTTAAATATCTGTTCTGAAGGTATTTCCATATTTGGTGCAAGTTGGTGGACTAAATTTAATTTCTGTCAGGTCTGCTTCGCAGTTTTCCCCAGAAATTCTTGTCAAATTCTTGTCTTTCCTGCATAATTTATGTTTTCAGTTTTATTAAACATCAGTTTATGGAGTTAAATTATTTCTGATTCTTCCTTATCTGGTTTATTCCATGGATCTACTTTTCTTTTTTAACCTGTATCCCAAGTAGTTTTGATAATAACTGGCTTCAATTACTTCCTCTTGTCTTCAAAGAATAATTTGTAACTATACAGGCATCGAGTGTGTGTGTTCATTGGCAGATCGACCCTCAGACATATTATGAATTTTGGCATTATTCTGAATGAGGCTTCCCCTTTCTATTAATGCATTCTGGATTACATTATTGCTATATAAAAATGATAATTTTTGTGAGTTTATTTTGTAGCCTGAAACTTTAGTACAGCTAATGTCCCGATTATTTCTTTACTGATTCCCTAAAATTGTCTAAGTAAAGCATCTTATCTTCAAAAAGGAATAGTTTTGTCTCCCCTTTGCCTATCTTTACATCTTCAGTTTTTTTCTCATCTTATAGCTATTGATAAGATTTCTGGAACTATGTCAAGAGTGAGAGAAAAGCAAGGCAGTATTGCTTTTACTCCTATATTTGTTGGGAAACCTTGTCATGTTTCCCTATTGCAACACAAGCTTTTGGTTTCAGATAGGATACTTTTTCCCATCTTAAAAAAAATACTTCTATGATTATATTTTGTGGTTTTCTTTTTTTAAAAAGCATAAATGACTGCTATACTTTAAAGATTAGTATCGTGATATAAAAGAAAAAAGCATAAAGCATAGAAAACAGGAGGGGTCAAAAGAAAGTAGACAAACGACATTGTAACAAATGTATTTTTGGATAAGTGATATCTACCTGCAAAAAAAAAAAAGCTGTACCCAATGGAATTCAAAGTTTCATATAAAATTCTCAGTTTCCATTTTTCTTTGTATACTGAAATGCTATTAAGTGTTGCTATTTGTTAAGTTCAGGATGAAAAAAATTTTTTAAATTCCAAGAACAAAAGAGTGAACAATATAAAGACTTACTGGGAGGAAAAAAGGGATCAAAGAAGGAAAAGGACCTCTATTGGGGGTAGATAGGAAGATGATGACTAATTCTTATTTTATGTCAAGAAAAATGAACATGGCACTGCAAATGACAGGAAAAAACGGCTAATACTGAGTTGATACAAGATAACGAGAGAGAAAATTCACTTGCCTTTGATGAATTCAAGTCACTTGACCCAGGTGGACTACACCATCAGGTACTGAAATTAATGGTAACGTGACAGCAACATTTGAAAAGATAATGAAAAATTAGGGAAGTACTACTAGAGATCTGAGAAGGGTAAAAATGACCCTGATTTTCAAAAAAGAGAATAGCATCACACACCACAGGCCAGGATGTCTGATTCTTAAGAAAATTCTAGAATTAACCATTAAGGGAGATGGTTAGTGAACATTAGAAATGGAAATTCATTCCATTCTGAATCTGCTTTTCTGCCTGGTTTCAATTCCATGAACTAGATGTCCCAGTGCTTATCACAGTGCCTAGTACTTAGTAGGTGCTTGATAAATGTTTACTGGATTAAATTGTATTGGGAAGGAAGGATTACAAAAAGTCAGCATAGTTTCATCAAGAACAGATATAATCCAGAATAAACTTCCCTTTTTGATAGGCCTATCACTAAACTGGTATAAGTAAAATAGTGTAGTTTACCCAGATTTAAGCCAAGTATTTACTAAAGAATCTTGTGCTGTTCTTGCATATAAAATGCATAGATATGGAAGAAAATAATACAATTTGATGTATGTAGAATGGATTGACTGGTTATATTCAAAGTTATTATTAATGGTTCAATGTCAATAACAGTCTCTAATACAGCATTCCAGGGATCTGCGAAGGCCCTCACGTTATTGAATATTTAAAATGTTGAATCTA
>CM053770.1:499581123-499650353 GCA_028658325.1 Potorous gilbertii
GCGAAGGCCCTCACGTTATTGAATATTTAAAATGTTGAATCTATGATTTGGATAAAGGAACAGATGAAATGCTCATCAAATTTGTAGAAGACACAAAGCTATAAGGCACAGAGTACTGGATGACAGAATCAGGTTCCAAAAGGATTTTTAGACTCAATCAGGGGTGGGGAACCTGCTGCCTCCATGCCACGTGTGACCCTCTAGGCCAGCTGCGGCCCTTTGACTTTAAACATCACAGAACTAATCCCCTTAATAAAAGGATGTACCCAAAGACCTAAAAGGTCACATGTGGCCTTGAGGCCACAGGTTTCCCACTCCTGGGCTAGATCATTGAGTTGAGTATATTAAGATGCACTAAGGGATAAATTAAGGGATAAATGTAAAGTTTTACACATGGAGAACTCACAACAAATAAAGAATAAAGGAAATAATTAGAAACTATTTTCCCTAATTATATAGCAAAATAACTTAAATGTATTAATATTTACTAAAATGTAAAATAACTATATTATTAAGAATAAGAAATAGAAAAAAAAATTAATGAAGCACAAAAACTTTACGGGGTAGAGGGAATAACAGATGATTTTTTTTCAGTTTACCATCTCTTTATTTTGAAGTTAAAAAGTATCAAATAAAATGGGCATTTCCACATATATATTAACAGAAGAACATATACATGAAAGTACAAATCTATATTGTGTAGATTAAAGTATTTAATCAATTCAACAGGTAACTTTCAGTGCTGTTTTTGATTCTTTCTAGATTTCCTTTTGCACTTTTAAAAATGCATTTTTACAATAAAAAAGCTTCAATGACCCGTCTTTTATTTTTTCCTTTTTATCCTATCCATATTTTCTTTCTCTCACCTATCCTGTCCTTACTGAAAAAAAGAAAAACAAAGTACTAAGTACTTATAAAGTATGCAATGTCAAGTAAAACAAATCTCCTCAGTGTCCAAGTTCAAAAAATGTATGTCATATTCTGTCTCTTGAATCCATCATCCTTTAGTAGGTATGTAGTTTGCTTTATCATCAGTCCTCTCTGATTGTGATGGTACATTGATCTTAATATTTTCAAGTCTTTCGAAGTGGTTTTTCTTTATTATGCTGTTGCTAAAGTATAAATTGTTTTCTTGGTGCATTTCACTTTACTGTGTAGCAGTTCAATTAAGTATTCCTAGATATCTTTGAAAATATTTTCATTATTTCTTATGATGCAATAATATTCCATTATTTATTATTATAACATAATTTGTTTGAGTCACTCCTTAGTTATTAATTCTTTGCTATAACAAAAAGAGCTGCTATAAATAGAGGACCAGATGAATTTACAAGTGAATTCTAGCAAACACTTTTAAAAAATTGTAATAATACATAAATTGCTTGCAAAAACTAAACTCCTTCTCTGGGCAAATATAGTCCTAATCTATAAAGCAGAAAGAAATAAAGTATAAAAAAGAAATATAGAGACTAGTATCTCTAATGGATGCAAAATACTGAAATTTTCACAAAGAAGCTGCAAAAACCTAAGATTATGAACTATGGGCAAGTTATATTTATACCATTAATATAAAAATGACAATATTAGGATATAAATAATAGGCCACATTAACAACAAAAAATAAAAACCACATCATTACAGCAATAAAAGAAAAAAGTTAAATGACAAGATATAATACTTCTTTAAGTAAAAATATTAGAAAAGAATAAATCCTTAATATGGTAAATATCATTTATCTAAAACAAAAAGCAAGCATTATCTGTAATGGAGAAATGCTAGAGATTTTTCCAATAAAAAAAGGGGAAAAGCAAGGATGTAATTATCCTACTATTTAATATGGTTCTAGAAGTGCCAGCTATAGGAGTAAGATAAGAAAAAGAAATTGAGGGAATAAGTACAGGCAAAGAAAATGATCACTTTTGGTAGATCTGCTGATTTACTTAGAAAAATTTTGTAGAATCAAACAAAAAATTAGCTAACAAAGTAATAAGACATAATAAAAATTAAGCCATATAAATCATTTCTCTATTCTTAGCAAGAAGAAGATTGAACAGGAAGAGACAGATTCCATTCAAATTAATTATTTGGAAGCCTAGCTACTAAGACACACAGGAATTGTAAAAACAGACCTACAAAATGCTTCTTACTAAGGGAAGATACAAATGGAGAGAGATTAATTGTTCATGATTAGTCTGTACCAATATGATAAACTTATTTGCTTATTTGGTGCCATAGTACTCAAAACTATCCAAGGGTTGGTTACTTAATAGAACTGGAAAAAAAACAAACATCACAACAAAGTTAATCTGGATGAACAAGAGATCAAAAATCTCAAGGGAAATAATGAAAGAAAAAATGGAAATGAAAGGGGCCTAATAGTACCAGATCTCAAACAAAGCAGCAATCATCAAAAATGTTACAGGGGAAAAAACTGAGAAGTTGATCTGTGTAACAGATTAGGTACACAAGAACCAGTAATACAGTGTAATACAGTGATATATCTAAGGGCCTCTAACTATCGTCACAATTTGACAGAAACTGTAAGGAAAAGTGGAAAGCAAAGTATTCTAGGAAAAAATAGGTTGAGATCAATATCTTACATTATATACCACATTAAGCTTCAAATGAATAAGGAACCTAAGTGTAAAGGGTCATATAAATCAGAGTAGCAGTGGAGTTTTTTCCCCTTGTTTTAAAATCTATTTTTATTCTGAACTCAAGAAATACTCCAAAAAAGGGACTCCAAAAATAATTCTCAATTACATGGCAGAAAAGAAACAAAAGGATTTTATGTGAAACTGTGTAATACTTTTCTTATAAAATAAATAATAAAAATGTAAATTTCAAAGTTGTACTGATTGCCTATGATTCTTGCTAGCCTTCGTACTGTTCTCTAATTACAAAAAAAAATTCAATTACTCATCTTTCTATGCTAACCCTATCTCCTTAGGCCAAATCTTCCCTTAGGCCACTAGGGGAAATTTTATCTAGTCATAAATATTCAGTGTAAAGTAAAAAAAAAAAAACAAAAAATTCCCTCTCAGGAGGTGGGTAGTACCCAGCATCATAAGCTTTTGGGAAACATGGTTGACCATTTCCCAGTCAGAGTTCTCAAATCTTTCAAAGTTGTTTTTCTTTTTAAGTTGTTATTGTATAAAATGTTCTCCTGGCTCTGCTCACTTTACTTTGCATCAGTTCAAATAAGTCCTCTTAAGTATCTTATAAACTGTCCATTTCATCATTTCTTCTGGTCTAACAGTATTCTGTTACTTTTCTATACTGTAATTTATTTCTCCATTTACCAACTGATAAGCACTCCCTTAGTTTCTAGTTCTTTGCCACTACAAAAAGAGTTATTATAAACATTTTTTGAACTAGGGGTCCATTTCCTATGTATATGTGAAAGGAGATACTTAAAAAGAGAAAATTAACAATGGACTGTGAAAAAATGTGAACATCTATAAGGGGTCTGATATTCAATAAATCAAACACCAAATATGTATTGACTCTATAAGTACATACAGAATAAACATAAAGAAAATAAATACAAAGCATTTAAATACAAAGTAGTTTGTTTGGGAGGGGAGGTACTAGTAGTTGACAAAATCGTAATAGATTTCATGTAGAAAGTGGCACTTGAGTTAAGTCATAAAGAAAGACAAGGATTCAGTGGGGCAGAAGTGAGAAGGGTTAGGGTTAGGGTTAGAGCATTTAGGGTTAGGATATAGGGAACAACAACCAGTGCAAAGGCATGGAGATGAAACATGATGTCCTGTGTGAGAAACAGAGAGAGAAGTCTAGGTTGTTTAGATTACACAGAGTGTTCAGAAGGAGTAAATGTACAAAGAAGATGTTGAAGACAATGTCATTGCTGCTAAAAACTAGAAGGAAAGTGGCATATTCAACAGAAATAGGGAAGTTTAGAAGAGTCAAAAATTTTGGGAAAGATAACGGTTAAGTTTTATATATACTGTGTTTGAGATGTCTCTGGGACATCAAATCTGAAATGTCCAATAGGCAATATGGGACTGGAGCTCAATGTTACGACTGAAACTGTGTATATAGGTTGTCCTTTAAGTTACAGATTAAAAATGCAGTAAGATTTTTACTGCACAGAAATGGTAACTGAACCTGTGTGAATTGATGAAGTTACCTGAGAAAGTAGGGGGAGAAGAGTGCCTAAGACACAATCCTGGGGAATACCTATAGTTAGAGGCATAATATGTACTATGAGACATCAAAGGAAATGGCGAAGGAATAAGTAAGTTAAAAAAAAAAACTCAGAGAAAACAGTACCATAAAAACCCAAAGAGAGGGTGCCTAGAAAAGAAGTTGGTCAATAATGTCAATGTATCAGAGAGGTCTTAAAAGGAGGCCTAAGAAATGACGCATGAAGGTGAGAAATAAAAAAATCACTGGTAACTTTGGACAACACTTTTAGTTGCATCATGAGGCTGGAAGCAAGAAAGGGTTGAAGAGTATGTGACAAGAGAGGATATGTAGGTAGGAATTATGGATACCCTTTTCTAGGAGCATGGCTGAGATATAGACAAGATGATAGTTCTAGGAAACCTAATGAAGGTTTTTTAAAGTTAAAGGAAGACAGGTCTATCTGAAGGTGGTAGGAAAAGAACCAGTAGGAATAAAGAGGTTGGAGATTTGGGGAAGAGGATGTAATCTCCTGAAGAAGAGGAGGGGGGAGTGGGAAAGTACATGAGTAGTTAGCAAGTAAAATTCTTAGCAAGGAAAAAATACATCTAATTATTAGGGGCTAAGGGAAAGGAATAGAGAGTGGGAGATAACATCAAGGAATTTTGATATGAAAAGAAGACAGCTCACTTCAAATGGACCCAGTTACTTCAGTAAAGCTCTAAGGTTCTCAGCTGGAAGTGGGAGGAGAAGATGCAGGTGGCAGGAGGAAAGAAGAGCTGGCTTGGAATAACTTGTATAGGGAGAGAGAATCAGAGAGGAATAAAGACTGCCTTGCTGCAATGAAAGCCCAATTGAAACTGGATGACATAAATTTAAAATGTCGCCAGTCCAGGACTGCCTTTGAGTGTGAGTGGAGGAAGTGAAGAGTGGGAATGATCTAGCGCTGAGGTTTGTCGATGGGACAAAGATGACGAGGGATTCAAGAGCAGAGAAGTATAGAACTGAAATGGCTAACTATAGGGTTGAGGTTAGAAAGGAAGGAAGATGAAGGCAAGTTGGGGCTAATGGCCTAAGGAACTGGAGAGGGAGTAAAAGGGGCAGAACTGGAGCTTTAGAGGAGGGCAAACTAGAGATTTTGGAGGAGTAAGGCCAAGGGAAATATGGCACTGTAGTAAGTTATGGTCAAAACAATGTAGGAGTTTCTAATTAAGGAAGCAGAATACTTACAAGTGAGATGTTATGTGACCATCCCTATTTGAAGATGAGATAAAGTTAAGGAACAGGATTTAAGAAGTCTGTATTGTTTCTGATTCTCCCTTGTTGTCTGTTTCATTGATGTATTTTTTTAAACGAATACCGGATCGTTTTGAAGACTGACATTTTATAAGAAAATGTAAGCCTTTCAAACAAGGATAACTTAGACAGCAAAACTGAGTATAATCCTAGAAAGGAAAAAATGTTCTTTTAATGAGAGAGCATTCATAATAAAAGATAAAAAGACTAGAGATATGCAGAAAAACTGACATACATAGGTGTTAAGAGAAACAAGAAAAGGATAAATGAGGGAGAAAATAAAGCACTAAACAAAGTTAAACTGTTTACATTCTTAGATGGCAAGGTGCTAGAGTCAAAATTCTATAAAGGGGTGGGGATGGTGGGTGGGGTGTCATACAGCGAGTCTCATTAGAGGAGAGCCTAAAAGTGATTCAGTATGTTCTCATGAGGTCAAAAAAAGAATGGAAAGGGTGGGAAGAGGAACACACTGGCAGAAGGGGAAAGAGAAAGGAGAAAAGGGAATTTTCTCACAAAAATGTGATGTACAAGGGGGAGTTCATACAACAAGCAGGACAGTGGAATGGGGAGAAAAGCAAGGAATATGAACCTCACTCTCCTTTAAACTGGAAAGAATACACATGCCCAAAGTTGGGCACAGAAATACATCTTACCCATAAAGAGAAATGTGGAGAGGTGAGGGGGCAATGAGAGGAAAGATAGGATGAAAGGAAATATACAGTTAGCAACCATAACTGTGAATATGAATGGGATGAACTAAACGTACAAGATCAGAATAGATTAGAAACCAGGATCCAATATTATGTTCTTTTATAGGAAACACATTTGAAACAGATATACAGAGAGTTAAAATAATGGGCTAGAGTAGAATTTAGCAGGCTTGAGTTGAAATTAAAAAGGCGGAGGTAGCAATCATGCTCTCAGACAAATCAAAAGTAATAAAAAAGTCTAAAAGAGATAAACAAGGAAAATAAATTTTTCTAAACAACACTATAGACAATTAATTGGTATAAATTCTAAACATATATGCCACAAATGGCAAACCATCTAAATACTTAAAGCAAAAGTGAAATGAGTTACAAAACTACAACAGGTGGGGGGGGCACCCCCATTTCTTCCTTTCATAAATAGAAAACTCTAACTTAAAATATATAAGAAAGTTAAGGACCTGAAAATAAATTTAGAAAAGTTACATACGACCAGAATATAATGAATGAGAATAGAAAAAGATATACTTAATCTTGGTTGTGCATGGTAGTCACAAAAATTGACAATATATTAGCACATAAAAATACCTCACAAATACAAAAAATCAGAAATACTAAATGCATATTTTTCTAACCATTAATGCAATAAAATTACAATCAATAAAAGGCTTTTGAAACATAGATTTAAAATTAACTCAAAGAACAAATTTAATAATTTCATTAAAGATAAGGACAATGAGACCACATACCCAAATCTATGGGATGTTGCCAAAGAGGTGGTTAGGGGAAAATTTAATCTCTAAATGAATCTCATAAGTGAAAGAAGGCATAGATCAGCAAATTGGGCATGCAAATTTTTTTTAAAAAATCTAAATCCCAACAAATTACCCCTCTCAATTAAACACCAAAATAGAAATCCTGAAAATCAAAGGTAACATTAACAAAATTGAAAGTAAAGAACTACTTAATAAAAGTAAATAAAATATGCTCAAATTAATTCCTCTTCAACGCTTCCTTTTTTTCTGTAAAGAGTGTCTGGTCCTTGCATTCAAATAATTCCCATTAGTGTCTTGGTAAGTGGACTGCTAGATATTTTACACATTCTATCTGGATTTTATTGTTAATGTGATGAATATCAGGCCACTGGACCCAGATGGCTCAGGAGAAGAGAGTGAGGTTGGTGACCCTGCACAGCTCTCCCTCACTCAAATCAAACTCAACTGCAAGTCATGTCATCATTTTGATGTCATGGTCCTCTTCAAGAATGGAGGACAAACACAACCTGTTGTTAATGTACAGAAAAGCTGTGATTTTTGTGATTTTAATTTATATCCTACTATTTATTGATATTTTGTTTTTATTAATCTTTCATTTAACTCCCTAGAGTTCCTGAAGTAATGTCTATATTATATCTATAAAAAACAACAATTTTGTCTTTTTATCATATTATTTGCTGGTTTTCTTGTCTTCTTGCTATAATTATAATTAAAACTATAGGAAAACAGTGATAATACTGGACATCCTTGCTTTAATCCCTGATTTTATTTGAATGGCCCTTAGTGGTTGGTTTTCTGTCACATATGAAATTAGTTTTTGGTTTCAGATAGATAAGCATATACCATATATTAGGGAAAGCTACATTTATTCCTATGATTTCTAATTTTTTTTTTTAACAAATCACAATAGGGATTGTGTTGTCAAAAGGCTATTTGTATGTTCTGATATAATCATGTGATTTTTGGTATTTTTATTAAATTTTTATGCAAGCTGGTTATAGTCTAAAATATTATGTTGTTGTAGCCACTCTGCTAATATTTTATTCTATATATATGTATCAATATTAATTAGATATATTAATCTACAACATTCTTTGTATTATTATTGCCCATTTTGAGTATTCAAGACCATATTTGTCTCAGAAGTTTGTTAGGATGCCATATTCCTATTTTTGCCAAAAAAAAAAACCCAAAACAAAACACTACCTATGCAAAAGTGGAGTTAATTATGCAAAATTGAAGCTCTGTTCTTTTTGTTTTTGTAGATGAGTGTTTACAGAGAGTTCATGGGTAGGCCACGCCACCATAATAAAAATGACAATGCTACAAAATTAACATTTTCAATATCATACCAATCCAATTACCAAGGGGATACTTTACAGAACTTGAGAAAATTGAACAAAATTCATTTAGAAAACCAACAAGGGAAATTATGAAAGGAAGGAGAGACAAGAGGGGAATGATACTTCTAGACTGCATATTATATTGTAAAGCAGTCAGACCTCAAATTATATTATAAAGCAACAGTCATAAGAAAAAAAATTTGGTACTGGTTAAAAAAACCACAGAGCAATGGAACAAATTAGACAAGGGAGAATCAGAAACAAAAGAATTCAATAACTCAGTGTTTTAATAAAGTGGAAAACATAAATTACCTAGGAAACAACTCTTTATTTGATATTTTCTGGGATAACTGGACAGCAGCAATCTGACCAATATCCCTTATACAATATTCCACAATATATAAATGGAAATGCAATCTTAATATTAAAGATCATAGTATAAAAAAATTAGAAAACAAGCAGATTATATACTTTTCATGGCTATAGATAGATGTATTTTTAATCAAACATGAGATAGAGGCAATTACTAAAGATAAAGAACTGATGACATGAAATTGAAAAGCTTTTGCATTGATAAAATTAATATATTAATTATATATTACATGTAAATATATTATATATGAATATATTAAATAATATAATGATAACAATATATACAGGAAAAGGGAAATGATCAGCATAAGGGAAAAAACTTTTACGTTAAAATTGTATCCAACAAATGTAAACAATTAATGAGTAACTGCCATTCCCCAGTAGATGAGTGTTCAAAGGATGTGAACAAATAGGTCTTTTTTAAAATGTTCATTTCTTTATTTTTAGTTTTTAACATTCATTTCCACAAAATTTTGAGTTCCAAATTTTTTTTTCTTCTCTCCCCTCCTCCCACCCCAAAACATCATGCATTCTGATTACTCCTTCCCCCAATCTGCCCTCCCTTCTATCACACCCCTCCCTTCCCTTCCCTCATCCTCATCTTCTCTTTTTTCTTATAGGGCAAGATAGATTTCTGTATCCCATTACCTGTATTTCTTATTTCCCAGTTGCATACAAGAACAATTCTCAACATTCGTTCCTAAAACTCTGAGTTTCAACTTTTCTCCCTTCCTCCCTCCCCACCCATCCCCACTGAGATGGCAAACAATCTAATATATGTGTAGCTTTGCAAAAGACTTCAATTAGTCATGTTGTATAAGACTAACTATATTTCCCTCCATCCTATCCTGACTCCCATTAATTCTATTCTCTCTATGGCCTTGTCCCTCCCAAGTGTTTACTTCTAATTACTCCCTCCTCCCATTTGCCCTCCTTTCTGTCATGTTATTCCCTCCTTAAGCCAAATCTGATAAGAGTAAGCTTTACTTTTTCTCTCTCACCTCCTCCCTTTCCCCTCCATTGAAAAAGCTTTTTCTTGCCTCTTTTATGAGACAGTTTGCCCCATTCCATTTCTCCCTTTCTTCTCCCAATATATTCCTCTCTCACTCCTTAATTTTATTTTTTAGATATCATCCCTTCCTATTCAACTCACCCTGTGCCTTCCATCTATACATACATGTATAATCCCTCTAACTACCCAAATACTGAGAAAAGTTTCAAGAGTTACAAATATGATCTTTCCATGTAGAATGTAAACAGTTCAACTTTAGTAAGTCCCTTAAGATTTCTCTTTCCTGTTTACCTTTTCATGCTTCTCTTGACTCTTGTGTTTGAAAGTCAAATTTTCTATTCAGCTCTGGCCTTTTCATCAAGAATGCTTGAAAGTCCTCTATTTCATTGAATGACCATTTTTTCCCCTGAAGTATTATACTCAGTTCTGCTGAATAGGTGATAAGCTGCAATAAGGCAAAGGACAGGCATCTAGACAAACTATCCTATAATAGCTATCAGAGCTTTACTGGTCTTCAAAGGAGTTTTTGATTTTTAATTTTTTTTAAATTAACATCAATTTTCTCTCTGCTCTCTTTAAATCCCAATGAAAAAAGACAAACAAAACCTTTGTAACAAATATACACTGTCAAGCAAAACACGTTCTCACACTGGCCATATCCAAAAAAATGTTTTATTCTGCACCATGAATCCATCACCAATCTGTCAGGAGTTTAGCATCACACTTCATCACTGGTCTTCTGGAATCATGATTGGCTAGAATTCATAAGTCAAAATGATTTGTTTCTGCAGTGTTGTTACCATATAAATTGTTCAAGTGATTTCACTCACTTACTGTTCTGTTCCAGTTCATACAAATCTTCCCAATCCTCTGACACAGTCCCCTTCATCATTTCTTACAACATAATAGTATTCCATTACTTTTAAGCATCATAGTTTGCTTAGTTATTCCCCAGTCAAGGGGCACCCCTCCTAGTTTCCAGCAGAGTTGTGAATTTGTCCAGTCATTCTGGAAAGCAATGTGATACTACTACCAGGTTTATCAAAAAAAAGAGGGAGGACTTAAATATACAAAAATATTTATGGCTTCTTGAGGTGGTAAAGAACCAGAAAGGGTTCTTCTCCATCTTCTTCTCCATCAACTGGAGAAGGACTGACCAAGACACAGCATATGAATATGATGGAACATTATTGTACTGTAAAAAAAATGAAGGGGATGTTTTCAGAGAAACCTAGGAAAACTTTTCAAGAAGAACCAACCAACTGCATATCAAACCAAACATCAATCTAAAGTTTGCAAAACACTTCACATCATTGTATCATTTAACCCTCCCAACAACTCTTTGAGTTAATTGTAATTATTGTCCCCATTTTATAGATGAGGTAATAGAGGCTGAAATGACAGAACAATAAATGAAACTGATGCTGAGAGAACTTAAGTGAACTGCTTAGGGGAACATAGCTTTTGCTATTCAGTTTTCTTGTCAAAGATATTAAAATCGTTTGCCATTCCCTTTCCAGCTCATTTTATAGATTGATGAGGAAACTGAAGCAAACAGGACTTGCCCAAGGTCGCACAGCTAGTAAGTGCTGAGGCCACATCTGAACTCAGAAGATGAGTTTCCCTGACTTCAGGCCCTGAACTCTTAGCTCCATTTAGCTAACCAGGACAACATAGCTATAAAGTGTTTAAAGTAGTATTTGAGTTTAGATCTTCCTGACTTCAAGTCCTTCAATCAAATCTACTATTCTACTTAGCTGCCAGTCATGACATCTAGGAGCTGTATTTAAAACATTTTCACCTGGTCTCCTAAATCAGTTTCACTGCAGTGCTGAAGCAAATCTAGTCCAGTAGTTCCCTAACTTTTTTTGTGAAGTTCCCCTAGGCAATTTTAAAACTGAATGAGTACTACTAATAATCTGGCTAAATTTAGGCGCTTCCCTTAGGCATCTGATTAAATTCCCTGGATTCCTCAGCAGTCTTCAAACCAAAATTTCCCTTCCCCCACAATGAATAACTGGCAGTGTTTCTTTAGCATCCTACAGAATCATATAAACTCAATCCAACAGGCTGGGCAAATCCAGGATGTCAGACCAGAGGAAGGTTTTGTTTTGTTTTGGTTTTGGAGATGGGGGTCAGGGTAAGCAAGGAATTGAAGGAACTGGAGGTATACTACAGGGGCATATTGTAGGTGATTAATAAATATTTGTTGATTGAATAATTAAAAGAGAACCTCAGTATCTGTTTAGCCATTGGCTGAGAAGAGTAAAGATCAGATTATAAAATTTTAGAGTCAAAGGGCTCTTATTTTAAGGATAAGAAAAATGAGAGCGGAAGTGATTTGCTTAAGGTCATACAACTAGTGAGTCGCAAAGTCAAGAATAAAGATCCCATATTTTCTGACTTTTTTAGTCTGGTGCTCTTTCCTTTATATCATGCAGTCTCAATTTTATCTTTCACCCAGCTAGAGGAATCTAAATGCAATTCACCAATGCAATGCACTAAGTAATCTGGGCAGATAAAAAGATAAATTAGTAACATTCCTTACCCAGGAGGAGTCTGTTATCTTGTAGGTTCCTACCTTAAATAATTGTTAATTATGTCTTCTTTTCTTTCAAATATGCCCACTGTATTCTAATGACTTCTCATCAACTCCCTTTTTATCGATCATTAAATTAGTTTCCTTCTTTGTCCCCAGAAATATCTTTGGTCTCCAGGGATTGAAAGATGAAAATTAGGGGATGATTTATCATGGAATCTCAGAAGTGGAAAATACCTTAGAAATTATGAACTATAACTACTATAAATGAAACTGAGGCCTAACCAGAGAGGAGAATTGACGTGTTTTGAGCAATTAGGATGAACCTAATTCCAGGGCTTCTTGCCTTTAAGTTCAATGTTACTCCCTCTAGATAGACAGAATACACCCAAATACAGAAAAGGCAAGCACTGACTTAACTTCCTAAGAAGAAGCTTGTAATTCATCTTTGTGTTCTCTCTCATTCTTCCTTACTCTTTTTTACTTTCCATTTTTCTTTTCTCCTATGGCTGAGACTCTAGGTCTCACAATTGTTTGGTCTGACCAGTCACATTCCAGATTAAATAGGTTTCTAATTCTTCTCTATACAACTAGCTTTTGGAGGTAATAAGGATACTCATCAAACCAGAAGAGATTGGTATTAGAAACCTGTCACCTCATAGACTGCTGTTGTTCCAGTGAAAGAGCAATCCCTATTTGGTAGAGACCCTAGAAACAGAAGGTATATGTGCTAGAGCAATGTTATAATGGACGTACGGGGATCTGTCATTTGAAAGAAGTTAAATATTTGTAAAATTATTTGCTTCAGAACTGTGATTAAAAGAAAAGAATTCTGATGGAGGCTGTTCTCAACACTAAGTGAAAAAGGGACTACATTTCCATCAAAACAATTCCAAGATCATGTTTCCAATCATGTTTTTCAAAATTCTATTTCATGCTAATATGGAAATGTTTTACATAATTGCACATTTATAACCTATATCTGATTGCTTACCATCTCAGGGATGGTGAATAGGAAAGAGGGGACAGAATTTGAAACTCAGAACTTTAAATAAAAATGTTAAAAAATCTGGGTGGGGGGGAATCCCACATTATGGCCTCTGTTGTGGATTCATTTTGCTTCACAATATTTAAAAACAAATAAACCAAAGAAAAAAAACCACAAAGATTTCCATCACCAACACCCTCCATACCTTTCTCTAAGTTTTTAAGATTGGGAGGGTTAGGAAAAGCCTGGAGATTTAGTAAAAGTGACAGCAAAAGAAGAGGATCATTGAAATATTTTTATTTTAAATTCACAGAAGAAAAGAGAATTTAATTCAAAAAAAAGTTAAGAAGGAAGCAAAGACAAGGAGAATTTTGAAAAGTAACATGGTATTTATTATATTCATTAAAAATGAAATGGTGAGTCAGTTTCATACACAATCCTCTTTGTTATGCATTTGGAAACACTGGCATTTAAATTCAGAATTTCAAAAATTAGATTTAACAATACTATGTCAATAAGAAAGTTAAACTTATATAGAAATATCACACCCAAGACAGTCTTTATATCTGGGGGGGAAGTGTAAAAAAAGTAGATATCATAAACATTCCTGAGCCTTGAAATGATGATGCCGATTTTCACCACATATGTGTTGAGTCACTCTCTAATTATAGAAACTAGAATACATGCTGGGGTATCACCTTTTATCTCACCCCACCAGATCCAACCTGTTGCCAAGGCCTGTGATTTCACTTTAACAACATTCTCTTCTCTCCTAACATAGCCACCACTCTAGTGCAGGCCATTATTACCTCATGCCTGGACTACTGCAATAGTTTGTTGATAGTTCTGCTTGTCTCAAGTCTCTCTCCACTCCAAACTAAGCTCTACTCAGCCATTAAAGTGATCTTCCTAAAGCAGAGGTCTGATCATGTTCTATTCAATAAACTCTAGGATCAATACAAAATGCTGCCTCCTCTTTCCAGTCTTTCTACCTTACTCTTCAACCCAGTGACACTGTCCTCCTGGTCGTCCACAAACAAGACTTTCTGTCTCTTAGCTTAGGGAATTCTCTTTGGCTGTCCTCCATGCCTGGAATGTTTTCCCTCCTCTGCTCCTACAGACCTCCCTACCTCCCTTTAAGTTCCAAATAAAATTCCATCTTTTATAGGAAGCCTTCCCCAACACCTCAATTCTAGTGCCCTATGTTAATTATTTCCTTTTTATGCTGTTTATAGCTTGTTGTGTGTGTGTGTAACACACACACACACATATGCTTATGTATTATCTCTCCCACTAGATTGTAAGCAGGAACTATCTATCTTTTGTCTCTTCAGTATCTTGGCACTTAGCACAGTGCCCAGTACATAGTAAGTGATAAATATTTAACATAATAATAATATTTATTAATAATAAATGTTTACTGATTGATAGATATGGTCTCTTAAAATGCTTCTACTAGCTTAGACCAGGTCATCTCTCTAATTATCTGAAGAAAAATTCAAAAATGTCAGTAGAAGAGGCAGATATAAAAAAGTTAGGTAGTTTGATTTAGGTGGGGCCAGTCATAAAATAGAAGTGTCTTGGTTCCTGATCCCACATTTAGTTTACTTTTTGAGCAAATGGCCTTCCTCACACTGAGCACCCTACTACATTTCAATTTTTCTCCAAATACAGGATTCTTTTCCATTTGCACATCAGGTACACATTCATTCCTTTTCATCATAAGGCTTGAAGCTATACCGAAAGACTAAATGCTTCCAAAAAAAAAAAAAAGGCACAGATTTCCCCAGACTTCATTGATCTCCTTTTGCTTTTCAGGCACAAATTTCCCATCTTGAACATCACTAAATGCTATTTAGTAGCTAATTAACTTTCTGTGCTGAAGACCTTCTCTAATTGCACTTCTTTCACCTTCTTAAGTCTGGGCCCTCCAGGGATGTATAGCTGTCCTAGGGCATTTGTTGTGCTCACTCCTATCTCATAGGCACAACTTCCATTCTGACAACAGACTGCCGATCAAGGTGGAAGAGGTCAAGGGGGACCAAATTAGGGACCTTTATCTACTGCCAAACTTTCTTTGCCTAGCTCCATTAAAACAAAAAGAGAAAAAAGGTTATGAAAAATAATTTCCCCCTTTGCACTCAACAGGACAATGGGAGAGCTATATTCCTCTATACTTTGGAATAGCTGATTTATTCTCTGAAAAGCTCATACCAAAACCTGTTTATATTTTAACTGCACTAGCATATCCCATCCATCAAACAGAGAGATAATCAGAAAATAAAAGCTTTTGATTAGCACTTGCATAAATCATTGCAAATGTCAATTATTGCATGAATATCATGCTTAGAGGCAAGTAGCAGCAAAAGCACTTGCTTTGATTCCCTCCCACCTCCACTTTGAACCCCAAACTCCTTCACTAACTTCATTAAATAATCACCAGAGTTCCTGTTTATAGGACTTTTTTGCACAAAAGGCTTGTTAAGCACATTTCTTAGCTTAAATTCACTTCACAAAATTGACATACTATTTGATTATACTTTCAGAGTATAACTTTCAGAGTATAACAGAGTATACTTTCAGAGACTAACCTTGCTATGTTTTTGACTATTACAAATAAATCTATTTTCAAATCAGATATCCAAGAAGTAGAATTCTCAAATGTGCTACCATCATCCAAGAAAATACAAGGCCCACTGAATTCATGACATCATATATCACAAGTACAGAGTAGTGGCCTTTCTTCCTCACAAAAAGTTTCATCTGCAAATAGACAACATGGACTTAGTGGGCAGCATTCATTTCCAAAGTAATCACTACTCTTCTTTCTTGCCATTCTAAAATGTGCAGAAATTCAGTAGTAGCTCTGACCAGAGGAATTCAAAATAAAGATTTCTGCCAGTTCTAGGAAATACTCTGACTGCCCCATGCTACCTGAGGTTTTTTTCTTCCTGTGAAAGGTAGGGCTATAATGTCACAAAGAATGATTGGGTAGGATAGACTTACTGATCTTGAAGATCTATATCTAAAATTTATTTCTATTGAATGGAAAAAGTTTGGTACATCTGACACCGTCACTAAAATCTGTGTACAGTTCTTTATTCAACAGAAGGCGACAAACTCTTTTAGGGCAACAGTGAGGCACATATGCCTACAAGTTCTATTTGTTTCTGAAGTATCTTCCAGAAGCAGAGTGCACAACTACTGTCCACTGCATCTTATCTACGGTTTGGTGAGTCATCAGCTTAACTTCTGCAGCAGCACAAGATAGTCTAATAAACAGATTAAAAGTTTACAGGGACTGATCTATGGGGTTGTATACCAAAAATGCATCGTCCCTCTAGTCATTGCCCTTTAGGCTGCTTAGTTTACCAATTTCCTTTTCTTTAGATACCTTACAACAAACCACTCTGAAATCATTTGGCTACTAACTAGAGGTAAGGAAGTTCTCCATCATCTTCAGAAGTAACTTCATACATCTATCAGACATCTAAGACCAAGCTGGAATGTGCAGATTTTAGATGATTTTCTATCAAGAAAGAATCTGGCTTCCAAGTAATGCCTGGGCAATTCTTCCAAATCCAACTAACAGAGAAAGATCACTCTCAAGATGCCTTGTTTGAGAGGAAACAATCCACTTCTTCAATAAAGAGTTGTTTCCAAGCAATAGTGTTATACAGATAATTCTCATTTTATATAAGTGGACCAGTCCTCAGATTAATATGTAAAGTGATTTTTACATAGTGCCCTTGGACAAGAGGAAAGGAGAGAGGGAGGCAGGAGGGTGTCAGCAGCACAGGGTTCAAGGCCATTTGGGGGTAGAGATAGAGAAGTCAGAACAAGAGGAGGGTCATGGTGGGGTTTAGAGGGTGAGAGGGAAGAGAACAGAAACATGGAAGCTAAACACAGACAAGAGAGGACAGGCAACATAGGGGACAGATATGTGGTACCTGAACTCAGACATACAGGAGACAGTCATAGGTGGTCCAACACAGGCCAAAGCAGGGCAAAGGTCTCCACTCTCTTTGATAGTAGTGGTGTCTATTCTTCTGCTTTCATTTGGGGGACTATTTCTTTTTTAGGGTTTTTTGGATTTTTTTTTTGATGGGGGGCAGGGTGGAAAGTGGGGAAGGCCACAGAGTGCCAAGCAAAGGGGCAGGAAGTGACCATAGAGCACAGAACTGAAAAGTAAAGTTAACATATGTGTTTTCTGGGAATACAGATTTCTTTCAGAATTCTTTTTGTAAAGTTGAATTTGCATAATGTGAATTTATGTAAAGCAAGTACTGTCTAAAGAATGGGCATAGACAGGGAATTCCTCTAGTTGTCAGGTAACCATTATTTTTTCAAAGAGGTAGAAAGAAACTAAGAAGTAGTAAGGAGCCTGACACAGATTTGAGTTGGTAACTATAACTAGGGACCTGGCATTGTGAGAATCTGCCTGGTAGCACTATATTGGTATTATGTAGAGCTGGTACCAAAAAGCTAGAAATACGAATGGGCTTAAGTTGCAATAGTAAGTATTTCATTTATGGCTGTAGAAAAATTAGGTTGGTAAAACCATAATTTACTGAAACCCACAGGATTTTCCCCCAAGAGATGTCTTGTTGTTTTATTATTTCTAAAAGGAGAGAGCTGTCTATCTAGCCTGAAAAGTGAACAATAATTTGAGTCAAAGAAGGCCCTGGTCCCTTGATGATTTGGAAGCCATAGTGAAGAGTTTGGTTGCCTGACATTTGAGTGTGGCTTCAAAAAGGGGAGGGGAGAGAAGGCGGGGGAAGGGTATAGGGGTGGAACAAATGGGACAATTAAAGGTGAAGTGAAAAGGAAACTGAACATTTTCTCCTTCATAATTTTCTTCTTCTTTATGTATGTAATATATTTAAAGTACTTCCCATGGGATTTATTTTAGGGATTATTAGCAAGTATCTTTGGAATAACATTTACTCTTGGCTGACAGCCAAAAGTCCCTTATTTTAAAATCACTTTTTAAAAATTTTGAATTCTCGTCTTCAAATTTACCTTGAAACATGTCCCCTCCTACAGCAACAGTTAAATGATCTGCCCATGCTTTCCACTGCTTCCCCCTCCTGATGACACTGCTTCCCTCGCATCCTTTCTACTACTGGTTACATTTTCTCTCATACACTCTAATTTGATCATGGAGGAACAGGTGGAATACTCCTTGTTTCTCAATGCCACTTTCAGACCCTCCATGAACCATCTTCACAAAGCAACCTCTACTCTTCGATAAGGTTCACCCTATCCAAATTTATTACCTAATCCTCCTTCCTGCCTTAATGAGTTTAGCACCTGGCTCATAATCTTTCTTTCCTCCCCATCTCCTGCTCTCATAATAGTGGTCTTCAACATAAAATATTGATGTTCTAACAAATTACCCTAACTTTCCAGTTTTTCCATCTACTTAATCCCCATAACCTATTCCTCCTCACCTCAAACATACACAAAGATCATGGTCTATACATATATACACTTCACCTCAACTATACATATACTGACCATGCCAATATAATGACAAGTGGTCACTGCTATTTTCTTGAAATTCCCTTATCTGACCAAAACCTTTTATCATTCTTTTTCTATGCCTTACAAACTAAATCCTGCCCTTTGCTCTCACTATGACTTTCATTCCCTCTACCCCTCAGTTCTTTCCCAGAACATTATCCCTTGTAATGGATACACTTTTCCCCTTCACTCTCATGACTGCTTAATGAACCAACTCAACACCACACTATACTCCAGCCTCAACTTTCTTATTCCCTTATTTTGTTTCTGATTAAGCCTTGCCAACCCTGTATTGCTACTATGATGTCTCTTTTGCTCCTACTCACGTACTGCTGAAAAGAGCTTTAGGAAAACACAAAACAATGTCAATTAAGCCCACTACAAATTTAAGTTTTACCAACTGGGACTTTACTGCAGCTAAGTAAACATTCTATTCCTCCTTAAATGATGTACTATCCCACTCGCTATAGTGGCTATTCCAAATTTTTCATTTTTCCTTCAAGCCTTTCCTGCATTCTTCCTCTTATGCTCTCAGCTAAGGACCTCACCTCACATACGGCAGAATAAATTGAGACCATTCACCAAGAGCTTCCCCTATACTCATCATCTCAAATCAATCAGACATCAGTAACATTTATGACCCCCAAACCTCCTTACTACTCTCAGTAGTCTTGCTGCCACTGTTCAACTTTAAGAAGGATATAGTTGATTCCTCAGGTTGAAAACTAAGTTCTTATATTCTAAACAAAAGAAAGGTAGGGAGGATTCTGTTTGAATGTGAGAAAAATGATTATTAATAACCAATGATTTGGGGAGACCCAGAGTTTCCCCTTTTTCTAAAGCCCTCACTTCAGAGCTCAGTCTCTGAAGGACATTGCTGATGAGTCTGAATTAACTTTTCCCTCAATCTTGTCTAGAACAATCCAACTTTATAAGGAATTTAATCTAGGGTGAAACTCCAGTTCATCCCATTATGTTCTGCTTAGGCTTGGGCTGGGGATATAAATTTTTTGATTAGATTGCCCAAAGCTGGGCAATTTAGAAGTTAATGACACAATCAATTACATCACCCAGCCCCTCCTTAGAATAGGTTCAACTCTCCTTGTAATATTCATTCTTCTCATTACATATTAACCAATCAGTGTTGATTTCTACCCTCTACCCTGTTTTCCAAGGGCATATAAACTGTGAACCCACTGAAATGAGTCACTTTTGGTACAAGAGAGACAGTCAAATGACCATTCCTTTTATTAATAAAATGATTAATTACCCAGAAACTATGTCTCTCAAACTTTTTAAACATCACAGATGATCCAATGACTTAATAAATCAATTCAAATGTAATACTTTTAACTACAAACTTTATAATACTATAAACTATAAACTTTAGCTAGAAAAAGGAGTTTCTCAGGAAGGTTATGAAAGTAAAATATTTGCCTTTTAATCTAAGGTTATTCTTCAAGAAAAACTCAGTGACCCACTCCTTTAAATACTCATATTCTCTCTCTCTCTCTCTCTCTCTCTCTCTCTCTCTCTCTCTCTCTCTCTCTCTCTCTCTCTCTCTCTCATAGTTTACTTTGGCTGGGTTGTGTTCTTTTGGGGTTTTTTTGCAGTTAGAGCCATACAAAATAAAAGTCTCAACTAATTATGCTAATTACAATCAAGTCAAGTAAAATCCAAGTCCCTTGAAAGACATAAAGATTGTCTTTGTTTCTGCAGTGTGGGTTCCAAGCTGTGAGGTGGGAATTTCATAAAGACTTTTCACACCCCCATCTCCCCCAACAACTTTACCAACTCCCTATATTCTGCTCAGCACTTAAGCAGTAGTCCAGTCCACCTGGACAAGGGAAAGCTCTTTCAGTCGTTAAAATGGTTTTTTTTTTCTTACAAGATGTGTTTCTGAATCAAAGAGAGAATAAATTTGAGATGAAAGGGAGATACTATTATTATTAAAATCAAAGTTTCCAATTGACTGTAAACAAGGTTATAATGCCAATACCTCCTCCCTCCTTCCATCCAAAAGAGTCTACGTGCGAGGCATTGTAAGGAGATAGAGTGATTAAGATACAGTCTCTGATCTCAAGTACCTTTAAAAAAAGAAAAAAAAAGGGTTGACACTTATACAGTTAGTTATAAAACAAGGTGTAAAAGTAGAATAATAATGTTAACACAGTGCTATTTCAAGTTGAAAGTGAATAGTTTGTATATATACATATACAAACTTTCTTGAGCCTCAACTGTCTGGCAAGAGTGTAGCATATACTATTTCAGATGAAGGGAAAATTATTTTGGGCTTCATCAAGGAGGTGAAGGAACCATTTCAATGTACTTAGGCAATGTGAGACAGTGAATTGAGTGCTGGCTTTGGAGATAAGAAGACCTAGATCTGAAGCACACCTCTGCTCCATACTAGCTGTGACCTTGGGGAAGGTACATCACCCCTTCTTCACTTTAGTCTCCATTTATGACATGGCGATTATAATACCTCTAGTACAAACCACATGGTTGTTATTTGGCTTAAATAAGATAATGCATGTAAAATGTTTTGCAAATTTTAAAGAGCTAAGTGTCAGCTATTATTTTACTTTCCTCTGTACAACTGGCATTTTATAATATTTAAACATTTGCTTATGTGTAAATAGGAAAGCAAATTATAGAAGGTTAAGAGTTGAAAGAAAATGTAGAGATCATCTAGTTCAACCCCATCATTTTATAGTTCAGGAATAAGACCTAAAGAGAATAAGTGATTTGGCCATCATGACTGCTGAGATCTTCTGAACGCCAGTTGGATGTGCTTTTTGATGTAATGCATCACTGATTTTGCCCAAACGGTAAATAGTTCAAAATTATTTTAAAACATTATGACTATTCACCTGGACTTGAGATAACTAGGAAAAAACAAACTAGCGCTTTCTTTCTTTCTCCCATCATCTCCCATCACCTTCCAAGGTCAGTTATCACCTTTATGCACATAACTTCTAGTCTCTCATATCAGTTTTCATGCCACACCATGAACCAACAGCCTAGCAAGGATCTCCACACAGATGTTCCATCAGACATTAGCATTTCAAACTCAACATGTAGGAAATGATACTCATTACCTTACCCACTTAACTCACTCTACTTCCAAACTTCCTGAGTTCTGCTGAGGCTACCACCATCTTTCCACTCACCAAGGCTTACCACCTTGAAGTCATCTTTATGTGCTTCCCATTTCCCTAGTCCCTCCTCCTCCAAGGTCAATCAATTGTCAAAGTTTGTTAATTCTCCCACCATTTCCCTCACTTCCACTGTCTCTCCATTCACAATGTCATCATCCTAGTTCAGGTCCTCATTACTTCCTGCATAAACTACTGCAAAAGCTTCTTTTCCAATCCATCTTCCAGACATGTCAAAAAAAATCTTCCAAAAATAATTGCCTGACCCCAGCACTGCCCTGTTAAAGAATCTTCAGTGATTTCCTACTTCCTGTAAGATTAAATGCAAATGCCTCAGCTTGGCATTTAAAACAATCTGGCTCTAACCTTCCGACAGAAGAGATCTTACTACTCCCTAAATTATGTATTCTTGTCCCACAGCTCAGAATTTTCTCATTCCTTGCCCCAACTCTTAAAATCTCTAGTTTTCTTCAAAATGATACAATCCTTGTCCTTAAGAAGTGTATATTCTATCAGGTGAAACAATATATCCTCGTGTAAGGATGAGTTTGGTTAATACTTATTCAGTCAAGTCACCCTACCACTTAAAGTAAATCATAAAATGCTCAATCAATTAACCATAGGTCTTAGACTAAATGTGAAAAGTTTCTGAAAGCTAAAATGATGTCAGAAAGGAATGCTGTTCTAAATGACTGATCTTCCCAGCGTCCAACAGAAAAGCACTGGGTTGATAGAATTCAAGAAATTGGAGTAAGACTGGTGTTTCTGCTAAAGAAGAAACTATCTCTGTGAAAAGAGAGGATTCACATTTTGAGCCATGGTCAGATCTCCTTGTCCCCACTCCATCCTGGTTGGAAAAGGACCTTGATAGTTTAGAGGGGTCAGAAAATTATAGACTTCCTATAGTCTCATCAACATCTAAATACCATCTGTTTGGGACATGAGAGGATGGCACTACGAGCCAAGGACAGACAGGAAGCAGATTCAACATGCTGAAAGGGAACTTTCTGAGCACCTGAAGGATGGTAGAAATAGACTTCCAGTAACTAGGAGCTGTAAGTTGCCCCCTTTGCTGCATGGTATTCTATAATTTTGAAACTACCTTCCCCTGGACTCTGTATATACTTATGGGAAAGTACGTCACAAACATGGGGGAATGTTTTCTACACTCTGCTTTTACTGTACCACCTTTGTAAATATCCCTGTCTAAAAACTAATTAAGGCTGGTGACCAAATTAATCAGTTGACTCTCAACTAATAATTGGGGGAGGAGGAGGAGGAGGAAAGGAAGCAAAAAGAGTGCCGGGCTCAAACTAATGACAATACAGAATCACCTGTGATTCAAGTGTACCTTTAGGACCCAGAGTGGGAAAGGAAATCTTGTTCTGGGACTCATCTGTGAGAGCAGAAGTTAGGGAAAGGAAGTTTGGCACTTATATGGGCCAAAAGATAAAAAAAACTTCACAAAGCAAAGCACATTTTAGGAGGAGCAGGGCACTAGCAGCGGACAGTAATCAGGGAAAGGATATAGCATTTGAGCTGGGCTTTGAGGAGGGTAGGATTTCTAAGAGGCAGAAGGGGGAAAGAAAGCATTCCAGGTATGGGGAATAGTCTGTGAAAAGGCATAGAAATGAGAGATGGAATGTCATGTGTAAGGAATAGCAAAGAGATCCATCAGATAGACTGAGGCATTCACCTGGGGAAGTAGTATGTAATAAATTTG
Source organism: Potorous gilbertii (assembly GCA_028658325.1). NCBI lineage: Eukaryota > Metazoa > Chordata > Mammalia > Diprotodontia > Potoroidae > Potorous > Potorous gilbertii. The sequence continues at coordinate 499,604,713 of CM053770.1, forward strand.
GAAGGAGAGGGAGAGTCAAACTGTAAACTCTATTACACAATTTAAAAAAGTATTGCCACAGTAACAGAATAATCAGTCCAATCACCATTTTAAATTAGGGCTTTAGGGTTTATAAAGCAGAAGAACTTAATTTTCAAGGGTTTTGACATCAGACAAAATCAAAATCACAATATGGTGAATATTTTGATGCTAAAACCTACTCATGGTGTTCAACAGTTATCAGACCTGGTGTGAAGTGGAAATTTCTTGTAAAAGGATTTTTTGTCCCTCAAAATAACCAAGAAATATATTATTATATCTTCATTTAAATTGAAGTGAATTTCCCTGATATTCCCCACACTTCAAGAACCATTCTAAGTGCATTGTTTCCCATGGACTTAAAATAGGGATATTTCTAAAGCTCAAGGTTTTATAGATATGAAACTACAGCTGTAAGAGAGTTCATGAAGAATTTTCAGATCACTAATCCCACAACTTAATAACATGAGAACTTTAACTAGTTCCATTTCTGCCCAGGGCCTTCTTTAGAGTAGCCTAGTGACCCTTCACCCCAGAGGCTCAACACATTGGTGGACTTGGGGTGGGCACCTGACTGATTTAGCCTACTGCAGCTCAGAATCCCCAAGCTCAAGCAATTTATCAGCCTCAGTCTCTCAAGCAGAAATCTATAGTGTTTTGTAAGAGAAAAAAAATCAGCAAGGGTCAGAGGTTCTAAGAAGTTCATTTTCATTCAAAAAAAGAGGAAAGGGCCCACAGATCCAAAAGTTTACAGTGGTTTTCTTTGCAATAGTAAAGAACTAGAAACTAAGGAGGTGTTGATTAACTGGGGAGGGCAAAACAAGTTATAATATGCAAATATAATGGAATACTATGTGTATATACTTATATATTATAATTATATATTCATAAATTATAAAATTATAATTATAATTTATAAATTATGAAAAAGATGGGTTCAGAGAAACCTTGGAAGACTCAAATGAACTGATGATGTAGAGTGATGTGAGAACACCTGGAACAACAAATACTTTAAGAATGCTGAGTATTGTTTTATGGTAATCACTCTACCCTACCTGAGGGAAGGCTTCAAAAAGCAGGAAAGTAGATTTATTTGCCCTCCAAATGAAGCTTGCAAACTCATACTGACTTTTTCCCATATTAATACATATGATTACTATTAATACATGTGTTCACTGATGGACTTAGTTAACTAACACTATAGCTCACCTCAGGTTGGGTACAATACTAGTATTATGTGCCTTAGTCAATGTTCTCACTTTTCCTTAAGTAGGTGATTTTTGCTGCATTTCTAGAGGTTCTTATTAGATATAATTTCAAAATGGGGGTCAGGAGAACCCAGGTGCTTTCACACAAACTAGCAAGTCATGCCCCATGTCTTAGACAGCACCTAGAATTTACTTACTGAGTCACTGACCTTTATTCACTATATTCTTAAGAGTGATTTCTTTGGATCAAGGAATAGATCAGCTTTGCTCATTTTCTCATTTGCTCATCATATACCCAGGAAGGTATATGATGTCCTTCATTCAAGCTTTTCCTATCCTTGAAATGCATTCATTCATTCAAAAGCATTTATTAAACTCTTACACTGCACCAAGAGCTAGAGATGCAAAGATAAAAAACAGTTTCTGCCCTCAACTACTTTACATTCTAATGAGAATAAAATGAATACATGTAAATACACACATTTTGTGTGTGTGTGTGTGTGTGTGTGTGTGTGTGTGTGTGTGTGTGTGTGTGTGTATACACGCGCGCACACCTGTGTAAAACAAGGTGATATGGAAGGAGAAGCAAAGGACAGGATTTGTGTAGGATCTAGGTTCTAGGAATCTAGCCAAGCCTAGAAGGAAGCTAGGAATTCTAAGAGACGGAATTGAGAACATTTTTGGCATAGGAATAAACTTTTTTCTTTCTAAAGTTCAACTTGTGTCATGTCCTCTGATCCACCTAGGTTTAAAGTGTTTTCTTTCTTAATTTTCCTAGATCACTTTGCTTAGATCTCTCCTTTGGTAACATCACTTCCTATCTTATATATTATACTTATCTGTAGTAATAATGTCATATCATCACTCCTTTCCCCTTTCTCAAATGTGCTTAATAAATGTTTGTGGAACTGAATTTTATACTTTAATTTATCCTCTTACTCATAAGTTTATCTTCTGAAAATCCTTGGCTTCCTTCAAGACTCAGTTCAAAGACCAACTTCTGCATGAGGCCTTTTCTTGGTCCTTTCAGATTCTAAAGCCTTTGCAAGTTCCTAAGGTTAGTTCCCATCTACTTTATCTTTTATTTACATCTTGTTTCTCTCACTAGAATGTAAGTTTTTTAAGTTTATGGCATTCTTTGTATCTGTAGCTTTAGTACAGTGTGTGGCAAATGGTAAGTGCTTACAAAAAATGTAGACTGACTGATTCCCTAATTCCTAGGAGAAAATGGGTGAAAGTCTCAGTCTCTCTCTCTCTCTCTCTCTCTCTCTCAATAACTGGAAAAACAATAATCTGTGGGTCATTCCTAGAGGTGTTTTTTTCTGAATTTAAAACCAGGAAATGTGAGTTTACATGAATCAACAACCAAAGTGATCAGTTAATGAACATGAATTTATCAAATCTCTTCTATACTCGACTGTGCTAGGTGCTAGGGATACAAAGATAAAATACTCTCTGTTCCAGTCAGAGGCCCTTCCCTTTGATTGGATGGTAGAAGACTCCTCTTAGAACCTCCATTTAAGGGAGGTGCTTGGACAGTCATTTCTTTATTTTCCACCAGGATGCACTCCTCTGAACTTCTCCATCTTGCCCCATGCCCCTTCAACATGCAGGTTTTTTACATATTGTTTTCCCTATTAGAAAATAAGGTCTCAAAGAACAGGACCTGTCTTCCTTTCTGTTTGAATTTTCATTCCTAGCATTCAGCACAGTGCACAGCACATAGAGAGCACTAAATAAATGCTTGATGACTTGAGACAACAATGACTTCAAAGTAATTTACATTCAATAGAAACAGACAACATATTCACAAGCATATTATATACATACATAAATAAACAATATAACTATTTATGTATGCTATATTTATGTGTGTACACATGCACATATATGTATGCACATGCACAGAGGTAATAATGGAGGAGAGGCACTAGCAGTAAGAGAGTCCAATTAGGACTATTACAGTAGTCTAGGTGAGTGGTAATAAGAGCCTAAACTAGGTTAGTGGGATATAAGACCACACATTTCAGATGACTTGGAGGCAAAATAGATAAGATATGTCAATTAATAAAGGGTAAAGGAGAGTTTGTAGTTGAGGTCAATTAACGACCCGAACCTATTTCTTACTTGTAAAACACGGTTATTATAAAGAAATATTTTGCAAGTCTTAAAACACTATAGAAACGACTTTTAATTATTACAGGATGGTAGTTTTTCTCCAAAAGTTCACCTTCACACATCAGGCAAGGTTTTTGCCAGACTAATAGTCTTTTAAATGAGGGAGAAATGAGAACTATCCAGCTTTATAGTCTGCTTAAAGACCCCTTTGTTCCAACTTGGATAAAAAAGGTGAATCTGTAAGGTGCAGAGGTGGCCTGGATTGGACTACAACCTACATGTCAGAAACTGGTTTTTTTATCTCTTCATTGTGATTTCTCAGGTCCAAGCATGGATGTGCAGACAGGAGCACACACACATTACAAACACCCACACCCATGAACACCCACATGGTTGCCTGGGCCTACAGAAGCTAAGTCAATTCTAGTTCAGGCTATCTTTTCCGTCTGAACTATGCCTGATCCTTTGGAAAACCTTTTCAGAACAAGATGGGTATAAACTTGGCCTCTGTGGGGAGGCACTGCTGTTCTCAATTTCCATTACTGTCACTTCTGCCACCCAGGGGTGAGAGAAGTAGTCTAAGTTTCTAAGGGGGAACCGTGGCCCCAAAGCAGACAGAGATCCACACTAATAAATCTAACACTTGGCCCAGGATTTGCTAATTTATCTCCTGCTTCTAGTATTGGTTTTGTGGCTTTTGTTAAGGGAAGTGAGGTTCCCAAAATGTAATCTCTTGGAGTTGAAAATATAGCTCAAGCACCATCTTCTACATGATGTCTTCCTAAATTACTCTGCAATTAACTATTTTGTATTAATCTGTATATACTTATTTACGTGTTTAAACGTCTCCTAGTGAGTATGGATTCTATCGTTTATATCTGTAAACCCCGTCCCATCAAAGTACCTGACACACAGTAAGTGCTCAATAAATGTTTGTTGGTTGAATCATTGACTGGCATTGCCTTTGGGAGTGTGGAATAAAAAGATGTTGGCAACCTTTTATCTGCCAAAGACCCATGATGAACAGCTAAAAAGTCAATGAGGAAGATTGCAGCTAAATGAAAACAGAAACTGATCACACAGAATGAATATATGCCAAGCCAATGCTGCCCACGGATCCTCATTCTATCCTTTTCTTATTCCTTTCCCCTCCAGCTTGGGTAACCTCGGCTGCCTTAAAGTGGTCTCACTTTAATGTTAAGGTTAAAAAGGGGAAAACCTGTTTGGGAAGAAGGACAGTAAGGGACTGTATGGGTGGAAGCAAAAGCAGTACTTTCCTTTCTACAGAATCTGGACTTTGCTGCTAATGCAGGAAAGATAAGTCCAAAAGAGAGGTAGAGGGAAGAGGTGGCTGACTCAGCAGGCCAGGAGCAGTCCTCAGCCTGTTCTAGGAGTAGCCTGCCATCTGCTGGGCACCCAAAGAATTGCACTGATTGAATGAAGCTCTCCATGGGCACTGATTTTTTTTTTCTTCTCCAAAGGTAACTTTCTCCACCTGTCATCTGCTTCAAGATACAGAAGACAAAGTGGATAACACAGCATAAGTAAATCAAAGTGGAAGTGAGAATGATGCCATAAAAACTGAAAGAAACCAAATAACTTCCTCTTGCAAATAACAAAGGGCCTTTCCACCTGGATCTAAACAAAGGCACATTATTCAACAGCTCAGGGAAACTAACAAGGTATGGACAAGTATATGTGATCTTCATAACCATTATAACATAAGGCTCTCTACCAATGTGCTTCCTTGGACTTGATAAAAGACATTTCCAAAAGTATAAAATGCAACATCTCAAAATAATGTGATATCCAGGAAAGTCACCAAGTTCAAATTTATGGCCACCTGAAGTTGTAAAAAGGAGAGCTTCCATTCTGCTCCACCACTTCCCCTACCCCCCAAAAAAGAAATCATGGTTAGCAGAGGGTGAAAACAAAAATAAAATCACAGTCTAAGTAATAGTTAACACACTGATCGTAAGGGAGATGTGGACTTAACATAGTGTCACTTGATACCCTTTCACAGAAACTTGGAAGCCTGCCAGTCACAGAGAGCTAGCTTAACTACCAAAAATAATCTTCCCAGTATTTCAATATTTACAGAAAGCAAGACAGATCCTGATACCTTCAAATTCTACTCTGTTCCACCACCAAACCCCTAATTCCTACGCATAGGTCTCTTACAGCTATCACCTACAAACAGGACAAGTTTACTATAAGAACCAGACTACAGGAGAGCCCTTGCATTCCTGCACTCATGAATCCTCTCTTCCCACCCTTCTTCCACCCCCACCCTGATTCCTGTAAAATATCTCTTGGTGCACCTGTTAGGACACACTATATTACTTCTACCTAACCTTTTAGAAATATTCCCCCCAATTTCTAGTCAAAGGATATGAAATGAGTTATAAAAAAAGGATGTTAAATCACTAAATACAAGAGAAGGCAAATTAAAGCAACTTTGAATTTTCTTCTCACAATCAACAAATTGGCCAATAAAAGAAGATAAAGTTGCCAGGACTATGGCACACTAATACAATATTAATGGAGCTATAAATTAATACAAACATTTAGGAAAACAATTTGGGATTAAGGTGTGAGAAAAGCAACTAAACTTCATACTCACTGATCCATCAAAAATCATAAACCTTATATTGTATTTCTTTCAAAGACAGAACAGCCCATATTAACAAAATATCAAGCCAGGAAGTGGACCTAACTTTGAATCTTGCCTCACTAACTAACCATATCATTCTAGGAAAGTTATTGGAGCTCTGTAAGCTTCAGTTTCCTCATCTGTAAAATGCAACAGTAGTAACAGCGCCAACTCCACAGGACTATTGTGAAGACCAAATGAGATAAAAGACATAAAACACTATAGAAACATTAGCTATTATTATACTCATTACAGTATTTTTTGTGGTATTAAAGAACTGGAAACAATTTTGATAGATTTAGCTCTTCTCAGCAACACAAGGATCTAAGACAATTCCAAAAGACTCATGCTGGAAAATGCTATCTACACCCAGAGAAAGTACTGTGTAGTCTGAATGCAAATCAAAACATATTATTTTCTTTTTTTCCCTTTCTAGTGTTTTTTCCTTTTGCTCTAATTTTTCATTCATGACATGACTAATGTGGAAATATGTTTAATATGATTGTACATGTGTAGCCTATATTAGATTGCTTGCTGTCTTGCGGAGGGGAAGAGAGAGAAGGAAGGAGAAAAAAATTTGGCACTAAAAATCTTATAAAAGTGAATATTGAAAACTATCTTTACATGTAATTGGAAAAAAATAAAATACTATTAAGTGAAAATTAAACTGGGAATAAATTGGGTGCTTATTTAGTCCACCCTCCACTAAACTAGCAAATTGATCTCCTAAAGTGCAGTTATGATCGTGTTAATTCCCTATTCGATAAACTCCAGGGGCTCCCTGTCACTTCCAGAATCAAATATAAAATCCTGCTGATGGCAATTAAAGTCCTTCATAACCTGGCCTCCTCCTAGCTTTTCAGCCTTCTTATACCTTGCCCTCCTCCCTTTCATTTAGTGATACTGCCCTCCTAGTTGTTCCTCACACAAGACTCTCCACCTCTCCACCTCCCCACTTCACCTATTTTCACTGCTGTGAATGCTCTCTCCTTACCTGTGCCTGTTGGCTTCAAAGTCCCAATTAAAATCCCATCTTTTACAAGAAGCTTTTCCAAATTCTCCTTAATGCTAATGCCTTCCATCTAACATGAGCTCTGATTCATCCTGTATATATTTTGTTTGTACATAATTGCTTTCATGTTGTCTCTCCACGTTAGACAGTGAGATCCTTGAGAAGAGGGGTTGTTTTCTGGTATTTCTTTGTATCCTTAGCACAACGCCGAGCACATAATAAGTGCTGAAGAATAGTTGAAATGGCGTAATTGGAATAATGGAAGGTTGTGCAGTACAAAATGACAAATGAATTCAAGGAAACATGGAAAGATTTGTATGAACTGACACAATGTAAGCAGAACTCAAGTATCAATATATACATAATAGCTACAATAATGTAAATAAAAGCATTATTAAAAGGAGGCCAAACTTTGGGCAACAGAATGATCAAATCTTAATCAAATCAAGGAATACACCTCTCAAAGGACTGGAAACAACGCAGATACCACTGAGGAATGGCAAAACAAACTGGTACCTGATTGTAAAGGAAACAGTACTGTGCTGTAAGAAATAGTGAATGAGGAATACAGAGAAGCATTAAATGACTTACATAAACTCAATCGAAGTGAAGTAAGAAGAATGAAGAAAACAATATACACAATTACCTCTAACAGTGAAAATGGAAAGAATAGCCACTACACAAAACAATAAAAAATGAATACTGTAAGATACTATAAGCATGGCCCCAAAGACACCTCCCCACACTGCTTTGCAGAGGTAGGAAGACCATACACATGCAATGTTGGATATATTTTTGATATATTGATCAGATTTGCTTATTTTTTTCTTTTAAAGATTTTTTTTTTGTTATAAGATATGGTTGTCTAGGAGGAGGGAGACAGTTACTGGGAGAAATTTTGATGATGTAAAAACAAGGAACCAATAAAAATTTATTTTAGGAAAAAGAAATACCTCTTTTAGCTCAGAGAAGGGTACTTTAAGGTCAGAATATTGCATACACTGTCAGGTAAGATCAATATATTTATTGGTTGTTTTTTACTGGATTGTTTTCTTTATTACAAGAGAGGCTGATTTCAATGATGAGGGAACTTCCAACATTTATAAATTTCTTCTCCTATGGTGTTTCCTGGTCCTGATGATTTCCTCTTGAGTGAAACATCTTTTCCTCAAAACCATTCTGGAAACCTAAGCAGCATTTCTTCCTAAATACAGATAGCAAGGTTTAAATTAGGTCACTTCTTAGGTGCTAATTCTATCCTTCTCTAGTTTTCTATAATCCTATGGTTATTACTTTTTTTCTCTCTTGACAATGATATAGGGTGAGGAAGTGGAATGGAAGGTCATATGTGGGCAATAGTACAAAAAAAAATTGGTCTGTCCCACATGCACACAGCCACAAACTTAATCTCCCTAAAGCCTAACTCCAATTAGTCACTATTCTTTTTAACAGCTTTCTGACAGTCAAATTAAGTCTAGGTCCAGCATGGCTCTCAAGATCTTCTTTAATATGGTCTCAACTTCTTTCTACAGGATTAGCTCTCACTATTTCCCCTCCAAGTGGATTACACTCAGCTGTGTGCTGGAGCCAGCTCCAACTACCTCTCATGAGTCAAATGTTATAATTTTCAGCATGAGCATTTACACCTCTCAGCAAACAGCATAAATCAGGGCTTGATTTATTGTTTTGTTGATTATATAGACTTAAAGTAAAGGAGAAAATGTTAATAATGCAGATTAGACTTAAAAATATGTCATACATACATTTTTGAGGATACAGTTATTAAATATTTGTCAGCAGACAAATATTCTTATACTTCAGTCAAACTGTTACTTCTTACTGCCTCCTGAACACATCATATACCTTTTTATTTATGCCATTCCTTTGGCCTGGAAGGTACCCAGACTCCACCTTAATCCCCTATTTTGTCAGAATCCTAACCACCTTTCAAAACACCTTTCAAAAAGTTGTTCCACCACCCTCCCCTCTGTCACCAAGTTCTTCCTGATCCCTTCCCAACTGGATACAGCCTATCTCACCAATGAGCTTACAGGGTCCTTCTTCTGTATATTATGGCACTTGCCACACAAATAAGCTCCAAAGGAACAAAGGCTTTTATTATTCTTGCTAGTATGTGGCATAGCTGTAACACCCAGAAAGCACTAAATCAGTTGAACTGATTTCTTCTCTTTCTTCTCTTATATCTGCCTGTCAGAGAAAACATTTTCAGGTTCCTAAAACTTAACTTGGAAAAGACAAAAGGAAGATGCCCTTTATGGTTACTTTTCAGAAAATGCTAAGGTTAATAGAACAGAATACTATAAAAGGATACAGATAAATTCCAAATAAAGCACCAAAAAGACACTTCACATTTGCTTCCCTGTAACTTTCAAGAGTGATTTCATCAGATATTGGGCTGCACTGTAATAGAAATGCCAAAGGTCCTGGGAGGCAGAATATGAATTCTCAGCTTCCCTTGGGCTCCCCTAAGGGCCATTAAGATCAGTTTAGCATCTCCAACACATCACTCACTTCCATGTTTCCTATAACTGCACCTGCTGTAGAGTCTGTCTAGACTCTCATTGGACTAGCGCTATTGATGAAAGCAGGTACTAAGGGGGTGCCATGAAGATGGGATTCAAGTGTTCCATGACCTGGGTACAACTCTGGTACTACTGCTATTGCTTCTGCCCTCCTATTCCTCAGGACAATTCAATACAGGGCTAATTTATAGATCAGACCCTTGGGGAGGCACCTTACAAAGGTAACATGCAACAGATTGGCAAAAGTTGCATCAAGATTCCCCAGAGGATCACCCTGGTTTATGAGTTGCAGTGGAAGAGGCTAAGAGAACACCTTCATTTTCCCTACCCTCTCACATTTATTTTATAATGGCAGAAATGAAGCTCCCAGGATTTTCCTCCATAAGCACCTGACCTTCCTGCTTTCTGGGACACAGAAAATTATTTGGTTATTGTTTCAATATCTACATAGCTTAAAAAGGAGGCTAGATGTTTTTGTTTTATAAGGGCAACTGATATTTAAAAAGAAATAAACAATAATGTTCCTAAAGACAACCCTCCCAACATATCTGATTCAGCATTGTCTTTTCAGAATTTTGTGCTTAATTAGTTTGACACATTTGTCCTCTCAATTTTCCTAGTGCGCTTATTAATAAGAGCTTGCTCCTTTCCCTTCTACTTCCCTTTATATTCTAGATGACTTTATTCATTAGAAAGAATCTTAAATTTTATTTACTTGGAATTCTGAATTTTACCTAGCTTTCTTGTATGCTGTCCTTTTTGTGCATGGTCCAGCCCAGTCAGATTGCTCTTGCTGCTCCTCTTATATGTCACTCCATTTCCCACGTGCTTGTACGCCTGGTGGGCACTTTCCTCATACCTACCTGTCTGTAGTCTCAGCGAATACACTGCTACCAATATGAAACGTTTCCTGTTCCTCTTAGCTTGCTGATCCCTTCCTCGAAGGACCTTTCTCCTCCTGAGAAAACAGCCTTCCCCTAAAATCACTTCCTATTCTTCCTATGTAAGTTTCTGAACAATACTCAATTAAATTGGAAATTATTTCAATTCTCTCTTAAGTAAGCAGTAATAGTATTCTATACGTAGTCCTAGTTATACCTTGATTGAATAGGTTTTGAGCCCAACTTAGACATTCATACACCTTGGATAGATCTTGGATATTCTGTGTTCCTCTAGGGCAAGGTCTTTCTTCTATTGCCTGTGTATGTTTTTATCAGTCACTGAAGAAACATTTATTAAGTACCTACTGTATGCCCGGCATTATGCTAAGGGCTGGGAATATAAAGAAAGGCAATGGGAAAAACAACATCCAAGCAACTATGTTACAAGATACACTTACATACATATACTTGAGATATACTGGAGATAGTTAACAGAAGGAAGGCACTCATAGAATTAAGGAAGATCAAGAAAAGCTCCTTTATAGAAGGTGGGATTTTAATTAGGACTTCAAGGAAGCCAGGAGATAAGAAGGGAGGGAATTTCAAGTACAGGGGACAGCCTGTAAAAATATCTGGAGGTGGGAGATGGAATGTCTAGTTCAAGGAAGAGCAAAGAGGTCACTCTCACTGGACTACAGAATACAGTAAGAAGTGTAAGGTTTAAGAAGTATAAGTAGGTAGAAAAGCGGCTTCTGAACAGTAAAAGTGAGAGGGAGTCAATGGAGTTTACCAAATAGGAGAAAAGACGGGGGACATGGTCAGACTTCCACTTTGGGAAGATCATTTTTGCAGCTCAGTGGAAGTTGGCTTGGAACCTGTGGTAGACCAACCTGCAGGCTACTACAGTGTTCTCAGTGTGGGGTAAAAAAGGCCTGATCCAAATCAATTAATAATCCCTAAAAATTTATCAAGATTACTATGTGCCAGGCACTGTGCTAAGTGCTAAGGATACAAAATGAGAAAAGAAAGACAGTCCCAAGTCTCAAGAAGCTTATAATCTAATAAGGAAAACAAAAGACAAAAACTGAAAAGCCAGGAAGGGGGCAAGATGGGACTAGACTTTGGAGACATGGTGGAGAAGTCAGGCAGAGTAGTCCCAAAGTAATGGAACCAGGTGAGAATTGAATTCACACAAACTTGGGAAGCCTTGTATGAATCAATGTAGACTAGAACCAGGAGAACAATTAACACAATAACCATTAACACGAGGAAGAAAATAATAAGAACTCTGATCAACACAGAAACTAGTGGTTACTTTAGATGACTGACAGTAATGTAGTTGCCACTTCATATTTGAAAAGTGATAGAATGTAGGTGTGAAATGAAATATACAAACAAAGCCAATGCTGTGATTCATTTTTGCTTAATTCTATTTCTTCATTAAATGAGTACATTCTGTTAGGGTGGAGAGAAGAAGTGCAGTCACCAGAAAATAACAATAAATTTTTAAAACATTAAAAATATTCCTTCCTAACATAGGAATGTAATTAAGGATCAAAAGTACTCTATGCAGCAATTTGGGGATTATTTATAGTAAACAGACTTAACTTCCTCTATTTTGTTCCAAAATTTCTCCAATACTTAGTCTTCTGCCTCTTATCCCCAGAATATTGTAGTATGTATAGTCTAGTGGCACTCTCAGCATTATTAGCCTTAAAATATTTTATGGTCAAAGTCATTTGGTAAAGCCCTGATGGGGACAACTAAGGGGAACAGTGGATAGAGTACCAGGTCTACAGTCAGGAAAACCCATCTTCCTGAGTTCAAATCTGGCCTCTGGCACTTACTAGCTATGTGACCCTGAACAAGTCACTTATCCCTGTTTACTTCAGTTTCCTCATATGTAAAATGAGTTGGAGAAGGAAATGTCTAATCACTCTAGTATCTTTGCCAAGAAAACCTCAAATGGGATAAAAAGAGTCAGACATGATTGAAATGACTCAACAATAAAGAAAAGAGGTTGGCTCAAAAAGCTTTTCACTCAATATTATAGATTAACTGGGTATATATGGCCTACAGGATAACCTGTACTTTCAGTGGAGGAAACTGGAAATGCTGCCTTGTAGCTTACTTAACATCAGTGAACACCATCATCTTAGTCATGAGCACAACTACTTCTTATTGTGTGTGCTTAATACTCCTCCCTTAACTGGGAGCCTAAAGTGAATAGAATATGAGAATAGAAACCATCCTTGATGACATCAGTGATAGTTATATGTGACAAAAGGGTGAACGAGCAGGAACAATAAGTTACAATTTCTGACAAGAGATGAACTTTTACTTCTATTAAATGTTCCAAGTCTAGGTCTCATAGTATAATAACTATATTTTCCAAACCAAAAATCAGAACATGTGATAGAATAAAAGATTATTTTAGTCATTTGGTGTATGAGAACAACAGAACATAATATTTTAAATTGAGACTGTCCCAGAAAATCCAGGATATATGGCTGCCATATATACAGTCCACCTCCAGATAATAAAAGTAGACTTCAAACAACTCACCTAGTTTCATCATCCAGAAAAACAGAACTGCTGCTCTCTGCAAGGGCTTCACTTATTGGTGAGAGGCAGAAGGGTGAAGAAAAGGCATCAGAATCAGAATCAAAAGTACTGTCCCTGCTCACATCATCAGCAGAGAGCTCTAAGGAGCCTTCCTCTTCTCCAGGCTCTGGCCTCAACTCTGATCCCTCTTCTGTACCATCCACTGACAATTCAGATCTATTTGGCTCATCCTGAGAACTGATAGTAGATAAGATTCCTGAGTCACTATGGACAGGTTGGGTAGCTTGGATAGGACTGTCTGTCCCCAAGCCTTGGGATAGCTTTTCTCCATCTTCTAATGAGGAGCTTATGTGGACGGTATCTTGGAAACTCTGGGCCACCACCAAGATGTCCTCATCCTTAGGGGTCAGAGGGTATCTTTGTTCCATGGAGGAGGGCTGATGAGGCTCTCCCGAGCCCTGAGCACGACGGCCTCGTTTGCTGGGGGCCTTGCGCACCGGGGAGCTTTCAGGAGTGATGTAGCGCAGGGCCTCTTCATCTTGCCTTTGGATCCTGGAGTTAGGAACCCAAGCAAGGATAAGTGTTGTCCCCAGATGTTCATCTTTTTCCATGTACAAACACAAATAACCTTTGAGAGAGTAAGAGCATAAATCAATATTGCGGTGAGCTAGAGCAATGGAAAAAAGCATATTAGAAGACTCTTTGTATCACTATTTATGTACAGCACTATGTTAACAAGTATGCTAGCATACTACGATGTGGCTCATCACGTAAAAATAAAGTCCATAAGTGATGACATCGTCTAGCTTTGGTATTTAAAGAAAAGATTCAAAGTTCATATATTCTTGTAAGGCATATATAACTTGTAAGGCATCAATACCTAAACATTTTTGAATAAAAACTAAAGAATGAAAAACAAAAACATTCATAATATTTCACATTTAGTGACACGATAGGTGAATCATCACTATATAGTGGGCAACCAAGAACATGTCTTTTGGACTACGAGGAAACATATTTTTCTAAGAAAGGAAGGTTAGAGGCAAGGGCCCTGATCACTAGCACAGCAACATGGAAGCCTGTTGAATGGGGTCATTCTACACAAATCCCATCCTATCCCTACACCTTGGGTAGGAAGAACAGATAAAGAAAATATCAGGCAGCTCTTAAAAGATTTCTAAAGCTTAACTGAAGGAATAACTTATTATTATCAGAACAGATCAGAAAAAGTACTTTACATTATTGCTCTATATTAAAAAAAAACCTCAAAGAAGGCACTTGTACCATCTGATGCTTTCAACAACCCAATGAGGCAAATAGTACAGTTAGCATTATTGTTGTTACAGTTTTCTAATAAGGATACTAAGACTCAAATAGGTTAAGCAACTTTATAAGTTTACATAGTATAGTAGATTTAAAGTGTTACTCTTATTTCATAAATGAATTAAAGGTTAAAATGGGTGTCTTAGTCTTTACTATTTTAAATAGAAGTCTCTAAGGGAAAGGGAACATTTATTTTGAAAGGCAACTACATAGTAATAGTACACACAGCAAATTACAAATATGAACTGACACATCACAGTGCTGGAAAGGTAACATGACAGGGTGACATCATAGGATTTAGATCTCACAGGTCATCTAGTTGAAACCTCTTATTTTATATTAACATAAATTTTATTGATGCTTTTTGGTCATTACATCAGATATTTCCTATCCCCTTCCAGACTGAACCCTCACTTGGAACAATGAGAAACAATTAAGCAAAAATATATCTAGAAACCAAGTCAAAGACTAATTCTAGTATCTTCTCTTAGTAGACCTCTATCTCTCTGCCAAAAGGAGGAAAGCATATTTTATTATCTCTTCTCTCACACCTTCACTGGATTTCCCATTATTCAAAGTTGAATTTCTTTTTAGTGATTTTTTTTTAATTTCAGTCACAATGTATATTGTTCTCTTGCTTCTGCTAATCTGAGTCTGGATGTTTATATAAAACTCTCATGTCTCTGAATTTCTCATTTTGGTCATTTCTTCCTATAATCATATTTTATTACATTCAAGCACCAGTTTTCCATTTTCTCCCAAATGATGGACACCCACTTTGTTTCTAAGTTCTTTTCAAACAAAAAGAGTGCTGCTATAAATATTTTGGTATATATTGGGACATTTGTGTCTATCTTTTACTTCCTTGGAGGTATATGAGAAAGAGTGAGATCAGTTACTTTTCTTTAAAAATTCCAAATTAAAATCCAGAGTTACATGGATTATTTAGCATTGGCATGGATTAATAAGCCAATATTAGCTTATTCCTACCAATTCTTCACCTTTAACAATTTGTAAGTGTGAAATGAAACTGCACTTGTTTAATATATATTTATTTCTCCTCCTGTTAGTGAGTTACAGCATGTTTTCACATAGTAATTTCACATAGTAATTTATTTTTTGTAATTCTTCTTTTGAAAATGTTTGTATATTCCATCTCCTTAATGGGGAAATGGGTCTTGGTGTTTGTTATATAGTTGTTACTTCCCTGAATATTTTAGATATCAGAATTTCATCAGTAATATCTGATAAAAACATTTTACACGCTATGTATACACCATTAGTTTTCTAATTCTCTTGACTGATTTTATTAGTGATCAAAATTAACTTCCTAATTTTATGATTACCTCTATCCCTCATTTAGTTAAGAATTCTGCCCACAGCTATTATAAATTATAGCTGCTCATTTTTGTGGTGTGACCCGTTGTATTCAGATTATCTACTTTGATTTTATACTACAAAATGTCAGATCATAGATGTTGGTCTAAAACTAATTTCTGCCCTACTGCTTTCTGCTCTTGTCAAAAAAGGAGACACATTTTAGTGCCAATTCATGTTCTTAGGTTACCCAAATAGCAGCATATTATTTTCATTGCTTTTGTTTCTTATTTATTTGGTCTGCCCTGATGGTTTTTCTTTTTCTTTTTTTAACCAGAAATAAAACAGTTCTGAAGAAAATGGCTTCATGTTAATTTTAAGGCAGGGTAATAGTATGCCCCTTTCATTCATACATGATTTCATTATTTCTTTCTTTAAGATTCTAGACCTGGTGTTCTTCCAAATGCACAGTGACATTATTAACTGACTGGCATGGTTTGTATAAACAGAAGCAAGAGAATATACATTGTAACTATAATAAGTTAATTTAAGTAACAATGTTATTTTTTATTATGTTGGCAAGTCTTAACCACAAATAGTGACTATCCAAATGTCTGTTTCCATAGATTATTTTATATTCGTAATTACATAAATCTTCCGTATTCATAAATCAATCATAGATATTTTGTGCATTTTGTGGTTGTTTTAAATAGAATTTCTATTAGCATGTCTTTTTTATTTTTTAGTACTGCATAGAAATGTAAATAGCCTCAACTAATTTCTTAGTTGACCTCATGGAATTTTCTAAGTGCACTATCATACAAATACAATCTACAAGTAAGGAATGTGTTTCCTTTTGTATGTTTATTCCTTTGATTTTATTCTTTTAATTGTAGAATTACATGAAATAATCATACATAGGAAGGGAAGCATTCTTACTTTACCCCTGTTTGAACTGGGAAACCTAATGTTTTTCCATTGGAAACAATTATATTGTAGTTCAATTGTTGCAGTTGTGTCTAATTTTTCATTACCCCTCAGGCTTCTGCTGTTAGGGACCCGGGAGTCTGAGCCTGATCTCTCAGGCCCACAGGGCTTATCTGACCAGCAGGGGCCTGTAGGCCTTGGTGGAGTGTAGCAGTCAGCAATGACCAAGGCAGGAGACAAGATAGTAAGAACTCCTTTTATTGAAGCAGTGAGCAGTGCTTTTATCTCTTTTCTGACACTAAAGCCCTAAGTGAACCTATCAGCAATTAGTTTGCCCTTATAAGGAAGTAATATACCTTTGACCAGGACTGCCCCACGTAGCCCCTAGAAAGAAAAACATTTTGGGCCTTCTTTGTTCTCCAAAAGCCTGGGAAAATAGCCTTGAGCAAAACAGGGGCAGAACCCTTCCTCCCAGCACCATCTTGTTCATGCCTTACCAGTCTCCCCTCAGTTTACCTGAGTCGTGACCAGTGAATGCCATCCAAGAGGCTGGGGGTTGGCAATTCCCTTACACTCTGCTATGGGGTTTTCTTGGCAAAGATATTAGAGTGGTTTGCCACTTCCTTCTCGAGTGGAAAAGTGACTTGCCCGAGGTCACACAGCTATTAAGTTTCTGAGGCTGAATTTGAACTTAGATGTTCCTGACTCTAAGCCCAGCATTCTATCCATTGTGTATTGGTCCCCTAGTACTGGAAACAACACTAACTTTTGATTTTAAATATGTTTTTGATCATATCAAGGAAGGGCCATCAATGCTCATGTATTTTAGAGTTTTTTAAAGTGAAGGCTATACTTTTTTCTTTATTTTATTGGAAGAAACTTTATTATTTTATTTTTAAAACATTTATTCTAAACTCACCAAATAAATGAGTATTTTCATAAACAAAGTAGACAGAAAGAGAACTGCATATGAAAATGTGAATCTTAATTCAGTAGAGCCTGCCTTTTTGTCTACAATAAATTCAACGTGAAATATTCAAAGCTGTCCTGTTGTGTTTCCTTCTGAACTTTCTTCTCTTCTATGCGTTAAACCATAATTCAATGATCTTTCTTCTTGGTTTTTTTTTCTGACATTGCCCTACTCAAATTCCTAAGTCAGAAAAAAGATTTTTTCTAACAAAAAACCAATTCAAACATTGTGCTTGTCTGAAAATGCATGTCTCATTCAGCATACTTTATCTCAAGTCTACTGGAATCCTACTGGTTATTGTACTGATCAGAGAGAAATCTTAAGTCTTTCAAAGTTGTTTTTCTTTTAAATGTTATTCTATAAATTGTTTTCCAGGTTGTTCATTTCATTTTGCATCAGTTCATATAAATCATCTCAAGATTCTCTTATATCAACCCATTTCTTATGACACAATAAAATTCCATAACATTGATATACCACAATTTGTTCAGTCATTCTAAAACTGATGGGTACTTCCTTCACTTTTTCAGTTCTTTGCTATAACAAAGTATTGTAGGAAAATTTTTGTGCACAGGGGGGGGTCTGTTTCCCATCCCTCTTTACTGAACCCTTTGGAGTATAATAGTGGGCCATTAAGTCAAAATATATGCATAGCTTAGTGATTTTTTTTTCCTTGATACAGTTTCAAACTGCTTTCTAGAAAAGCTCCATCAAGAATGCCATCATGTGCCTTCCTCCCTTTGAACTTCCAAGAACTGTCATTTTTGCTAAATTGACTGGTATGTGGTATGTCAGGTATTTTCATTTGCATTTCTCATTATTAGTGATTTGAAGCACTTTTATCACATACTTGAAAGCTATTTCTTCATAACCTGTCTACTGGAAAACTGCTCTTCTTCTTATGTATTTGAATCAATTCGCTATCAAAAATCCTGATATCCTGGATGACTATTGAACAATAAAAACTATAATCAATAGTTATTGAAGAAATGATTAAATATTAATAAGGCTAAATAACTTAATCCCAAAGAATTGTTGAAATAAAGCACTTGCCCATGCCTGACTCCACAAGTCCAAGGCTCTACTTGCCTCTAATTATTTGATAAATTGGTATTCTCTCTCGCTCTCTCTCTCTCTCTCCATATATATATATATACACACACATATATATATATATATGTGTGTGTATATATATGTATATATATATATACATATATATACACACACACACACATGATATGTACATAATAATATTAATAATCAAATAAAAGTTAAGTATTATTTTGTACAGATCAAGTGCTACCTATAATAAGACAAAAGAGTAAAAAAAAAAAAAAAAGAATTGGAAAAAAGGACCAAAGTTACTAAAAATTTAAGGTAGAGGTTCTTAACCTGGGAACCATTAACTTGATTTTTTTTTAATCTTGACAATTATTGAAATAATTCATTTCTTTTGTAATGCATTTTATTTTTACTCATTTAAATACATTATTCTGAGAAGTGGTCCATACACTTCAACAGACCGAAGGGGTTTGTGACACACATAAAAACGGTTAAGAATCCCTGATTTAAGGGGAACTTCAGAGAATCAGGAGTAGTAAATGGGGGAGTTGATATGAGGCACTATGGACTAAACTCCCTAATACCTTACAGGTGAATCAATGTGTTTTGTGATAGGAAATAGAAGAATTGGAGGTCTTTAAATGGGGTAGAGAAACAGAAAGGAACTGCCAATGCACCCCTATTAAAGAGATGGTAATTCCTAAGAGTCTCTCACCAAGGAGGAGGTTGTAGAAAAATGAAATGCAGTCAAAATAGGGGAAGTAACTGAGAACAAAAGCCTGGAAAAGGAGGGACTTCTAGTTGGGGAGGGTTACCACAGAAAAGTTTGTCACTGGAGAGGAGATATGTGCCTATAGTAGAAATCAGTGACCAAGTTGTGAGTTTAGTCTGGAGATAGTTTGGAAATTGGGAGGTTGCCTTCTCTAAGAGCTGTGCCTTCATGAGCAAGATCCCTCCAAAGCTCGAGAACTTTGGCGATCAGGTCAGATAGTGGTATATTCAAAATAAATAAAGACAAAGAAAGACACCTTTGAGGATAGGTGAAGATCAGTTTGGCACTAAGCTTGTTAAGTTTGGGGGTGTAATGCCAGCAGGATAACTAGAATGCAACTGGAACGGCCCCATGGAAAACTACATTTTTATCTTTTAGCATGCTGTATGAAAGCTATCCAACCTTGCTACACGTCAAATCCAATAAGGGACCCCAGCCCACACCCCCTACAAGCTAATAAACTTAGCTGACAAATGTGAAGAAAAATAAGCAAGACTCCTTTTCTCTCCGGCTGGACTATACCTATGATCCTTTAGGAACATAAGATCACCTGTATAGCCCCTACCTTTAAAACAAAACCTCGGAATGCTTGAAGAAAAGATGGCTTTTCTGTTTTCCAATAATTCAATGCATGCTGAAAATCTCCAATAAATGAAAGCTATGTTGTCATTTTAAAAATCTATCTTAGTATTAATGTTAAAGAGTTTCTTTTGTGCCCTCTGTAACTAATATTTAGTTCTAATACTACACTTCTCAATTAATACTCTTCTAAGCATTTTGCCAACATACACATCTTTCCTATCCTTGGGAAGCTGTTTGGTACCATTTATCCCCAAACTTCCTAATAGGTAAAACTAAGGAACAATGAGACATCAATTTAATTCAAACATTCATTAAAATAACACAATTAAAGGTTTCACTGGAATACTGTCAAAGTCTCTTGACCCCTGGTTAACATTCCTAAACCTTAATTCCTATTTTCAAGTAAACTTTTAATTGAAAATAAAGAGGGATGGCTGGCAAACAGGTGAGGTGGGAGATTTCCAGAGAAAGAAAGAAAATAAAAGAAAACAAAATTTGTAGTTACTGGTAAAGATGTTGCACAAGGTATGCATTTGAGAGAATATGAGATTAGTATGGCAGCAGAGATTCAGAAAGTAGGCCTCAGAGTACAACTGAATTGGGTTCATATTATCTGTGTGGCCAAGTTACTTAATCTCAGTGCTCCAGGCAACTTTCCAAGGACAGGTGCTGCACAGGTGGAAAGAGGTTCTTCAACCGAGGGCTTCTTTCTAAATGAATAAAATCACAGGAACAGGCAAAAACAACACTGAGCCTGGCCTGTTTCAACAGAAAAACTATTAGTCTAGAAATCCTAACACCTGAATTTGAGTATTGGTTCCATGACTTGAGCTTGGCAAAAGTTATTTAAATTCTACACCTCAGTTTTATGATCTATAAAAACAGGAATAATTGTACTTGCACGATGTATTTCAGAGAGCTATTCTGAAAATCAAATGAGAATATATATTTATAAATGAGATCTGATTCTATTTATCTTCCACAAAGGTTTTAGGCTGTTCTTTCATTGTGACATGAATATAACCTTGGATCCTGGAAGATTAAACTAGTGTGGTCCTATCTCTGGCAGTTCTATCAATCTTAAAGTTACAGCAACATATTTAACTCCCCCTAAATAAGAAGAGAACCTTATTAAGTACACTAGTCAGTAGGTGATGAACCCTTTGGAAATAATTACTTTAAAACAAAGGACAACTTTAAACAGCCTTCAGTCCTGTGTGGCCCCTTTCTACTTCTGCCATAACAGTGGCAGAGTGGCAGAAAGGTGTCAACAGGTACTAACAATAACTTCGGTTTTTAAACCATTTATAAATGCTTACTACTTTTACTCCACATGTGGCCTATTGGTCAAAAACTGATATACCTTTGGAAGAATTAAGACCACACCAATATTAATATTCTTACCATAAATGAAAAACAAACAAAAAAACCCTGACAGTTAAAATGGAAGGAAAGTTCATGTATCCTTCTTAAAGAGGCAAATAAAAGATATTGCAAGAGATAGTTTCATCATGTGTCCAAGGACAATAAGAAACAATATTTCATTAGACCCTTGGTCCTCTAGGTTGCAATGCTTATAATGAATATTAGCTTTTGACAAAAACAACTACAGCCTATGCATTAACATCTGTTTCAGAGAATGAGGCAAATAAATTGTACAAAGAACATGATAAGATCATCCAAGCTTGAAATCACAACAAAAAACCAGAATACAAAATTTTCTCAAAAATTGAGAGGAAAAAAGTACTTTGTGATTTCTTTTATGTGATAAATATAATGTCAATATGTAAACCAGTAAAGGATAAACTATAGAACAATACCATTACCGAATATAATCTCAAAAAATTTAAATAAAATTCTATCAAAGAGACTACATCAAAGAAATTCATTACAACCAAGCTGGATTTATATATCAGGGAGGCAAAGATGTTGTTCAACAATAAGAAAACAATATAATTATATTAAAAATAACAACATATATGATTTATCTGAATAGAAGTAGTAAAAGCCTTGGATTACTTCAGCCAACAAATATTTCATTTCTTTGCCAAGCCAAAAGATACAACACCCAAAAGCAACCCTGGTTTAGGATAACAACAGATTTGTATAACATTTTGGACTATAATGAAGAAGACCACTCTGTAAAAAGTAGAAAGTTGTACAGGTGAAATCAGGCTAGATGAAGATTCCCACAAGACCCAAGCAAAATCACACCAAAAGATATAACTGGAAACATATGGAAAATAGTACAGATTTGTCAGTATTTCTAAAGACAATCTTTAAAGAGGCTTCTTTTTTTAAAAAAAGATTGGAGTCTTTTATTATATTTACATACACATACATACACATAATTATTATTTATAACACAAAGAAAAAGATCAAAAGCAAAAGAAATCAAAACACCTGAGTCAGTGACCACCACTGTAAGGAAGTGATCTCATCTGTTCTTTGAAACTTACTGATCTTTAACTTACTTAAACTTCTTTTTCCAATATGTTCTTCATGATTTCATATATATAATTAATACCATATTGTTTGCTTTGTCAATGAGGGAGGGACAAGAGAGAGAGAATGTGGAACTCAAAACAATTTTTAAGTGGATAAATTTAAAATTTTTTAAAAATAATTTTTTAAAAAAGGAATGCTATTTCCATCAGCTGAACTCAGTTCCACTGTTTGTTATTATGTAGACTGCTCTATTCATTCTACTTATATCATACCCTGCACTAGTTCATACAAAACTCATTTCTTCGAATTCCTTATATTTGTCATTTCTAAATGCCTAGTCCTCAGTACTATTCCCTGACTTATGGTCAAGATGGCTACCTGAACTGAGTCTGGCTGCCCAGCTCTATCACTCCTACTCCAGAAAAATCCTCAAGTTCCCACCTGACCAAAAACGATTGTTAATCATTGAATTCTAAGAAACTATAATGATTATCTTCCCTTCCATAAAAAGTTAAGAAGTCCACTGGTAAAAAGGAAAGAGGAGTCCTTAAGTTAATGGAGTTCCAGGCTGCAACCAGCGATGGGATAGACATAGCTTGAGAAGCTCTGTGCTGGGAGCTGGAGTCAAGAAGAACATTTACAGGCTGTGTGATTCTGGGCAATCATCTAACCTTTATGTGCCTCAATTTCCCCATCGGCAGAATGGAAACAACAGTAACACATACCTCCCCGGTAGTCTGTGTAACTACATTATGAGATCAAGATCTTGTTGATGTTGTTTTCATTACTGTAATCACCATCGCCAAGGAGCTACAGTCAGGGTCATATAAAACCTGGCAGTTTTTTTACTAAAAATGAAAGATCTTAGAATACAGTGTTTCAAAATGCACCATGTGTGGGCTTCAAAATAAGAATTCTGAGGCAGCTAAGTGATATAGTAAGTAGAGTGCTGGAGATTCAGAAAGACTTGAGTTCAAACTTACTTCAGATGCTTACTAGTTTTGTGACCCTGCTTAGTCACTAATGCCCCTGCCTCAGTTTCCTCATCTGTAAAACAGTAATAATAACACCTACCTTTCCATGAGATCAAAAGAAATAACATATATAAACCATCTATCCTATTAAGAAAAACTCATCCTACAAAGGTATGGGGGAAAGTGCAGCCTTTAAAGGAAGGGAAGACTTTCAAGCACTTACCATATAAGGAACAAAGCTGACTATAAACCTTGAAATGCAAACACAAGAGTGCAGAGAAATCTAGAGAGGTCAATTTGAGTGACTGGAAGGGGCAATGACACAGTACTACCATCTTACCAGTGGAAAAAGAAACAAGGGTCCTTCAGAACCTTAGCATCTTCAAAGGATGTTGAGGAAGATTAAAAGGGTGTGAAGAATACTGTCACATTTCTTACATAATTCCAAATTCATATTCAGAATGAATGGACCACATTCATTCATTCACTCACAGCTCTACCAACAGTGCCTGTCTTCTCAAAGTATATGCATGTACATGTATGTATACACACACACTGTAATGGTCATTTAAATGGGAAGCTTTTTCCCATCAATTAATAGGTCCATGGAAACCTAAGTCACATACGGTGGGAGGAGCTTGCTGAATAGGTGGAACAGGAAGAGGGGGAGCTGGAGCAGAGCTGAGAGGAAGTTGGTCAAACAGTCAGGGCTGGAAAGGATAGAGGAAGCAGCCAGCTAGGACTATGAGTGTTTGTGGGAAGACATGATAATGTGTACAGACTTCTTGATTACTATGATGGATTTCTTTGTTGCCTATGATGGATTTGGCTGTTTTGGATTTGGTGTTGGGATTCAGCTTTCCAGTGAATAAATATTTTGGTTTTGTCTTCCATGTGCAGTTTGTTATATTTTGGAATTCAGAACTGTACTGGCATTATCATAGCCACCATAAAAGCTGTGACTATCACAAGAGTTCTACACATACACGTGCACGCGTGCACACACACACTTTTGCTGTACTTACAAATTTTCAAACATTTTCATTTTTCTTACTATAATGACCTGAAACATGCAAAATGATCTATTTTCACGGTCGATAACAGTAAAACCATTTTTTTGACACTCATCTTGTTGCTTAGTATGTTATATTAGGAAATACTTAAACACTCAATCAACAAGCATTATTTAAGCACCCATGTACCACTAAGAAGAGTGCCAGGTGCTAGGAATATATGGCCCTCAAGAAGCTTACCATCTATTAGATAAATTTAAATACTAAATAGAAATTGTTTCTCTTTTACTCAGGAACCCTGAAAGTCTTCTCCTCCCTGTTTGATTTTTTTTTTCTAATTAAAGGGGCCATCCCTTGAGTAACTATGTAAAGAAACCTATTCACTGAATGGGTGTATCTCACTCAAAGTGAGAATGCAATAGGACCTTAGCCTGAAAGGGCCAAGGTCTCCCATTGCATCCTGGGCCACCTGCAGGCATCCTGATGAATATCATGCCATTGGACCCAGAGGGCTCAGGAGAAGAAAGTAAGGTTGGTGACCTTGCAGAGCCCTTCCTCACTTAAATCAAAGTCAGCTGCAAGTCATGTCATTATCTTGATGTCATGGCTTTCTTGGAGAACAAAAGACAAAAACCAAGGACAAACACAACAACAAAAGAGCACGTACATATTTACACATAAAAAAGTAAATACCCTTATTTTTCTAGCACTTTCCTCCAAGGAAACTCTTCCCAAAAGTATTCTCCATTTCACCCATTCCACTTTAAGGAATTACTGGCTCCATTTTGTAGATGAGGAAGTCAGAAAATAAAACAAGGGGAATTACAGTGAAATCTGTACAGTGCTTTCAAATTTGCAAAGCACTTAACAAGCATCATTTGATTTGATCTTCCAAAATCACTGTAAGACAGGTATTCCAAGGATTATTCTCATTTTACAGATGATGAAACTGAGGCTCAAGCTTGACCTGAGGGACCTGGATCTCCTGTGTCCAAGTCCACTGCTCTTTACACTCTATTATGCTGCCTCTCTAAAAGGCAGAAAGAATTTTTTATTTAGGACAGAATAGGTTGTAGAATCCTCTTCTTTTATAATTTTTAAGAGATCAGGACCATCTTCTCAGCAAGATTTGAATGTGGGTGGCGGAACTAAGATGGCAGAGTAACAGCACCAACTTTCTAGAGCACTCCCCTCAAAGCCCAGCCAAATATCTGTATAAAATGACTCAACAAATTCTGGAGCTGCAGCACCCACAGAATGATGAAGTGAAGCAAATCTCTAGCCCAAGACAGCCTGGAAGGTTACCAGGGAGCATCTATCATGCCACGATGGCAGCAGAGTGCAGTCCAGCAAGGGCCTCGACAGCACAGAGGGGACCTGAGCAGGCTTTGGGGGGACTGAATCTCTCACACCTGTGACTCTCTCCCCACCCCCACTGAAAGCAGAGAACTACCTTGACAAAGAACTCAAAAGTCAAGTAAATGGCTGGGGAAATAAGCAAAAACCAAAAAAGAATCAGACTACAGAATCTTACTTTGGTGACAAGGAAGACCAAAGCATGCAAGAAGACAATGATGTCAAAGCTCCTTCATCCAAAGCTTCCAAGAAAAATATAAATTGGTTTCAGGCTATGGAAGAGCTTAAAAAAGATTTTGAAAATCAAGTAACAGAAGTAAAGCAAAATTTGGAAAGAGAAATGAGAGTGATAAAAGAAAATAATGAAAAATGAGTCAACTGCTTGCTAAAGGAAACCCAAAAAAATGCTGAAGAAAATAACACTTTAAAAAATAGACTCACCCAAATGGCAAGAGATCCAAAAAGCCAATGAGGAGAATACCCTAAAAAGCAGAATTGGCATTGTGGAAAAGGAAATTTGAAAGCTCACGGAAGAAAGTAATTCCTTAAAGATTAGAATGGAGCAGATGGAAGCTAATGACTTTATGAAAAATCAAGAAATTATAAAACAAAATCAAAGGAATAAAAAAAAAACAGCAGACAATGTGAATCTCACTGGAAAAACAACTGACCTGGAAAATAGATCCAGGGGAAACAATTTAAAAATGATTGAACTACCTGAAAGCCATGGTCAAAAAAAAAAGAGCCTAGGCATCATCTTGCAAGAAATTATCAAGGAAAACTGCCCTGATATTGTAGAACTAGAGGGTAAAATAAAAATTGAAAGAATCTATCAATTTTCTCCTGAAAAGGATCCCAAAAGGAAAACTCCTAGGAATATTGGAGTCAAATTTCAAAGCTCCCAGATCAAGGAGAAAAATATGGCAAGCAGCCAGAAAGAAATAATTCAAGTATTATGGAAATACAATCATTCTACATTAAGGGATCAAAGGGCTGGGAATATGATATTCCAGAGGTCAAAGGAGCGAGGATTAAAACCAAGAATCACCTACCCAGTAAAACTGAGTATAATACTTCAGGGGAAAAAAATGGTCATTCCACAAAATAGAGGGCTTTCAAGTATTCTTGATAAAAAAACCAGAGCTGAACAAACAATTTAACTCTCAAACACAAGAATCAAGAGAGGCATGAAAAGGTAAACAGGAAAGAGAAATCATAAGAGAGTTACTAAAGTTGAACTGTTTACATTCCTACATGGAAAGATCATATTTGTAACTCTTAAGACTTTTCTCAATATTAGGGTAGTTGGAGGGGTTATATACACATAGACATATAGAGGGCACATGGGTGAGTTGAATAGGAAGGGATACTATCTAGAAAAAATAAAATTAAGGGGTGAGAGAGGAATATATCAGGAGGAGAAAGGGAGAAACAGAATGGGGCAAATTGCCTCTCACATAAAAGAGGCAAGAAAAAGCTTTTTCAGTGGAGGGGAAGGGGAAAAGGAAGAGGTGAAAGGGAAAAAGTGAACCTTGCTTATCACATTTGGCTTAAGGAGGGAGTAACATGCACATTCAATTTGGTATGAAAATCTATCTCACTCTACAGGAAAGTAGGGGAGAAGAGGATAAGTGAGATGGGGGGATGATAGAAGGGAGGGCAAATGGGAGGAGGGGGTAAATAGAAGTAAACACTTTTGAGGAGGGATAGGGTCAAAAGAGAACAGAATAAATGAGGGGGCAGGATAGGATGGAAGGAAATATAGTCCTTCACAACATGACTTTTATGGAAGTCTTTTGCATAACTACACATGTATAACACATATTGAATTACTTGCCTTCTCATTGGGGATGGGTGGGGAGGAAGGGAGAGAAGCTGGAAGTTTTAAAAACAAATGTTAAAAATTGTTTTTACATGCAATTAGGAAATAAGATATACAGGTAATGGGGTATAGAAATCTATCTACCCCTACAAAAAAATAAAGGAGATGGGAATAAGGGAAGAGAGGGGTGTGATAGAAGGGAGGGCAGATAGGGGGAAGGGGTAATCAGAATGCACTTTGTTTTAGGGTGGGCAGAGGGGAGAGATGGGGAGAAAATTTGGAACTTAAAATCTTGTGGAAATGAATGTTGAAAACTAAAAATAAATAAATCAATTTCTAAAAATATCTCCATGTATGTAGTCATACCCAGAGGTGGTGGAGTAGGGTTAATGATCTTGGGAGTATCTTACTGTTCTTGGATTCAATGAATCTCAGACAGGAGAGTAAATGAACAGGTTAGAGAGGATATAATTATAGAACTAAAAAAGTCAGAAGAATACATATTTTTGACTTGGAAAGGATCTCAGAGGTTATCCTTGTTGTTTTGCGGATTGAGAAACCAGGCCTAAAAAGATTTACTAACTTGCTTAGTCATAAAGGCAATAAATAGCACAGCCCAGATTAGAATCCAGGTCCACTCACTTCAAGTTCAGCACACTGTCAACTGAACTATATTACATCCTAGAGAACTAGATGATTCTTTCAACTCCTTCATTTTAGAGATGAAAAAAGAAGACATGTGACTTGTCTGAGATCATACAGCAAACTAGTAGAAGAGGAAGAAGTAGAACTCATGTCTATTGAATCATAATCAATTTCTCTTCTCTAATCCAAGACTTGTACCCTCACATACAACTTCTCTCTTCTACCACCTTACCTGGGTGATGCTCCCCAAGCCCCTGCAGAACCTGCAGGGGGTGGACACAGACATTGTTCTTCGAGTAGATGATCTCCCCATCCAATACAGAGCGAGGGCCACTGCTGCCACTGGGGTTGAGGGTCAGGAGGTCAGAGGCTTTTGAGGAGGCTCGTCGAAGGAGTCGCCCCAGAGACATTGCCAGGGGAATGTTTCCATTATCCACGAGCTTCAACCCAGAATGAGTGCCAAGTAAAATATCTGCCTCAGGGAGAAGAACAGAGAACAATAAAATAAATTTCAAATATTAAAGATTTTTTCAAAGGAAAACATTGACAGCCTTAATAATTTAGTAACTGTTACTTACTCTCTTCAGTAACATCAGTACAAGGTTTTTAAGCCTATCTATTAAGGCTTCCATGAATCAAAGCTATATTTTTCCTTCCCTGGATAAAAGCTAATCACAGCTGAAGGCATTTTATTTAAAGCTACAGCCCATAAAATTCCAGATTTCCCATTTGCTGAATTAGTCTCTATGAGTTATTTATTCTTATTCTAAACCAGCCTTACAAACAAGTTCCCCTTCTAGTTTGAAACTTTTTCCCTTGATTTCTGATACTATACTAATGTTGGTTTTTATACCTGAAAAAGTATTCTTCTCTTAATCACACAGGATTCTCTTCCTCCTCCCACATCCTAGAAACAAGATCTGTCCAAAAGTAAAATGACCTACTTCATGAGACAGTGAGATCTTGCTGAGAAAGCTAAATGAACGTTTGTTGGGGATGCTTTAGAAGGGGCTGCCATTTAGAAGTGGGTTGGACTAAAGGGTTGTCCCCGTCAGCTCTAAGATTATGATTACTGTAAACTGTATAAATAATTGTAACCTTTCTCCAAGCCTCAGTCTTTGGTGTTCTTGTTTTTCTTTTTACTTTCAGGGATCTCATCCATTCTCAAATATCACTTCTATTTTTTATTTTCTATCTTTACCTCCAGCCCGGATACCCCCCAGTTGCATCTCTCTAACTGCCTACTGAAATTTTCTCTTGTGCATATTCAGCAGTTCTACCCATCTTTCATTTAGTTAGGTTGATGGAATCATCATTCTCTTTGTTACATGGACTCAAATCCATGAATTTCTCTTTCTCTCAATTTATGCATCTATCAAATGAAGGGATTGAACTAGACAATTGCTAAATTTCATTCTGATCCTAAATCCTATGATTACTCAAACAAATTCAATTCAATACACATTTATTAAAGCACCTACTACATGAAAAAGATTAAAACTATGTTAGGTACTGAGGGGGTTGGGGATATAACACATAACACAGATAAGTATAAAACAATGTAGGAAGATTGATGGATGCAAGGGAGATTCAAAAGTATTTTAGGAAAATTTCATATGACAGAGAATACTTTTAGCTAGGGGCATTAGGGAAGGATTCAAAGATGTGTCACCTGAACTGAGGCTTAAAAAAGGTGATTCTAAAAGGTAGAAATGAGGAGAGAGTACTTTTCAGATGTGGGGAAGAGGAGAGGGAATACGTATAAATGCAAAGAAATGGGAGAAAGTATATTTCATTTAGGGAATGGTTAGTTGACTGGAATATAGAATGTGTAAAGTGAAGCAATGTTAAATAAGATTGGAAAAGCAATTTGGAGTTAGACTGTGAAGGGTCAGGTAAGAAGCATGCTTTTTATCCTAGAGGAAATGGAAAGCCAGTCCACGTTTTTAAGCGGTTTACTATGAATGATTTGGACAAGATGGGCTGGATAAAGAAGAAAGCAATTTGGAGGCTATTACAAATTGCCTAGGAGAAAGTCGATGACATGAAACAAAGGTGAAAGCTATAATAGAGAGAAGATGATGTAGACATGGTAAGTTTGGAGTGAAAGAAAAGCAAGTCAAAGATTTCAAATCTATGTCACTGAGAAGATGGTGATACCATCAATAGAAATAGGAAGCCTGGAAGATTCACCTGGGAACTGTTATTTCCTAACACCCCAGTTATTATTATTCCTCCTTTCTTAAAGAAATCTGTAGCTTTCTTATAGTCGTCTTCATTCTAATCCATACTCTTTTATTAGGGGACTTAAAAGTTGATGTTTCCTCAAATATCATAGCTTCTTAACTCCCTTGATTTTCATTCACTTCGGTCACATAGAATGCATTCTTGATCTCATTATTAATAAACCATAAAGCATTTATTAAATGCCTATTGTGTGTCACTGAATGGATAGAAAAATACCGTAATACAATCCATACTCACAAGTAGTTCACACCTTTTAACTAAATTTTTCAACTAAATCAATTTTATCTCCTTCCCACCCCAGCCCCAACTATTGAAAAACAAAACAAAAAACTTGTCACAAATGTGCAAAGTCAAAAAGCCAAATTCCCACATTTACTAAGTCCAAAAAAATGTTTCTTTTTGAATCCATCACCTCTACGGGGAGGCCTAGAGTAAGGAATACTTGAGTTCAAATACAGCCTCAGACACTTGCTAGCTGTGTAACTTTGGGCAAATCATTTAACCTCTTTCTGCCTCAGGTCCTTCAACTGTAAAATGGGGATAGTAAACAGCACCTACCTCTCAGAGCTGTTGTGAGGATCAAATAAGATACTATGTGTAAAGTACTCAATGAAGTGTCTGGCACATAGTAGACACTATATAAATGTTAGCTATTATTATTAGGGAGAACCAGAAAACTGATACCATAAAAGTCCAGAGAGAAGAGAGCATCCTGGGGGAAAGTGGTCAATCTTAATTCCAATGACTAAAAAACAACCCATCAGATTTGGCAATTAAATAATTGAGGTGGCACAGTCAAGATGGTGGAGAAAAAGCAGGAAATTGCTTGCCTGAGCTCTCCAAAAATCTTTTTTTAAAAAATGCCTCAAAATTAATTATGGACTAGCAAAACCTACAAAAGGGATGGGGTAAAACATTTTTCCAGTCCAAAACAACTAAAAAGGGCTGCAGGAAAGGTCAATGTCACTCAGGTGAAAGGAGAGCACACAGCACCATAGGTGTTATCTGGGCAAGCAAGCAGGAGACCCTTAGGCCCAGCACTGATCAGAGACCCAGGCTGTGTTTACTCGCACAGCAAGTTAGTGGCCAGGTCCAGCTGGTCCAGTAGGTCTAGGAGCCCTGGTGTAACAAGCAAGTCATGAGTCCTAGAGGCCTCCATGTAGCAAGTGAACATCCAGGCCCCTGGCTCCAGGAGCAAGAAGCATGAGACAGTTCCCACTGTATCCCAGGGGCAGGACACAACTTTAGAAGTCACAATATAGGTTGAAAAATGAGAAA
This sequence comes from Potorous gilbertii, assembly GCA_028658325.1. Classification (NCBI taxonomy): domain Eukaryota; kingdom Metazoa; phylum Chordata; class Mammalia; order Diprotodontia; family Potoroidae; genus Potorous; species Potorous gilbertii. The sequence goes on from CM053770.1 coordinate 499,636,447, forward strand.
AAAATTAAGAAAAAAGAAAACTCTCAATATTGAAAGTTATTATGGCAAAAGGGAACATCAAAACACCAACTCAGAAGAGGGCAACAATATCAAACACCTACATGCAAAACCTCAAAAAGAAATATGGATTGGTCTCAGGACCAAGAAACTCCTGGAAAAGCTCAAAAAGGAAATTTAAAAATCAAATAAGAGAGGTAGAAGAAAAATTGGGAAAAGAAATGAGAGTCAAGCAAGAGAATCATGAAAAATGAGTCAACAGTTTGGAAAAGGAAACAAAAAATGAAAGCTGTACAAAAATTCATTGAAGAAAACTCCTTAAAAAGTAGAATTGGCTAAATGGAAAAGGAGATACAAAACCAAACTGAGGAAACTAATTCCTTAAAAATTAGAATTGGGCAAGTGGAAGCTAATGACTACATGAGACAAAAAGAATCAAACAAAACCAAAAGAATGAAAATACAGAAAAGAATGTGAAATATTTCATTGGAAAAACAACTGACCTGGAAAACAGATCAAGGAAAGATAAAATTTAAGAATTATTGGACTACCTGAAAGGTGTGATCAAAAAAAAAAAAGAGCCTGGACAGCATCTTTCAATACAAGTCTTTGAAAGAATTCACCAATCACCTCCTGAAAGAGATGCCAAAATGAAAACTCCCAGGAATATTATAATCAAATTCCAGAACTTTCATGTCAAAAAGAAAATACTGCAAGAAACCAGAAAGTAACATTTCAAATACTGAGGGGCCACAGTCAGGATTATGCAAGATCTAGCTGCTTCTATATTAAAGGATCAGAGAGTTTAGAGCATAACATTCAAGAAGACAAAGGAGCTTTGATTACAACCAAGAATCACCTGCCCAGCAAAACTGAGCATAACCCTTCAGGGGAAAGAAATAGATATTCAATGACACAGAGGGGACTTTTAAACTTTCCTGATGAAAATACTAGACTGAACAGAAAACTCTATTTTTAAATATAAGACTCAAAAGAAGTACAAAAAAAAGCATAAACAAGAAAGAGTAAACAAAGTATTCAATAAGGTTAAACTGTTTACATCCCTACAAAGGAAGATGATACTTGTAACTAAGAATTGTTAACACTATTAGGGCAGTTGGAGCATATATACATAGAAGGTACAGGTATAAGTTGACTTTGATGGAATGACATTAAAAAAAATTAAATGAGACAATGATATAAAAAAAATTAAATGAGAAAGAGGATTGCATTGGGAGAAGAAGAGAAGGCAAAGGTAGAATGGGATAAATCATCTCACATTAACGGGTGCAAAAAACCTACTACAGTGGAGGGGGGCAAGTGAACATCATTTTGAAACTTACTCTCATAGGGAGTAACACACACTCAGTTGGATAATCTTTCTTACCACATAGGGAAATAGGAGAGTAGAGGGAGAAGAAATGAGGGAAGCGGGGTTGATAGAAGGGAGGGCAGATTGAGGGAGGCAATGGGCAGAAGCAAAACACTGGTGGGGAGGGACAGGATGAAAAAAAAGATATAAGTATTAACAGAGGGAAAATAGGATGGAGAGAAATACATAGTAATCATAACTGTGAATATGAATGGGATAAACTCACCCAATAAAACAGAAGCAGATATCAGGGCAGAATGATAACCTACAATTTTGTATACAAGAAACACACTTGAAGCACAAAGAGTAAAGGTAAAAGGCTGGGGCAGAATATATTACACTTCAGCCCAAGTAAAAAAAAAAAACAAGGGAGGCAATTCTTATTTCAAAGCAAAAGCAAAAATCGATCTAATAAAAGACTTAAAGAAGGAAACTACCTCCTGCTAAAAGGTACCACAGACAATGAAGTAACATTAATATCAATGCTAAACATATAGGCACTAAATGGTATAACATCCAAATTTCTAAAGAAGTTGTTAAATGAATTACAAGAGGAAAGAGAAGGTAATACTATACTAGTGAGGGACCTCAACTTTCTCAGAACTGGATTAGATCTAACCACAAAATAAACAAGAAGTTAAGTAGGTGAACAGAATTTTAGAAAAGTTAGATATGATAAACCTTTAGAGAAAACTGAGTGCAGAAAGAAAGGAACATACCTTTTTCTCAGAGTTACATGGAACCTACACAAAAGTTGACTGTGTCTTAGGTAGGGCATAAAAACGTCACAATCAAATGCAAAAAGGTAAATGCATCCTTTCTAGATCATGGTGCAATAAAAATTACATTTAACAAGGGGCTATAGAAAGATAGATTAAAAATTAATTGGAAAGTAAATAATCTAACTCTAAAAAAAGATCAGTGAGCCAAAGAACAAATCACAGAAACAATCAATAATTTCATTAAAGAGAATAATAACAATGAGATAAATTACCAAAATTTATGGGATGCAACCAAAGCAGTACTTAGTGGAAATTTTATATTTCTAAATGCTTATGTGAATAAAATACAGAAAGAACAGATCAATGAACTGGGTGTGCAATTAAAAAAAACTAGGAAAAGAACAAATTAAAAATTTCCAATTAAGCATCAAACTGGAAATCCTAAAAATTAAAGGAGAGATTAATAAAGCTGAAAGTAAAAAAACACTGAACTAAAAAATAAAATTAATAGATGATTTTATGGAAAAAAAACAATAAAATAGATAAGCCATTGGTTAATTTCATTTTAAAAAAGAACTGAAGTAACAGCAATGTTTTAAGAGTGACTTTGAGTAAATAAGGTATTTTGACTGTTATAAATACCCAAATTAAGGATAAAGGACATATGAAGAAAGATACTATCTCTATTCAGAGAAAAAGTTAATAAACAGATCTACAGGATAATTTTACATATATGTACACGTATATACTTCTTTGTATCTAATAGTAGCCCTTTGGGGAGAGGGAAGAGAAAAAGGTACATGATAATTTTGTTGTATATGTGAAAGTTGGTTTCATATGCAATCATTTCTTTGTTATATTATGTTATGGAAATGCTTGTTTTATTCCATAAATTAAAATAAAATATAAAAAAAGAAGACCATTTTATCAGTATCAAAAATGAAAAGGGTGAAATCATCACCAATGAAGAAATTAAAGCAGTAAGTAGAAGCCATTTTGCCCATATGTTTGTCAGTAAATATGACAAAATGAAATGGATTAATTATTTACAAAAATATAAATTGCCTAGATTAACAGAAGAGGAAATAGAAACTTAAACTCCATTTTAGAGAATACTTTACTCAATCTTAGAAAAAGAAATTGAAGATGCCATCAATGAACTCACTAAGAAAAAATTCCCAGGACCAGAAAAAATCCAAAGTGAATTTTACCAAACATTTAAAGAATAATTAATATAAACTATCTGGAAAAATAAGCAAAAAAAGGAATACCAAATATTTTTTATGACACAAATATGGTGCTGATATCTAAACCAGGAAAAGTCAAAATAGAGATTAAAAAAATTAAAAGAGATTAAAACTACAGATTAATTTCCCTAATGAGTATTGATGCAAAAAATTTAAATAAAATACTAGCAAGGAGATTACTGCAATATATCACAAGGCTCATGCACTATGACTAGGTGGGATTTATATTTGGAACGGAGGGCTAGTTCAATATTAGGGAAACTATCTGCATAATTAACCATATTAATCACGATAACAAATCACATGATTATCTCAATAGATGCAGAAAAAATCCAAAATCTTTGACAAAATACAACACCCGTTCCTATTAAAAACACTAGAGAGCATAGGAAAATATGGAGTTTTCCTTAAAATCTCACTTGGCTACAGTACTTTAGAATTTCTCCAGAACCTCATATTGGGATGATCTCATCAGTCCTGTAAGATCTTATCAGCCTTAATACTGACCTCATCACCACCCTCTGCCTTTTTGATTGGAAGGGGTGGGACCATGAGTTTCAACTGCCAAAGAGAAAGAGAGCCCAGCTCAAACATTCCACTTCTCACCTGGCTTTAATCTGAGACTTCTATGATTGGTTTCTCTACCATGCTCCAGTAACTTAATACATTCTATCTCCTCCCCTTTTCAGCTCCTTTTGTTTTCTCTTCCCCCATTAAATCATAAGCACCTTGAGGGCAAGGACTGTGCTTTTTTGTATCTGGAACCTAGTACCTGGCACATAGAAGGCATTTAATAAATGTGTATTGACTATTGACTAGAAGAACAAGAACTTTTAAAAAACTGAAAATGGTGCTCTTGTGAGGGAAAAAATAAAGAGAATAAACACTAGAACAAGAGGTGTAAAACAAACTCCCTGGGAAAAAGGGGGGAACCAAAAAAGAACCTGAGCTCAAAGATTTGAAGAAATAAGGAAAAGTACATAAAAAGCCCAAAAAACTGAAAAATTAGAACAAGGTGTATATGTAGTATTAAGAAAAACCCAATTAACCTGGACTCTGCAGAGACAAGAGGTATAATGGCAGCCAGTATTTTTTTCCCCAATTCACCAGAGACAACTCTCTTCCACAACAACCTAAGAAAAGTGTCAAAACAAATTCTGATAAGGAAAGCCAAGAAAAAGTCACAATACTGCGCAGGGACTCTAAGGAGGCTGAGACTTGAACACTGGGCCAGAAAGAAAGAGATCCCAGCGTACCTCTGAATCAGCGCTGAGAAGTAGGGGGTAGGGGTGGCCAGCTAGTAGTTCTGTCACCCATTACACAGTCTCAAGGTGGAGAGGAGCAGTCATGAGTAAGAAAGGACCTAGCTGTGTACAGAGCAAGGAACAAGTTCCAAAAACTTAGCTAAATGACTTCTAGTCCAAGAGCAAAGGGGAGATACAGTTCTAATGTTTAGCTCTATACAATGATATAACCAGGGCAGGAAACCAAAATGGAGTCAAGAAATTCAGTCGCTTGAACTTCTCCTCCTTGATACTGTCTTCTTTCTAGGTTTTCAGAGTACTACTCTGTCCTGGTGCTCCTCCTACCTATCTGACCTCTTTCTATCTCCTCTGCTGAATCTTCCTCCAGATCATATCCTCTACATGTAGATGTCCCACAGAGTTCTGTTCTAGGCCCTCTTCTCCTCTACACTACTTTCCTTATAATACCATCAGTACCCATACATTTAATTACCATCTCTTTGCTGATGATTCTCAAACCTAGCTAACTGGGTAGATCTGGGTAGGGACTGTCTTTTGCCTCTTTTTGTATCCCAGCTCTTAGCATGGTGCCTAGCACATGGTAACTGTTTAATAAATTTTATTGAAATTCACCAGACTTTTCCAGTTCCCTCCCCAATGCCTTTCTCCTAAGACTGCATTCCATCTTTCCTGTATACATCTTTCATTATCTCCCTCAGAATGTGAGCAGTCTGAGGATAGGGAATAGTTGTAAAGCATGCAGCATGATGTTCAGATTGATATGGTCTCTAAAAATGCCCCCACTACCCCAGACCAGGTCATTTCTCTTGGAAATGATTTTCATAACCATCTGGAGAAAAATTCAACACAGTGGTTGGGGTTAAAACAGTTAAAATTAAAATAAATTCCAGCTTTGAAGTTGGATCTCTTTTATGAAAGAGAAAAAAAGCAAAAGAATGAGTAGTCAGGCTATTAGTAATCAGCTCTCCTCCTCAACTCCATTCCCTCAACATTTTCCTTACTTCCTCTCCCTCTTCCTTTATCTCTGACCTGGTCCAGTTAGCCCTTCTTTAGGCAGCCTGGTACCCCATAAATCTCCTCCCTGGGGACTCACAACCTTGGTGCCAGACTTAGAACATACACAACTATAGTAAAACCTTGCTGCAGCACAAATGAGCCACCAGACTCATCCTTCCCAGTAGCAGGGTCTATAGGCATGCACAACTATTCCTGGTCACACTTTTTTTCACTCTTTTCTTTGAGATTCTTGATCTATCAGGAAAATGTTAATGTTAATCATTCCTTGGTAGTTTGATGTGGTATTAATCCATTAATTAATTTAGGTAGTACCATTTTTAGACTAGCACAGCCCAAACAGGAGCAATTAATAGAGTTTCCCTTTATTTCTGTAAATAATGTTTTGGATTTATAGCTATATAAAAATGTGTGTTACTGGGAAAAATTCCAAATATTTTATACATTTTACAGTTATTTTGTGTGTTGTTTTTTCCCCCTATCACTTCCTGGTAAGTGTGGTTGGTAATATACCTAAAAGTTAATATTTCAGAGTCAGAGACTTTCAAATTTTGATCGTCTTGTGGGTAATATTACATAAACAATGATTTTTTGGGCTTTTATTTTATATTATTCTACTTTATTGAATTTATTGTTTAATTAATTTTAGTAGGATTCTTTAATAATCATATCATCAGCAAAAAGTGAAAACTTTATTTCTTCTTTGCTAATGAGTACTCATTCACTCAATTTCTCTCTTGTTTTACTGCAATTGCTAGTATTTTTAGAACTGTATTAAATAATAGTGTTGACAGTGGATACCCTTGATTTACTCCAATCCTATTAGAAAGATCTTTAGTATTTTTCCGTTACAGATAATGGTTTTATTTTGGCTTTAGATAGTATTAGATAATCCATTTATTCCTGTTTCCTAGTGTCTACAGCAGAGGTACTTAACCTTTTTTTATATCATAGGTCTGTCTGGTGATATCTATGGACCCCTTCTCACAAAAATGTTCTTAAATGCATAAAATACATAGCATTGCAAAAGAATCTAATCATATTTAAAGACAGCTATCAAAATTTTTTTTTAAATGTTCAAGGATCCAGATGAAAAATCTCTAGTCTAGAGAAAGAAAATTTCCCTTAATGAGTGCTTTCGTTGTACCCCAGTCACTAACACATTTCATCTGAAATTACCCTTGTTTTTCTGATTTGTTCTTTGATACCTATGTTTATAGTCTCTATTTCAGTTCGAATTCTTTCTTCTTTGACTGCCAAACATAATTTGCCTAGAAGACTATTTTACAGAGAACTCACATGGCAAGAGCTCACACAGAGGTCAGAAGCAGCAATTACAAGGATACTGTCAAGGTCTCTCTGAAGAACTTTGGAATCAGTTGTGAGACATGATACTGGCACAGGACGGATCTAGGAAGGCACTGTGCTCTATGAGCAATTAGAATTGCAGCAGCTCAAAAGATATGTGTGCACAAATTTACAGACAACTCCTCTCCAAATGTTCCCATGGATTATTTGTGCCCTACCTGTGGTAGAGCCTTCCCAGCTTGTTTGTATTCGTCTGATCAGCCACAGACACACTGTACTTTAAGCTCAACACAGCAATGTCATTTTGTTACTCTTCGAGCATGAAGGACAACCAGCCAGGTGATGATAATTTTTATTGCATTTTGATCAGTAAAGGATGTGTTTAATAGTTCTATGTTTCTGCATTTGATGGGTTCTTATCCCTGAGCACATGATCAGTTTCTGTAAAGGTGCCCTACACAGCTGAAATATGGATATTCTTTTCTCTTCCCATTCAGTCATCATCCGATATCTATAGGTTTCTTTTCCCCCTAAATTCTACTCATGTCCTTAACTTTTTTATGTCTTTTTGGTAGATTTTTTTTTTTGAGTCTGAAAACATCATGAGATCCTTGACAACTGTGATTTACCTATTTTTCCTTGTACTTAGATTAATGTTTCCTTTAAGTACTTAGACGCCATGCCATTCAGTGCTTATAGATTAAATACTTATTTTTTTTGTTTACGTTACCTTTAAACATAACGCAGTTGCCTTGCTTATCTGGTTTACCTGTATAGTGTTATTGTTGCCTTGTCTAAGATCATGACTGTGACCTCTATTTGCCTGAAATCACCTGAGCTGTAATAAATTTTACTCCAGTCTCTCATTTTAACTTTCTGGTATGTGTCAAGCACGCTTTTTAAAATAACATATTGAAGGATTCTACCTTCTAAACCAGGCTTCTACCCTTCTCCATTTGAGCCATCATAAACATGAGGAGAATGAGTAACAGTAACTCTTCAAGTTTTCTATCAGCAGCTGTGCTTGGTTTTGGACTCCAGGAAATATCATACATCCTTCAAGATAAGCTAATCATCTAAAATCTTATCACTGACTGACTGACTGACAGTTTCTGAAAGTAAATACATTCAGCTCTCTCAATTGTCTCTCTCCTGTGACTGAAGGGCTGAAGGGTGGAGCGATAAACTCTTCCCAAAGTCTTTTAGAGAACATTCTTAGAACTTGCCAGGTTCCATTTCCAGCAGCTCTGCTTGTTTTCTACTGAACAGATAACCCAGTAGTCTGGATACCAACCCCCACCCCCTCACCCCCCACCCCCCCCACCCCGTGGTCATACTTTTCAGCTTCCTTGCATGTGTTATTTTCTCCCATTAGACCGTAAGCTCCTTAAAGACACAGTCTTTCTTTTTTTTATCACTTAGCACAGTGACAACTTCACAGTAGCACTTAATAAAGATTTAATCAAACTGAAATTGAGAGAAAAGAAGAGGAAAAAAGGAGCAAGGAAGAAGACACAAGAACATTTTCATTTCTTTCTATCCCCAAGACCTGGCATATATAGTAGTCATTTAATGAATACTTACTGGCTCATTGATTGATTTGGCACTGGTTAAAAACAGAAATGTTAATCAGTGGGACAGACTGGGTAAACAAAGCACAGAAGGCAATACTTAACTGAGGTAAGGACTTCCTAATCAACAAAAATTGCCAGGAAAACTAGAAAACAGTCTAACAAATTAGGTTTAGATAATAGATAAATATCTCACATTCTGTTACAACAATTAGGAAGCTGATAGGTTGCTTAGTAGTTAGACCACTAGGCTAGAATCCAGAAGACCTGAGTTCAATGTAGGCCTCAGAAACTTATAAGCTGTGTGAACCTGAACAGATCACTTAACATCTGTTTCCCTTAATCCAGTGAAGAGGGAAATGGCAAACCACTCCAGTATCTACCAAGAAAAACCCATGGACAATATGGTCCACGGGGTCAGAAAAAGTTAATTAAACAACTACAAAATTACTACAGTTAACTCCAAATAGATAAATCACCTGGATATTAAATGTCACCATAAACAACTTAAAGGAGAAGGGAAGGAGATACTTCAGCAGTTATGGATGGCGGAAAAGTTCTTGACCCAATAAGACAAAGATATAATCATGAAAAATCATATCTAATTCTAGACAGAGCTAGAAAGGATCTCCCCCACCCCATTTTATTGATGAGGAAACTGAGAGCAAAAAAACTGTGACTTTCCAGGGTCACTGAGCTAGTAGGTTTTTGAAACAGTATTAAAAAACCTAAGTTTGAAACTTTTCTGACTCCAAATACTAACAACATAGCCAACCAATAGCTAAAGTTTACAATTCTGATTACACAAAATTGAAAAGATTTCACATACACAAAATCAATTTTGTTAGTATTGGAAGGGAGATAATTGACTAAAGGTACAGAATGAGACATACACTTTCAGACATAGTCAATGTGTCCATTTGTTTTCATTGTTAACAAGGCAGGGGAATGGTAGAATTGTAGTTAGGGTTCACAACGAAAAAGAAGACAGTCAATGAAACCTAAAGGGAAGAGTAGAAAAAGTTGAGAAAAAGACATAGACAAGCAAGCCAAGTTTGGTACTACTGTGTTTGGTTTAAGATACATTAAAAAGGCAAGCTTTATGTTCAGTTTCATTTATGATCTTTCAATTCTTTGTATATTGTAATGTTCACGTCTGCCAATGTTTGTTAAGTCTGTAATCAAAATAAGTAAACATTAAGGCTGGATGTACCTGGTGAGCCAAACTGAGTAAAGGCCAAGGGAGTAGTATCACTGAGAAAGAATAACTAAAAGGCCCACAACAGAATCATGGACAATCCTGAGATTTGTAATTTTTTGTAATTTTTGTAATTTTGTAATTACAAATTTGTAATTTGTAATTTTTTAAAATATCCTTTCATTTCTTTCCATTCTGCCAGAATGCAGCAACATACCGTGGAAAGAGGGTTGGATTTGGAGTTAGAGGCCCTGAGTCTGACTACCAGTTTAAACTTGCCTTTCATAAGCCATCTGACCTTTCTATGCCTGTTTCCTTATCTGTAAAATAAAGAAGACTGAAATGTTAGGGAAGGTGGCCTAGCACTACCGGATCTCAAATTGTATTATAAAGCAGCAATTATCAAAACCACTTGGTAGTGGCTAAGAAACAGAAGGATAGACAAGTGGAATACGCTAGGTACTCAAGACACAGACAATGAATACAGCAATCTGCTGTTTGATAAACCCAAGGATCCTGAAATGGATGGAGTTAATAAATCACAGGCAAAATTAATTGGGAATTTCGAGAGCGTCATTTATTAGCCAGGCTGGTGGCTGCCTCATGTAGGGACCCAGAGGAGACAGCCCCGAACTGAGGCGGGTGAGTGCATTTTAAGCATTTCAGTGCTACTCGGTACAGCCTTGCGGTTTCCACAACAGAGTTCTGACAGAGCAAAAGCGGGGCTTGCTGCTAGGCAAGAACCCCCAAACAGAAGGTGGTTCTCAGGTTGCTACTAGGCAAAGGACCCCAACAGAAAACAGATGCCAGGAAAGGCACCCAATGAAAGACTGGTTGTCATTCAACATACAGTAGTTGTCAGGAACGGGGCGGGCTAGTTGCTTGGCAAGGGGGGTCTAACATTAGGGGGGCACAGGTGGTTACCACGCAAATAGACTAAACAAGAAATGACTGTTAACAATTCATCAGGTATTTCACAACCCAAAGGGGAATAACGTTTTGACAGCGGCCCAACAAAAAAACTTGTTACTAGACAAGTTATCCAACCCTGCCCAGCAACCCCACAGATATCTCTCAGCCTAGGGGCCCAGGGAGGAATAATGTCCATTTCAGACCCCAGCTTCTGGGATAAGAACTCACTGTTCAACAAAAATTGTTGGGAAAACTGGATAAAAGAGTGGCAGAAACTAGGCATAGACAAATGTCTGACACCATACACAAGAATAAAATCCAAATGAGTATATGATCTAGGTATAAAGACTGACACTACGGACAAATTGGTGGAGCAAGGAATAGTATATTTATCAGATTTATGGAGAAGGGAAGAATTTTTGACTAAAGAAGAGATAGAAAGCATTATGAAGTGCAAGATGGATAATTTTGATTACATTAAACTGAAAAGTTTTTACACAACCAAATCCAATGCAACCAAAATTCAGAGGGATGTAGAAAACTGGGAAAGAATTTTTACAGTTAATATTGATGATAAAAGCCTCATTTCTAGAATATATAGAGAACTGAGTCAAAATGTACAAAAATACAAGTCATTCCCCAATTGATAAATGGTCAAAGGATATGAACAGGCAATTTTCAGAGGAAGAAATTAAAGATATCTTTAGTTATATGAAAACATGCTCCACATCACTTTTGATTAGAGACATGCAAATCAAAACACTCTGAGGTACCACATCACACCTATCAGACTGACAACATGACAGAACAGGAAGATGATAAATGCTGGAGAGGATATGGGAGAGTTGGAACATTAATACACTGTTGGTGGAGCTGTGAGATGATCCAACCATTCTAGAAAGCAATTTGGAACTATGCCCAAAGGGCTACAAAAATGTGCATACCCTTTGACTCAGCCATATTGCTTCCAGGACTGTATCCCCAAGAGAAAATAAAAATGGGATAGAATCCCACATGTACAAAATATTTATAGCAGCTCTCTTTGTGGTGGCCAAAAGCTGGAAATCAAGGGGATGCCCATCAACTGGGGAATGGCTGAATAAATTATGGTATATGGTATATGGAATACTATTGTGCTATAAGAAATGATGAACAGGAAGACTTCAAAGAGGCCTGGCAAGACTTATACGATCTGATGCTAAGCAAAAGGAGCAGAACCAGGAGAACTTTGTGTACAGCAATGACCACAGTGTGAGAGAGTTTTTTCTGGTAGACTTAAAACTTCACTGCAAAGCAGAGACTTAAAAAAAATTCCCAATGTTCTTCTAAGGCAAAATGTATTCCACATCCAGAGAAAGAACTATGGAATTCAATTGCAGAATATAGCAAATCATTTTTTTGTGTGTGTATTACGTTTTGGTTTGTTATGTGATTTCTCTCATTCATTTTAATTCTTCTATACAGCATGATTATAATGAAAATATATTTAATAGGAATATATGTGTAGAACAAAATTGTATGCCATCTTGGGAAGGAAGGGGAAAATAATAATCTAAGTTATATGGTAGTTATTGTAGAACAATGAAAATAAATAAAATTCATTAAATAATTAAAAAAAAAAATAAAGAAAACTGGCCCAGATGACTCTGAGGATAGCCAGTGTGGCCACACACAGCTCTTTAGGGGCAAAAAAGAGATTGGAGAAAACCCAGAAACACCAACACTCTTAACTGTTGGTGTGGGGCCAAAGAACTAAGGAATGCAGTGAATGGGCCAGGTCACCATTACATGACACTGTGAATGTGGGAAGCTGTGTAGCACTCCACCAAACCTGAGGGAAAGAGGACAGTACCTAGTTGAGGCTAGTACTGACCACCCAAAAGTCACTGGGGGCAGAGACCCAAGCTTATAAAACATTAATTGCCCCGTACAGCAGGGGGCTGAGGAGACATTTTGGGATCCATCCCTCAATGAAATCACAGTCAGAAAGGAGTGAGGAAGTAAGCGGTAAGTAAAAGAAAAAAGCCTGAAGGTACCAAAGACTTCAAGAAGAAAAATACAAAGAGACATTGAATTAAACAGATAAATCAACAGGAAAAACAATAACTACTGAAGAAAATATGACTTCCAGATACAGTAAAGGAGTTCACGCATTTATGAATACTACAAAATAAAGGAAAAATATTTAGCCCTTCATAAAACAGAGGAACCTGTGCAGAACATGGAACCACAACATAGTGTTTCTGATTGGTTAAAAAGAGAAATGAAAATCATGAGAGCAGAATTTATGCCCTGAACAGCAAAAATAATGAGAACTTATATCTACAATGACAAGTCTTACCAAAGAAATAAAAAAGAGAACAATAAATCAGGCATACAAATACAGAGAAGGACAACTTAGAAGAAGAGAAACAAAAAAAAACAACATTAAAAGAAAACATTCTCACTATGTATGCAAAACAGACTTATCTTAACAAGATGCAGAGAGACAAAGTAAGGATCATAAATTTCCCAGAACTCAACTAGACAAACTTTAACAAGATAATAAAGGAAATAACAAAAGAGAACTACCCAGAGCTTCTGAACACAGAAAACGAAATTCCAATTGAAAAGAATTCACAGATCACCCCCAGACAAAAACTAAAAGCTACAACCTCTAAGACACATAGTACTTAAATTTAACAATTCAATTCGGAAACAAAAAGTTCTTTAGTGAATCAAGAGAAAGACCTACAAATAAATACAAAGTACATTTAAATAACACCAGATTATTACAAACACACACACACACACAAAAATGGTACTATAGTTTTTTTTCTAAGTCTCTGGTTTAGGATTTATTAGGACTTTATCTCATAAAAGGATTCTGATAGGGTTCTTTCTCAGTTTTTGAGAATAATTTGTGATATATGTGTACTAGTTGTCTTTAAAAGTTTGATAGAATTCAAATTCAGTAATAAATTCACTAAATCTTTTAAACATCTACTGTGTGCCAGGCATAGTGCTAAGAGCTGGGGAATACAAATTAGACAGTCCCTGTCCTCAAGGAGCTTACAATCTAATCTGGAAAGAGAGCACACAAAAGGAAACTGGAAGGGGTGAAGCTAAAATCTAGCAGAGTTGTAGATGGAAAATGGTTGCTCTCTTTCCTTCTATTACAGGACAAAAGTGACATCACCATAAATCAATTTACGGGGGGAGGAGCCAAGATGGCAGAGTAGAAAGATTCACATATGCTAGCTCCAAACCCACAGCCCATGGATCTCCTGTAAAAAGAAGCCGTGCAGCAACGGAGTGAAGA
>CM053770.1:499650853-499669558 GCA_028658325.1 Potorous gilbertii
GTGGTCGGTTTTTCAGGGCTCTCTGCAGCAGAAATCTCCTTCACTGTGTTGCTGCGCAGCTTCCACTGTTCCAGAATTTGTCAGGAATTCTTTTTACAGGAAATCTATGGGTTGTGGGTTCGGACCTAGCATAGGTGAGTCTTTCTACTCTGCCATCTTGGCTCCGCCCCCCGAAAATCAAATTTTCTATTGAGTTCTGGCCTTTTCATCAGGAAGGTCTTGAAATTCCTTATGTCATTGAATATCTATCTCTTTGCCTGAAAGATAGTGCTCATGTTTGCTGGGTAATTGATCCTTGGTTGTAGTCCAAGCTCCTTTGCCTTATGGAATATCATATTCCAATCCCTCTGATCTTTTAATGTAGAAGCTGCAAGGTCCTGAGTGATCCTAACTGTAATTCCCCAATATCTGAATTGTTTTTTTTCTGACTGTTTGCAGTATTTTCTCCTTAACTTGATAGTTCTGGAATTTGGCAACAATGTTTCTTGGCATTTTCAATTTGGGATCTCTTTCAGGAGGTGATTGGTGATTTCTTTCAATGACTATTTTGCCCACAGGATCTAGGACCTCAAGGCAGTTTTCCTTTATGATTTCTTGAAAGATATTGTCCAGGCTCTTTTTTTTATCTTGACTTTCCGGTACACCAATAATTCTTAGATTTTCCTTTCTGGGTCTATTTTCCAGGTCAATTGTTTTTCCAATGAGATATTTTATATTTTCTTCTATTTTTTTCATTCTTTGTGTGTGTTCATCTTTCATTGCCAAAGAAGACCATGCCATCAGAGAAATGAAGACATGACTTGCATTTGATTTTGGTTTTGAGTGAGGTATGACTGTGCAGGTCACCAGTCTCACTTCTCTTCCAGAGCCGTCTGAATCCAGTAACCAGATATTCATCAGGATGACTAGAGATGACCCAGGATGAGGCAATTGGGGTTCAGTGACTTGCCCAAGGTCACACAGGTAGTGAGTGTCAAGTGTCTGAGTTGAGTTTTAAACTCATGTCCTCCTGACTCCTGCACTGGTGCTTTATCCACTGCACCACCTAGCTGCCCCCCTTTTCATTCTTTAGATTTTGTTTGACTTATTCTGGTTGTCTCATAGAATCATTAGCTTCTACTTGCCTAATTCTAATTTTTAAGAAATTGTTTTGTACTTCCTTATCCATTTGGCCAATTTTCCTTTTTGAAGAACTGTTCTTTTCAGTGAATTCTTTCTTCATTTTGTCAATTGTATTTTTAAACTCATTGACCAATCTTCTTCTGTCTCTCTAATTTGGCTTTTAAAATTCTTCTTGTGCTCTTCCAAAAATGCTTTTTGGGCTTGAGACCAGTTCATATTCTCTTTTGAGATGTGGGTATATTGTCAGTGTTGTTCTCTTCTGAATTCGTATTTTGGTCTTCTCTGTTACCATAGTAAGATTCTATGGTCTTTGCTTTTCTGATTTGCTTCTTGCTCATGGTGATTGCCATTTTCCTGTCTATTAAAGTGGATCTCTGCTTCTGGGGCACCAGGGGGCTCTATCCCATGTTTTCTGTGCCAAGAATTTGAGGCCTTGTGTGTTGTGGTCTCTGCTTCTTTCAGCTGGAATCTATATAATGCTGTAGCTTACGTGGTGCTGAGCTGGCTGGTGTGTGCTAAGGCTGAGGCCAGGTGAAATCTTTCTTAGTTTCCCTGGAGTTACACTGAAGCTCACAGGGTGAGGTGTGGGGAAGGGATGGTCTGGCCACAGGAATTCTCCTCCCCTAGGGCTGAGCTAGAGCACAGGTAGGCTTAGTGGCTGGCGAACTCCTGTCTGTACTGGTGTCTGCACAATTCCTCTGGCTGTGCTAAGGCATGCCTATGGTCCTGCTGTTGGTGCTTATGGTCTCCATCTACCTGGGTCTCAAGATCTACTCCTGGTCTCTGAGGTGGGGCTGCAGAGGGTCTCTTTTCACACATCTCCCTAGCTTCCTAAGCTGAAAGACTGCTCTACCCCTTCTGTTGATTTTACTATTCCAGAATTTTTCCTGGGGAAATATTCTCTGGTATTTTCAGGGTCAACAAGGGGAGGTAAGAACACATAGCTTACTCAGCCATTTTGGCTCCTGGAAGGTCAAGTCAAAAAATATTTATTTTTATCTATACATATATGTGTATGTACCCATTTTATATATACATATACATGTATGGGTGTACCCCCTTGACATATGTGGCATACCCTGTATATATTTATGACTTGTCTCAGCTTTTCCTTGCTTTTTCAACATTTGTAATAATCATAGTCAAGGAATTTCTTTTTTTCATCCTCCCCAACTTTGCTTATTTTTTGGTATTATTAAGCATAAGATCCCATTTGTAACCTCTTGTCAATTAAAATGAGAGCTACTGCACAACAGTTAATTTAGTTTTAAGTCTTTGCTGCTTTGATTTTCTCTTATGGTTGTCCAGTAGGGGAAGGATAGAAAAATTCCTGTCATTTTGATGCCCTCTTCTAATCTGTCCCCATTTCCATCCCTTAATTGACAGAAAAGACATCATAGATTTGGTATCCTCCCTGAGGGAGCACACAAAAATCAAGCCATTGACTCATCAGAGATAATATCAGAATTAATAATAACCAAGAAGGAAGAACAGTAATGAGAAAAATATTGTGTATAATGATGAAGTTCTAACCCCAAATTATTTAAACACTCTATTAAACAAAATAAAAAGGGATAAAAAATTGTGTCAATATCAACTCATAATTTCATCCTGACATTAAACCAATATAAATTAATTACTACAACAAGGAGACCAAAAGAAACCAGAAAAAGCCATAATCAGCAAACATTTAACTTACTTGACAAATGGAGAGAGATGGCAACCAAAGACAACACTAGACTAGAATATAAACTCATCTGTAAAATGCTGACAAATAAAAAGAAAGTATAGGGAAGTAGTAGATGGTAATACCAATCTAAAGATAGCTTGATAAGATATCCAACTAAGCAAAATAATCCCAAAGTAATTAAAGGACAAAAACAGAAAGAGAACTATGAACAGAAGAAAAATAGAAAAGGATGGTAAAAACCTTACAACTAGTAGTCTTCTCTATCAAGGAGAAAGGGGTCACCACACAAATTAAGACCCTAACATCTCACAGTACCTGTTGTATTTATGGAGAAATGCTACTAAAGAATACAAAGATGGGGGGCAGGAAGCCAGAGTGGATCAAGTATATCAATCAATAAGATTTATTAAATACTTATGGGTCATGCACTATGATAAATTCTGGAGACACGAATATAAAGAATTCTATTTGTGGATGACATTTTATTAATTGCATCAAGACCAAAGATATTGAAGAGGCTCCTGGAAAAGGTTTGTAATTGTTCAAAGGAATTGGCTTATCCATCTAGGAAAAACCAAAGAGATGAAAAATATCTCTTGCTCAGATTTCAACATTCCTTCTGAATGAATGCCACATACAGCTTGTCTAGTAGTACATATATCCAAGACAATATAATTGAAGAAAGCGAGCTGGATTGTTTTCATGATATTAAAATGTACTTTTACTGACTCCACACTTCCTGTAATATCAAAATACCCATCTTTTCAATATTAAACATTTTCCTGATGTTGCTATATGGCAGAGTAGTTTGGAATACAATTGTCTCCGAAGAATTAAAAATGAACATCATACAGAAAGCAATTGAAAGGTACATGGTGGATGCAAGCAGGTGGCAATGTGAGAAGTTCTGAAGAGTAGAAGTAAAGCATGTCATCAAAAGATGGCATGACAAAGAAAAAAAATGGGCTGATTATATGGTGAGAGCAAGGTATGACAACCTTCCACTATTACCTTTGAAATGTTGGGAAAAAGCAAAGATCTCTCACCTATTAGCAGGACTCACTTGTGGCAAATATTTGTGAGATCTCAGATAAGAATCTCACAAAAATAGGTGGGTTGGCATCTGAACCATTATAAGGAAGTGCCAAATTGATGAGATCACAGATCTATTTGAGTATTTTTAGCAGCTAGGTGGTACAATGGATAGAGCACCAAGCCAGGAGTCAGGAAGACC
Organism: Potorous gilbertii; assembly: GCA_028658325.1. Classification (NCBI taxonomy): domain Eukaryota; kingdom Metazoa; phylum Chordata; class Mammalia; order Diprotodontia; family Potoroidae; genus Potorous; species Potorous gilbertii. Next base: position 499,654,900 of record CM053770.1, read on the forward strand.
TGAGTTCAAATATGACCACAGACACTTGTTAGCTGTGTGACCCTGGGCAAGTCACTTAACCTCTATTTGCCTTTGTTTCCTTAACTGTAAAATAAGGGTAATAACAACATCCACCTCTCAGACTTGTAAGGATTAAGTGAGGTAATATTTATATAGCATTATCAGAGTGTCTGGCACATGGTATGTGCTTAACAAATTCTTATTTCCTTCCTTCCTATCTATTTACCCATAGGATAGATTAAAGAACCAGGCTCTTTGCAGCTCCTCACTCTGCAATCTTGCTGGAATTTTTTTTAAACTTTTTTAAACTTTTGAGGGAGATAATAGGAAGTCTGGCTCCCTTGTAACCTCTCATTCCACCGTTTTCTTGGAAGTTCCAATATGTTTAATTTTCATTTAAATGTGATTAAAAGGCTCAAAACATTGACCAAGAATAATGTTAATAAAGGATACTCCTAGTATTAGCCAGTGTGTTACCTGATTGCTCCTGGTCTGGTACCTCTGGTGTTCCTGGAGAGCTCCTTTCTCTTGAAGATGGAATAAAATAATTTCTGTCACTGAATGGTATATGTTCAATGTTAGCCTCTTTGTATTTTTTAAGGAAGTCTTCATCTGTTGCTTCCTGCAATAGAAATAAATCTTCTGACTAATGATTTTTAGGAAATCTTTAAATATTACCACATCTCTGTCTATCATGGAAAGATTTGGACTTTGAATGAAGAGATTTGGGCTGACATCAGTGTTGGCATTTAATAGCTGTATGATTATAGGTAAGTCATGTCATTTCACTAAGTCTCAGCTTGCTCTTCTGTAAAATTAAAAATAATGCTTATACAAAGAGACATCAAGCTACAGTAAGTAAAATGCTAAACTCAGAGTCAGGAATATCCAACCCTGCCTCTACTAGTTCTATAAGTCATTTAACTCTCAGAGCCTCATGCAACTTTCTAAGTTATGTGGAAGGAGTTCTCACATTGATAAAAATCATAGGTCCTTGACTGACATATCAAGCTATTGATATAATACTTACATTCCCTCCCTCAAAAAAGAGAAAAGTGCTTTATAAATCCTAAACCTTTTAGATATGTGAACCCTTATTGTTCCCTCTGCCACATCCACTTAGCAGCACTACTCTCCTACTGTTTTAGCTTTCAGATGATCAGATATTTACTTCGAAGCCGCTTTTTGGCCACTTAGGAAGAATATTTTTCCATTATTATTCTAAATTAATTTAAAAAATTTTTTGAACTTAATCATCAAAAAGCACATCAAAAACATTTCAGTATACAAGATAAGCTAGAAAAAATATTATATAAAAGAAACTAGGAATTCTCTAGTCTCATATATACAATTTATTTTTAAGAGAAATGTATTTATATTAAATTTAACAAGGAATAACAAAATTGCTTTTTGGGTCCTCTCTGTACTTTTATTTTCTGTTATGTATTTCAGAATCTCTCTTACTAGCCATTTATCTGTCTTTACTTTTGGTGAATTCTACTAAAAAATAAGATTATTCTAAGAAGTTTTCCTTGATTGACATCAGCCACTGTCCAGACTACCTTCCTCCAAATCCCCAGACCCTTATTTATCCTTGAAAGAAAGCTACCCTTGCATTTATTATTTAATTGTACACATAAGAAAAAATACTTTTGCACTTACTACATATTTCTTTTATCTCCCTTGTCAAATTATAAACCTGAGGAAAGAGACTGTTCTCAGAAAACTTGTCTATAAAGTATTACTAGCTTATATAGAATTCTTAAAAAATCCTAGAAAATGCAGTGGCTTCAGACTCAAATATCAAGGTAAAAGTTGGCAATTTGGGAAATTCAGATTTTATTACAAGGGTCTCCTTTAAAATAAGAGATCAAAATTGTCAAGTAGAACAGTGTGTTAAATAGGTTCTGCCTTTTTATTTCTGCTTTCTATGTTTTTAGCATTGAGAACTGAGTAAGTGAAGAAAATAACTTTTCCTTACAATTCTTTTACAGAATTTGTATGACTCCTGGGTGTCAGACTTAGTGTAGATACCCAATTAGCAGTTCAAACCTCTTAAATTCAAGTAATCCACAAACTTCAGGAAAAGAGGTTTTCCACTGCAGGAAAAGAGATCATAGGTATGCATTATCAAGCCTAGTTTACCTTTCTCAATCTCATATATAACACACAAACTTGTCTTTATCCCCTTTCTTTGACAACAAGTTACCTGGTTTTAGAATAGAATAAAATAGAAATAGAAAGTGTGATCTAAGAATTTGCAATAGAAAGTGTGATCTAAGAGCTTAAAATCTTAAATATCAGATTCTTATTCCTAGGTATCATATATAATTTCTAACAGAATATATCTAATACTTTGCAACACCTTAATGCACCCAATGTGGGAACAAATGGCTCACTCACTAATTGAAAGGAAGATGTAGTAGCTTCAGAAATATCTGGAATTTGAAGTGGTTCTGTGGAACTGACTGTCTCTTCTCTTGGTTCTGTTGAACTGGGCCCCTCTCTTGTATCTGCAGAGCTGGTCTCATCTCTTGGTTCTATTGAGCTGGGCTCCTCTCCTGGTTCTGTTGAGCTGGGCTCCTCTCTTAGTTCTGCTGAGCTGGGCTCCTCTCTTGGTTCTATTGAGCTGGGCTCCTCTCCTGGTTCTATTGAGCTGGGCTCCTCTCCTGGTTCTGTTGAGCTGGGCTCCTTTCTTGGTTCTGTTGAGCTGGGCTCATCTCCTGGTTCTATTGAGCTGGGCTCATCTCCTGGTTCTATTGAGCTTTGCTCCTCCAACAGTTCTGCTGAGCTGGGTTCCTCTCCTGGTTCTGTTGAGCTGGGCTCCTTTCTTGGTTCTGTTGAGCTGGGCTCATCTCCTGGTTCTATTGAGCTGGGCTCCTCTCTTGGTTCTGTTGAGCTGGGCTCATCTCCTGGTTCTGTTGAGCTTTGCTCCCCTCTTAATTCTGCTGAACTGGGCTCCTCCATTGGTTCCGCTGAACTGAGTTCCTCTCTGAGTTCTATTGAGCTTTGTTCTTCCCTTGATTCTGCTGAACTGGGCTCCTCCATCAGTTCTATTGAACTGGGCTCCTCCCTCGGTTCTGTTGAGCTGGGCTCCTCCATTGGTTCTGTTGAGCTAGGCTCCTCCATTGGTTCTATTGAGCTGGTTTCCTCTCTTGGCTCTGTTGAGCTGTATTCTTCTTCTGGTGGATATGGCTCACTGGCCTCCTCTTGGGATGGCCTTTTTTTTTCTTCAGGGTCCTCACTGACCACTAGCTGTATAACCAGAAACAAAAATAGGGCAGATCAGAATGATGAGGAAATACAGTAATTATGCTAACTCATGAAAGAATTATATTGAAATAATGATAGGATTAGCAAAACAACTCTATTTTAAGCTTATTTGCCAGCTGTTTATTTTTTTTTACACCAGATCTGTAATTTTCTTGGGGTATGAAACTCCGGCTGAGGAAACCCCTGCTTACTAAAGCAGATAGATAATTTCTATATCTAGATTGATGTTAAGTGACTTCCTCAGCATTACATAGCAAGTTAGTGTGAGAGCTGGGACTTAAGTCCTAGGATCTTGACACATAGGCCAGTTTTTTATTCACTAGGCTGCCTCTTATGGTCTGTTTATTCTAATAACTGTATTTCCTTCTTTTGGAAAAAAAAAAAGGACTTGGTTTCAAATAATTTAGGAAATCTAGAGGTAGAATTTCTCATATATGCTTAACTAGGTACCTCGCATACTAATGAATAAGACATTAATATCTCTTTATTCTATGGATAAAGCAAGAGGGATATATAAAATCCTTGAGCAAGTTCTTACTATCTTGAATTTCTTAGGTTAATCATAAATATCTGTAACCTTACCCCATCCTCTTCTGTTTGTTGTTCTTCCGCATCTTGAGAAATTGACTCAGTTTCTGCTTCAGACCTAGTATCAGTTAAGCAATTAAACAAATAGATTTAAATAAGTGATTTGAAAAATGAAAAGAGCAATGCCTCTGGATAAAGTAGGACCAGAAATATCATCTTAAACATGCTTGTTTGTGTGATAAAATTGAGAAAATACAAAAGCTAGACAAAAGTAAACCAAAAAGACCAGACTCTTTAAACTAATTTTTATGCATTTAGGGATCACACACACACACACACACACACACACACACACACACACACAACCCTTTCTAGGTCAGCAGATACTTGTGCAACATTATAAAAAGTCCAATGGTATCTCTCTCCTACCCTTTAGGACTAGAATAGGCATACCTTTAGGGCTAGAATTGTCATATTTTTTTAGGATGTTTCAGGCATCGTAGGGCCTAAGAAGAAGGGGGAAAGAATTTCCCTATGCCCAGTACACATTTATGTAGTCTATAATTTTAAAGATGATTCACTACAGTTCAACTTTTAAGGGCATTTAGTTTCTTCATCCTTAAAATGAAAAGGTTGGACTAAATGTTCTCTAAGGCCATTTCCTTAGAGAAAAGGGAAGGATTGGGGAAAAGAGGAGGTAAATGGAGGTGAAAAGAGTGAGAGCAAAAAAGGGAGAAGAAAAGAGGAAGGGAAAAGAGAGTAGAAGAAAAGAGAGAAGTGGAAATGAGGGAGAGAGGAAAGGGAAGTGTCCAGGCAAGAGGAAGGTTAGATGAGAATTCCCTTTTCCTTCTTCTTACTAGAGAATATATTCTCAGATAAACCAGTGTTGGAGGTAGGAGTTAAATATATATCTTGAACTGACATGAAATAAATCAATTTCCTACTTGCTTTAACATAAATAAGGACTGCCTGCATTTCAAATTCTGTTGGAACTTTTTACCTTATATTGATTGAGGGGGTGAAGCAGGAGAAACAGAAATGCAAGTAAGAGGGAGTTAAAGAGACAGGGAGCTGAAAGAAAAGGCTAAGAGGACGGAAGGGAAGCCTCAGGGACAGGAAAGGGACATAAGGGTGAAGCCCATACCCTGGAAGAGAGAAAGAGAAGCTGAAGAAGGAAGATGCTGCTCCCTCCCTGAACTTTCTGCTCTTGTTCTCGGTGTTATCCCTCCACCCAGCTAGCTCCTTCCCCCATTTTCCATCAGTATCCCGGTAGCTCCCCTCACCCTGGACCTTCCTCCCCAGGCTCAGCCATCTTCGTTGCTAAGAGACACAATCAACATCCGCTGGCTGAGTATTCTTTGGAAGGAACCAAACTCAGCAGATCTTATGTCCACCCCCTTGCCTTTACCTGAAATGGAAGAGTCTGCTGTCCAGTACCCTTACCTTCTCCCTCTGTATCTCAAAGCCAGAAACAGCTGAAAAGAGAAATCGTGACTGTTCTTCACTGTCTCTAGAGCTCGTGGATATACAGCAACCCTTGCCTTTGGGGACTTACTTATCGATAGTTACAGCTCATGATCGAAGCCTGTGAGAAGCATTTCTATAATACCATAAGCTTTTGAAAAACTCATCTTGATCCTGGTTTCATAGGACTCAAAACTTGTTGATCTGCAGGGCTCTGCTAGGGGAAAGGTTACATTTGATGGTATTTGGGAAATGTACTGACTGGGCTTCTGTGCTTACCAAATAAGTACTTATTTATATAAATTATATTACATTACATTTTATTGTCCTACTTTGTGCCAGGCACTGTGCTGAGCGATTTTTATAAATGTTATCACATTTGAGACTCACAACAACTATTTGAAGTACATATTATTACCCCATTTTACAGGTGAGGAAACTGGAGCAAATGGAAGTTTGCCCAGGGACACACAGCTATTAAGGTTTAAACTTCAATCATCTGGACTCCAGACTCAGCCTTCTATGCCACTGCTGCTCAAGAAAATAAGTGTTACTGTCTTTATGCATAAGCTCTTATATCTGAAGAGACAAAAGGGAATGAATGGCATGTAGGAAGAAATATTTGATGAGACACTCCTGTCAAGGCACCATGAAAGCTACTTTGGAAAGTCCTATTTATTTTTTATATTAAGGTTGGGTTGGGACACTCTAGGCTGAGACCTTGACATTCTCTAGTTATCAGTTAATAAATACTGCCTATCTATTTTTAGTACCATCTGTTGATTGTGGTTGGTGAACAGGTGGCAGATAGGGAAAAATGGGATACTATCCTAGCCAGATCTGACCGGTACTGACCTGGTTGAGTGGGTAACCTCACAGCTTTCTGGATATCATCTGGTATAGATGGGAGCTTGGGGTTAGGAACAATCTACCTTGCCCTAGGGACCCATTTTTAAATCTCTTTTGTAAGTTCTTCATTGGCGTCTCACTCAAGACTCTGTCTTGGGCTTTTTTATTATTTCCCTGGATGTCCTCTAGGCATCTCAAACTCAACATGTCCAAAATATAGCTTACTCTCTTTCCCTCCAACTTTCCCCTCTTCTGAACTTCCCTGTTACTGCCAAGGGTACCATCATACTCCCAAGCACCTAGGCTCAGTCTCAATTCTGCACTCTTATCCATCCCACATATCCAATTTATTGTCAGATCTTGTAGTTGCTACCTTAACAACATCTCTCTTATAGGTCTATAGGTCCTTGTCACTTATTGCCCGGATTACTACAAATATCCATCCAACGGGTCTCCCTGTTTTGCCGCACAAATTCATCCTTCATTTAGCCAGACTTATTAAATGATAGGTCTGACCATTTAATACCCTTACACCCTTGTTCAATAAATTCAAATAGCTCCCTCTTACTTTTAAGATCTATATAAACTCCTTTCTTTTTCCCGTGCACATCCGGCACCCACTAGGTGCTCAATGCTTATTGACTATCAGCTCTGGTCACCAACAAGGGCTGGTTAACGAAAGTGGAATCTGCACTCTCCCGATCGGATAGGCAAGTTGCCCGTTTCTAACAACTTAGCGCCAGCTGAATGGGTCACCTTCCTCCTTCAAACCCTTCCCTAAGGGGCTAGTTGAATAGGTCGCATTCTGTCTTCAGCATTTTTAAGGTGAATGGGGGGGGAGGAAACTGACGTTCCACCTGCAATCATTCCTTCATTTTCTGAGTTTCGGGGAAAAGGCGGGGAGTGTGTGCTATGATTTGGGGGAGGTGGGTGCTGGGTTCCGGGGAGAGTCAGCGCCACTCTCCTCTCCTATTCCCTCATCGTGCCCCGAAGCAAACTCGCTGGAGCACTCCAAGTACCCAGTCCCTGGAACCCGGGAGGAGGTCCCGGGCTAGGAAGGCCGGGGTACCAGGGATAGACGCGACCGGAAGAGGAGGAAGAGCAAAAGCGCGGGGGATGGGTCTGAGGGACTGAGGGTCCCTCCGGCCCCCTGCTCCCCCCATCCCCCGCCCCGCCGCCTCAGTTGCCAGGGCGGTTGCTAAGGAAGTGTGACCGGACCGGAAGTGGGAGGCCGGGTTGGGGGGCGGGGCGGCCTGGCTGGCGCTGCTCCCTTTCCCGGAGCCGGAGCCGGAGCCGGAGCCGGAGCCGGAGCCGGAGCTGGGAGGGCGGGAGTGGGGCCGGCCGCAGCCGCGGGAGGCAGGCCCTGCGGGCGGGCGGGCGGTCGTGAGCCCGGCTGGAAACGACCGCAGCCGAGTAGGGGGCGGGCCGGGGGGCCGGGCCTCGACTCGCCTCTGCTGGCCGGGCTCCCGGCCACGCCTCGTCCTTAAGGGAGGAGGCGGCTGCGCTGGCGGGACCCGAGAGCCGAGGGAGCCGGAGATGAGTCCGGCCCCGTGCGTGTCCGGGCCCTGGGTGAGTCTGGGTTCTGGCTGCCCCGGGTGGGCCAAGGACCGATGGGAAGAGGCCGCCGGGCCAGGCGGGGAGGTGGCGGGGTACGGGAGGGCTGGGCTGCTTCTTAGACTGGCCCACCCCCGGGGAGTCTTGGCCACCCCAGGGGTGGGGGAGGAGAAGAAGGGGAAAGCTTTGAAGTCCTACTGTGTGCTCCCCGCTTTACAGACAGTAGGTGCTAGTTTTACAGCTGAGGGAACTGAGGCCATGAGAGGTGAAGTGACTTACTGCTCTAAGTGTCTGATTTGAACTCAGTCTCCTTCGGGCAGAGGCATTTTTGGAGCCCCTGCCTCTGGGCTGTTGAATAGGACTCTTGGAAGGAAGAAATCGGAAGAAGAGCAGCGCTGTGTGGGGGGAGTTGTGTGAGACCCTTCCTTATTGCTGCCAGCGGTCTCTGGGGGGTGGTGCTGGTAGTAGGAGGAGGACAGGGAATTTGGGTGGGAGACATTTTTGGGGATGGAAGGTTCTCTTTGGGTCTCAGGGTGAAGCTAGTTTGGGGAGGAGGCAGCCTTCCTCCAGGCTTTCCCGAGTAGGGGAGAAGTTACTGTATCTTTTTCCTTGGCTGCATTCATAGAGAACGTAGGAATAGGAACGTGTGCACTGAGTTGGAGGCATTTCTATCTAGCCTTGTGGCACTACTGCTGCTGGGAATACGAAGGCTGGGATACCTGCCCCTCCCCCTTCTTTATCCAGCCATGTGTTGGTTGCTAGGGGAAGCCTTTCTCCAGTTAGGGGGATAGCAGGCTCCCTTTTCTCACACTCTGTGGTTCAATCATCCCCCTCCCCCTAGCTTCTCAGTGGAAATTGCTAATTATAGTCCTAGTTATGGCTCAAAAGTGTATTGGATTCCCCAGAAGGAGAAAGTAGGAAAAGGGATGCCCAATGTATGTTTTGAATGAAGTGTTGCACATATTTTATTCCTATGCAGAGAGAAAGAATGCTATGGAAGAATCACAAGGAACGTTAATAGAATTAATAGGCTTTATATTGATTTTATATTGATATAATTTATATCAATATTATGTTACAGTTGTTTGGGTTGACTAATATTTTAAGTCTCATCAGAACATATAGCAATAGTGCAATGATGCTAATTAGACATTTTACATTTTACTTTGGAATTGGGCACTGCTGGATCAATAGAGCAAGCTTGATTTTCTTTCCTGTGGTCTTTCCAGTGCCTATCTATTTGCAGTCATTGCTTCTCCCATTGGATGCTAGTACTTCCACCATTTAGTTCTGATGGAACCTCCAATGGGACCTTCAGATCTTTTTCATTCACAGGGTCCTGGGGGCATATTCCTTTAAGGATGAGTTCTCTCTTATTCTCTTGAATCATTTTGCCACCTGGCAAGCCTCAGCTGAGAGGCTGAAAGTCAATTTTTTTTTTACAGATCCATAAAGCCATCAGCTCTTACATCTCAGTATTCAATTAGTGGACTCTTATTGAGAGATCATACCTGGCTAGAAGCATCCCTTTTCCCTCCTGTAGTCAGATGGAAAAAGGCAGAAAACACATCTGTATATATTCTGTATAAACCTTTGTTTATACAGAAGAATTTACAAAGTATTATTTTCACTTCATAATTTTACTTTTATTGTTCTTTTCGTGCCCTCTCAATATTGTTTGTTCTCACCATTAGTTGGCCTGTTCATGTTAGAATTAGGTGAGCTTTTTGCTATGATATAATTTTTTTTGGCTTTCCACTTAAGAAATTTTACTGCATTTGAGTCGTCTCCGTTTTCTTGTTATTTCCTCTTTTTTTCCTCCTTATGAGCAATTGAAAATTCCTAAAATAATTTTGGAGCCCTTCCAGAACCCAGATAAATCTGGAAACTTTAAGATGTTGTCATCATGTGTTAGCCTGATACTAATTTGATTCAGGTTTGAGTTGCAATTAGAAAACTAGTGAAGAAGAGAAGGGTTTGCCTTTAATGGTTAAATGTTTACTGACTCCCTCAAGTTCATCTGAGAAGCAGGGCTAAATGCCAAGGCTTTCATGATCTGATCCTGTGGATTGAATTTCTTTTGTACTTGAAGGCTTTAAATAATCTAACTTACAGTTAAGAGACATTGGAAAATTGAATGTAGCAGGGTATGTTATCCTGTAGAAGGAAGAAGAAAGTCAGAATTCGACCCTTTTTTTCCACCTGACTCACAGATTAAAGGTGTGACCCATATGGAATTACTTTACTTATACCTTTTTTTGTCCACTGTGTAGAATAGTTTTTGTAACTACTCTCTCATACTGATGTTGAAATTCAGTTCATTAATAAATGAGATCTTTGTTGAAAGCTTTTGAAGTTTTTTTTACTGTTAATTCTAAGATGAATCTGTGACTGTCTATGGCTCATATTGTTTATTAAGTACCTTTAGGTGAATTACCTAGATGCAGAAACTAGGTATCAACTTCAGGACAGAACCTAGATACCAACCTCAGGACATGAGTAAACATAGTTCTTAAATGATCTTTGCTTTTAGAAGCCACTTTGGAGGGTTTTCTTTGTTAACAGTTAATTTATTTGCTCCTACATAAATTAAAGGGGATAATCTTTCCAGCACTTTGCTTTATGTTTCTGTTTTTCAGGCAAAGCAGTATGGCTTGCTATGCTAAGTTATATATAGAAATTCAGGGACCATCAGACCTTCCACCTCTACAAGTTCTTATGACAGTTAATGTTCATCTATAAATAGGTAAGAATTCACTAATCTTAGTGGGTTATGGATGATTTAACAATACAGATGTATGGGAAAACACAAAATTTAAGCTTTCATAATCTACCTGTATCAGGGATGGGAAACCTTTGACCCTGAGGCCACATGTGGTCTTCTAGGTCCTTGGGTCCAACCTTTTGACAGAGTCTAAGTTTTGCAGAACAGATCCTTTTATTAAGGGGATTTGTTCTATGAATTTTGGGTTCAGTCAAAGGGCTGCACTTGAGGACCTGGAGGGCCACATGTGGCCTTGAGGCCAAAGGTCTATATATCTTTGCTAATCTCTTTATCTTTGAGTGCAGTGATTTGTTGGGATTTTCCAGATTTGGATTTCCTCATATGCTTTTTTATTACTTGTCATTCAGGTTAAGGTAATTAGGGTGAAAAGTAGACTTTTAGGAATTCATAATTCTTGCAATGTGATTAATATTTAGCATTATTTATTAATTTTTAGCTGTAGCTACCTCTTATGATTTCTGAAATCATAAGAGGCTTGATCTTGAACATGTATTGGGTAGGACTTTTTTGATGTGCTTCAACTTAATGGGTATGAATTTATTTGACATGGGAAGAAAAACTGGTAAGATTTCCTATATTTTTCTCAAGGGTGAAGGAAAAGAATATAGGAAAACATTCCCTATCCCAGATTATGATAGTTGTTTTATTTTATTTTATTTTTTTTTGCTGAACATTTCTGGTATTGAACTTTAATATTACTACTTTTTCCAAGTAGCTGCTCTGTTTGAAGCAGTTCCTTTGTCCTAACTTCTCAAAGTCTAAGAAATCTAATATGGTTTGAATCTTGTCTTCACTTGTTTCTGTTGTATAGCATAAGGAAAGAAAAAGACATGGTTCTCAAATAGCAGTCAGTCGGAATTTAGAGTATCTCTTTGTTTACATATATGTGTATATTATACATATTTATTTAAATAATATTAAAATATATTACTGATGATACTTCCCTTATTTTTATTTGTATGACTGGAAACATAGCCAGTGGTCTTAAGTTCCCTCTAATTTATACATGTTTGGTTTATTTTACTAGCTATAAACTATATAGTACTGTCAAGCTTAGTAATCTGGTTTAGTGTTTGGTCATTAATACCTAGATTTTTCATTATGTTAAGAGAAGACTTGACTTCTCAAATATTAGATTACGCCATTTAAACAGAATATTTTTCCTAGGGAGGATTTTTTGTTATTTTTCAGGGTGATCATCAATATGATTTTTATATTAGCTTTCAAGGCTGCACAAAGGGTGGGTTCTCCTCCAGCTAGAATATTTTTAAGTTTTCCATAGAATTAGGGTATGAACTAGTTGAGAGTTACTACAGGGAAGCAATTACCCTTTAATTGTGTTGTTCTCTGACAGTGGGGCAGTAGTTCTCAAACTTTTTGGTCTTTGAACTTTCTTTATGCCCTTAGAAATTATTGATGACTTCCCCGCTTTGTGTTACATCTATCAGTAGTTTACCATATTAGAAATTAAACCATCTTATTATTACTACGAAAATAATTTTGATGTTGTGGGTCCCCAACAGGGTCTTTTCAAACCACATTTTGAGAATTACTGCAGTAGGGAAGCCATGGGAATCATTTTTCAGTATGAACAATCCAAGGTTATTCACTGTGGGTTGTTCCTTAACCCTTAGTTATTTTAAATACGGTAGATGTTGAACATGCTTCTCCAAATTCTATAAAAGTTCTTACCACTAGTAGTCCTGACTATCCTTGGGTTACATTTTCTACTGGCTGAATTGCAAACTTGACCAAAGCAGAAAATAAATTCTTTTATCTCTCTTAACTGAGATAACTGAGTAAAGGAAAGTAGGGAGAAAGATATCAGTCAAGATAGGGTTATCTGCAGATAAACCTTTTTTACTCAACACTATGAAAATGAAAGGGTTTTGGAAACACTTCCTCATCATTTTTAAGTACAACCAAACAAGTGATATTTGGCCTCTTAAGTTCTATGGTAGGTAGCCTAGATCTTAACCATAGGCAGTCGGGGTCCCCTGTCGCTTCAGAACAGGTGTTCAGTGGCAGCAGATGTTCTGTGGTAGGGAAGAAATCTTTGTGTGTGAATGAAACTACTCATGTTTGATTAAACTTGGAGTGATTTGTTAGCTGCTTCTTTGTAGCTTAGGCTTCTGAGGTTGGAAGAGATGAATTGGTTTCTGTTGGCTGAACAACTGTGACTAGAATCTGGAACATTGTGCTATTAGAAGGTTGAGTGGTTTGTCCTCCTGTGTCAGGCTTATCCTTCTTTAAGATGTAGGTCACAATATAAGTATACTTGGCTTTCTTAGTTTTTTTCTTTTTCCTAGAAGGATTTAGAATAGAAAAAAATTTTTTTTGATACTCTTAGGTCTACTTTTCCCACCTTTTTTGGAAATTGCCATTGCTTATAAGATAAAACACAGACTCCTTATTCTGGCATTTGAGGCCTTCCACTATCTGGTTGTAGTATACTTTTTCAACCTTATTTCCTTATAAGGCCAAATTTAATGGCCTTTTTAGTTTTCTGCCTCCCTTTCTCTTATTTTCTCTCTGTCCTTTCTCTAATGCTCTCTCTTAATACTATTGCAGTTTGGTGGTGGTCGTTGTTGTCCTTCGTCTTCGAAGAGGGCCAAAATGACATCATCATGATAAAGTGAAATTTCAGTGTGTCCTACTGTGGCTGATCAGACCAATATGAACTTGGAATGCTCTACCACAGGTTGGGCACAGATAGTCCTTTATGCATCCAGTTTTTTTCCTGCCACAATACTCTTCCACAACCATGTATGGAACTTTTTCTGTTACCATCTTTTGAAATCTTTAAGACCTAGCTCAGTGAGCCACCTCCTCCATGAAGTCAGTTCAGTTCCCCAGATTTTAGTGATTACTTCCTTTTCAAATTTTCCTACAGCATTTTGCTGGCATCTCTTCACTGTCTTTGTTATAGTCTATTTTGTATTTTGCTTATTTACTTAAATGTCATACTCAGCAACTAGCAATTATAAATCCTTTGAAGGTAGGGATAATGTACTTTTTCATCATCATCAGAGCCAACACTGGGTCTTTTATGTAGTAGGTACCCAATAAATGTTTAAGTTGAAAAAAATGAAGTACTTCCCTTTTTGTATCGAGCAGCAAACATAGCAGTATTCTAAATAGACCTAGGGTAGAGGAGGCATGAAAGTAGTATCTAGGCTCATTAGCCAGGTCTTTAGTATACATAACTTGTCTGTTTTCTCTTGACAGTCTTTTTTAAAGTGTCTAGATCCATGTTTCCTTCTTCCTGGGCATTTTGTATATTTAACTGCTTAAAGAGATGTACTATTTCTAATGCTTCTAAAGGAAGGGTTAATTTCCCTTCTTATTGAAGATCTGAGTTTGATTCCTCGTTTGGGGACTTAACTACCTACTGTTCTCCTTGCTTTCTGGCCTTTCCTTCTCTATTTTCTTAATCTCTTTGAGCCTTTTCATCTGTAATGAGAGGGTTGAACCGGGTGGTCTCTGAGGTCTTTCCAGCTCCATTGTGCCCCATTCTTGAAATCCTCAACAACTGAAATCTCCCTCTCTAGTTAATTTCATCACTTTTCACACAGCAGACCTTACCATTTCTTTACAAGTATGATTCCCCTAAAATAGTATATTCTTTTTGAGGCAGTTTCCTGTCTTACCCTTTCACCTTTCCTTTAAGCCTCCCAAACTTACTATTTGCCCTTCTCATGACCTCTAGTTCCTGGATTATTTTTTTTAGTCCGGCCGAACTATCTTCTGTACTTGGCTTTGACCTAGTGATGAGCTGTTTTAGTGATATACAGGGTTTCCCAAAAGTCTTAGTGTAATGTTAAGCTTTAGCTCAAAACTGTACTAAGACTTTTGGGATGCCGTTTAGTCTACATTTTTAAATCCCTTCTTGCTTTTCTCTGTAGTTTCTGCCTTGCTAATTCCATATGTGTGCTAACCAACTCCTTACTCCATCTCTGCTAGTTTTTTAAAACTTCTCTCTAAGGTCCCTTGTAATCTAAATGTGGCCAAATTTAATGGCCTTTTCAGTTTTCTGCCTCCCTTTCTCTTATTTTCTCTCTGTCCTTTCTCTAATGCTGTCTCTTAGTACTATTTCCAGTTTGGTGGTGGTGGTTGTCCTTCGTCTTCGAAGAGGACCAAAATGACATCACCATGATAAAGTGAAATTTCAGTGTGTCCTACTGTGGCTGATCAGACCAATATGAA
>CM053770.1:499670058-499720886 GCA_028658325.1 Potorous gilbertii
CCTCAGGGGGTTTATGTGGAGATTTTCAGTAATGGAGCTCCTTCAGAGCTCCTGCTCTGAGCTCCTGCCTGGCCACCACTGCCTCTGCCACTGCCTCCTGAGGGGGTCTGAGTTATGGAGACACCCCGCTCCCCTCTCGGCCAGCCTGGAAGTCTCTCTCACTGACCTGTGCATCTGTGGGTGGAGGGACCCCCACGGCCACTAGAGATTCCGTCCCTGAAGCCTGCTCAGATCTGCTCCTCCCAGGGCTGCGCGGCCAAGGTAGGGCTGGGTTCCGCTCTGGTCCCGTGCATGACAGACCTTTGGTGAGGGTTTTTCAGGTCTTTCTGGAACAGAAATGTCCTTCACTCTGTTGTTCTGTGGCTTCCACCACTCCAGAATTTGTTAGGAGTTCTTCTTTACAGATATTTTATAGACTGTGGTTTCAGAGCTAGCGTAAGTGTCTTTCTACTCCACCATCTTGGCTCCTCCCCCTAGCATCATCTTTTTACCATAATTACAATTTATAGAATGTTTTAATATGGATTTATAGAATGCTTTAAGGTTTGCCAGGTGCTTTGCATGCATTAAGTATCACATTTGATCCTTAGCTGGAGTTTGTTAAACTTACAAGCTGTTCCTTATTCCAACTTGACTCCTAGAGAAGGCATTATTTAGCTGAAGGAAAAATAGGGAAATTTTGTTTTCAGACATTGTATTTATATGTAATTACTCTTACAACATTGTATATAATAAAAGCATATAGTGGTCCACAAGAAAAAGACCACTTAGTCTTTTGTGGTATTCTTGTGGGCAAAATGGAAAAATTTGGGCTAGATGAAAGTACAGGTAAGTGGATTTAGAACTGGTTAAACTAAGTAGGCAAGCAAACATTTCTTAAGTACCTACTCTGTGCCAGGCACTGTGTTAGGCACTGTGGATAAAAAGAAAGACATGAAATAGTCTCTGCCTTCCTGGAGCTTACATTCTAATTAGGAAGACATGCATTTGTGTGCATGTGCGCGCACACACACACACACACACACACACACACACACACGTGTACTGACTGAGGGGAAGGCATTCACGTCTGTGGGATAAGGAAACCTGAAAAAGTCCTGTTTAGAAAGAAGCATTTGTACCGTTTCTTGAAGGAAACCAGAGGTTCCAAGAGGTAGAGGTAAGGAGGGAGAGTATGCCAGTCCTGGGGCCTAGCCTGGACAAAGGGATGGAGATGGGATATGTAGTGCCATATGTAAGTAACAGCGACTCAGCCAGTGTGACTGGATCATAGAGTACACAGAGTAGAATAATGTATATGAAGACTGGGAAGGTAGGGCGGAGTCAGGTTGTGAAGAGTTTTAAATGACAAACAGAGTTTATATTTAAGAAGGAGATATTGGATTTTATTTAAAAAGGTTTTATTAACATAGTCAGTCATATCTGTACCTTAAAAGAAAAACAACTTTTGGCAGCTGTATGGAGGATGAATTAGAGGTGGGAATAGACCTGAGGCAGGGAGACCAGTTAGGTGGCTGAATGACTGGATCCAAAGACCAATCATTAATGATTGGATATCAACTTGGAAAAAATCTCTAACGCAGTACCCCATGGATCTTTGTTTCACCCTGTGCTATTTACATCTGTGTCAATGACTTGGATAAATAAAAAGATAGTATGCTTCTTCTGTGTGAAGACTATACAAAATTAGGAAGTACAGCTAACACTCTGGATCACAGTCAGTATCCAAAAAGATCTTTACAAGCTGGAACGCTGGAATGACGCCCATCAAACAAAAGGCAGCACAAGTAAATGCGACGTCTTGTACTTGGCTTTCAAAACATCAACTTCATATGAACAGTAAAAGGAAGATGTGACTTGAAGGCAGTTCTGGAAAAATGTATCTAAGTGTCTTAGTGAGTTTTATTGTACTGCCTATTGGACACAAGTTGACATTCTGATATGACAACCATGAAAGCCAATGAATTCTTAGATTGCATTAAGAAAGGCATCGGTGTCTGGAACTAGGGAAGTGGAAGTCCTGCCATATTTACTGGTCTGAACAAATTTAGAATACTGTGTTCAGTTCGAGATACATTTTAGGGAAGACATTTATGAGTCATGGAGTATCCAGAGGAAGCTGGCCAGGATGGAAAGAACCTCAAGATCATGCCATAAGAGACAAGTTAAAGGAAATGGACATATTTGGCTTAATGAAAAAGGTAGCAACTTTACTTCACTAAATTTTTTGCCAAACTTTAAAATCCTAAAGATGAGTTTTCTCAAATCCAAAATCAGGAGAACCGAATATTTTGTGGAAGCTGATTAGTCACATGTGAATGTACATACATACATGAAGCTCATTCTTGTCCTCCCATAATTAACTAGTAATGACCCCAGAACCACTAGTTTTGAGACAATCTTTAAAAATTGGATCATAGAATAAATAGTGACAAATATGTATATGTAAAATTTATTTTATACTCTACTGCATTAGATTTCCAAGAGAACATGTTTAAATTGCCTTCACTTGATTTTTTTTCCCTATCAGAAGGGCTATTAACCCATTGTTTATGTTTGCTTTTAAATGATTTTTCTTACTACTCCCACTTGACATTTTTTTTATTTCTTCTTTCCTCTGCTTCCTCTCAATCCCAATAGGAACTGGAGGCAGAGCAGTTACTCCATTGTTGAATACTATTGATTTCTTCAGTCCCAGAGAAGTTGAGGTGGAGCATATATCAGAGTCAGATATAAGTGAGGAGGTGGAAGAAGAAAGTCAGTTGGTGGTTTTAGATCCAGACCATGTAAGAAAATTCTTAAATTTTACTTTTGGTATAAATAGCTGAACATGGATTGAGAAATAACTGAGTTACTCATTGATTAGCAGCTGCATTTTATTCATATTTTCTCCCTCTGCTCTACCTAGCCAACTTCTACTTCCCTGAGCATCACAGTCCAATGTTACCTCTCCCTCCTCCAAATTCTCACCACACTTGTCTGTGACATTCATTTGACATTTAACATATATTGTCATATTTTGGAGGGGGTGTAGTTATTTAGTATTTCATTTTTTCCCAGTTATCAGTAAAAAAGCAATTTTTTAACATTTGTTTTCAAAACCTTGAGTTCCAAATTTTATCCCTTTCTTTCTCTCCACCCTCAATCATTGAGAAGGCAAGCAGTTCCATATAGGTTATACATGCAAAACATATCCATAATGGTCATATTGTGAAAGAAAACATAGACAAATAATATTGTCACATATTGTAACTGTGCAGTGCAGTTCTTGTTTCCCTACCATTCCTTAAGAACAAGAGCAATTTTTGATAGATTTTCTTTTCCCATTCCTCATAATGCACAGCATGGTTGATAATTTCCAAAATGGTTAAGTATATGGCTAATATGAACATATTAGATGTAAGCCAATTTGGTATATTATGGTTCTCAGACTAATAGGGAGATATAGAGAATTGGGCAGAGTCTACCAAAGTGCCCAAAGGTAATGTGAATGCTTCCATAGCCAAATTATACCTGATTTTTAATCTTACCTTTAAAAATTTGTGTCATTTCCAAAGCCAAGATCTTTATCTCCATTAACTAATATTGGTTTTCTATGATATGGATGTGTAGTATGCTTCTCTACAGGTATCTCTTCAACTTCCACTCACATTTGTGAGCTATAAGTCCTTAGAGGATGACTGACTACTACTCTCCTCAGAGTTGTAGAGGTACCTTAAGGGGCTGAGTTTCTTGTTCTGTCACTCATGAATCTGTGCCACTGTGCTTTCCACTAAGATCAGTCAGCCAAGATCCAGGGAGAGAAGAGGTTCAATCTTAAAGTACAAAGGTAGTGAGACATATATATAGGGATTATGTTAGGAAAAGGAATAGCTCTTCTTTGTGGAGGCCCCATGGAATTCCCCTTAGGTGTAGCCATTTGATGGACTCCAGAAATTGGTGCCTTTCTAAGGTTCATAGCTGTCATTCTCTCCACCAAAACAGGTTACATTCCTTGAAGCTATTTTTCTCCCTTGGGTGGCTATCCTTCTGAATCTGTCTGTGTCTGTCCATATTTGTTCTTAGTGTTGCCTTCTCTATTCCCATCTGTATGTGTTGTCTGCTACTAGTCCAGAGTCTCCAGTAACATGATCAATGGGAGGAAGAGAAGAGAAATAGAGACAGAAAGACCAAGAGATAGAATCAGAGAGCCAGAGATGAAGAGACAGAAAAAGAAACAGAAAGATAAATGACCCCATCCACCTGCCTACCACCAGCGACTCTCAGTGACTTAGCTGAAATCCTTAGCTACAGAAGTTGGAGTCCTCTGATGATAACTTGTTCAATCAGTTGACTCTTTCACTTCTGAACTAAGTGCTATTTTCATATATAGGCTGAGAGATGAGTCTAATTCTTTCAGTTAACTATAAGATGTTTCTTCTGAGGGATCATCTGCCTTCATCTAATGGCTCAAACACATATATTCCTTTCAAATTAAGGGTTTATTCAAATTTTGTGGTGAAATTATGGGAAAATTCCTTAATACCTTGTTTATGCCATTGATTGGTTAACTATTTGGAGGGTGGTAGTGGAACCACACTCCTATGTTTTTGATTCTGATAGTAGGAACTTAATAAATGCTTCCTTATGTATGCATTTATCAATGCACATGTGAATCACACAGTGTTAAAAGCCAAATATGTAAAACATTCCTATTTCCTACTACTGGATTCTGGGTACTAAAAACTTGTTTTCCTTTATTTCAGCCCTTGATGAAAAGATTCCAAAATGCACTGAAGAATTATCTGGAGAAACAGATAGATAAGCTGAAATTGGAGATCCGTGAGCTGGTACAGTATTAGTTTACTTGATCAATCACAAGTTTCATTCAATGTAGATGGCACTGACTGACTTCTTTTCTGTACAGACTGTGGCTACAAAGCATGGCAAAACTCAAAGGGAGGAGCTGGGTGTACAGCTCTATGGTGTACAGCAGCATTTGGCACAACTACAAATGGAACTGGAGAGGAATCATGATCAATATACTGTTCTAGAGGCTGAGAGAAGGCAGACAGAGGAAGAACTCCAAAACACAAGGGCCCTCTACAACAAAACCATTATGGCAGCCAAGGAGGAACAAAAAAAAGGTAAACAGCAGTATCTTTTTCAACTTGCTTTTTTTTCAATTTATAGTGCAACCTTGTTGTGCTTTCATAACACAAAAGACCCACAGGAATCATGCATGCACAATTCTCCCCAAGTATACTGAGGCATGAAAGCATACAACTCAAAGTATTATAGAGGAAAGTTTTATGAGGGAATGGAAGGAAGGGGTCAAATATTTATTAATCATTGTGCTAAGTACTTTGTAAATATTGTTTCATTTATCCTCACAACCACCCTGGGAGGTATGTGCTCTTATTCCCATTTTATAGTCGAGGAAACTGAAGCAGATAGGGGTTAAAGGATTTACCCAGGTTCACATAGCTAGGAGTGTCTGAAGCTGGATTTGAACTCAGATCTTCCTCAATTCTATCCACAATGCTACCTGGTCACCTCTAAGGTGAGGGAAATCAAATAGAAGTAAAAGAATAACTAACCATCAGTCCCCAAAGGCACATAAATTCCTGATTATGAGGATCCTCTCCCATAAATACTGGTTGGTTTGGGGTTTTGTGTCTTTTTTTTTTAACCCTCTGCTGCTCAAGGTGGGAGAAGGCACAAAGTTAGCAGTTTGTTCTCCTCTTTAATGTCTCTCTTTCTGGTTCCATGATCTGACCACAACTTCTCCAGGTTCTCAGATTAGCCAGCAAATCTCTGTAGAATCTATTTATCATTGACATCTTCCCAGTGTAGAACAAAAGAGAAGAACAAAACTGTTTTTGTATATTCCTTCTTTGCTGGTGGTGAATGCTCCTTACAAGCCCTTTCCTCTTTCCCCATCCATCACTATGCTTATATCTTGAAGAAGAGACTTTAGTTTCTTCAGTTAGTAAAGGAATAGGAATAGAACAATATTTCATCACTTACTACAATAATATACAATGTACTAAACATCAACCAACAAATACTCATTTTAAAACTAAATTGAACTTTCATGGCTATCTTTTTTAATGTCACATTCATTTGTGAAAATATGCCTCCCTGCTTTACACAAAGAGCTATCCCTTTGTAAAATAAATAAAACAAGAAGAAAAACATCTTCAAAATTGAGGAAACATACTTTAAAAAGACCATATTAGGTATAAAAGATATAGAGAAGTATCAGATGAGGTTCCTGGCTTCAAGATATTTATATTCTCATTAGGGAATGAACAAATAAATGAAAAAGCAAATATTAAATATTTAATATGTACCAGGCACTATTCTAAGTGCAGAGAATACAAATAGGAATAAGGTGGGCATATATTCCCACAAGAGAAGATAACACTTAAAGGGGTGCCCCTAAAACGGGGGGGTGGGAGGAGATAAGTTTTCAGGAAATATAAAGCAAAAGCTCACCCATCAGAAATTGGAATGGAGTTCAGGATTCTGTGGGCAAAGGTTGAGGATGATGGCCGGAATAAAAACTGGTGTCATTGAAGACAAGTTTCTGCTGCCAAAATTAAAGACTTAAAGAAAGGAGAGTAGTATTAAATACAACTTAAGGAGACATTATTATTTCCTGAAGGGGGGCCTTAGAGCCATATGAGAGAAAATTTTATCTATTTGGGAAACTTCCCAAAGCATGGTAAAAGCATTAAGGCAATTCATCTTTTCCCCATACGCAAGATACGAATTCAGTAACAGTTGCTGTTAGCACAGAGCTAGGATACTGCTTGTGGTCATGTTGCCATCCCTATAGCCCAGACTCACAGGTCCCTTCTTCCCTACAAGATGGAGCTGAGAGTGGTGACTAGATAATAGGTCATGCCTATTGGAAATAGAAAGGGCAGGACTGGAAAAGATGGATAATGCTCGCATCCTAAATAGAAGAGCCAGAGTGGAGTGAGAATCCTATCTCCTGCAGCAGTTTGGCAGGTGAAGTTTTCATGTCATATAAACAACCCCTCACTGACACACTATTCCAGAAGCAAAATATGTGTATATAAAGCAATCCCAAACAATACAAGCTTGTTAATATTTAAGTGCTAAATGCATGGTATATGTAAACAGTAAATGCTCCAAGAAATCAGAAGAAGAAATCTACTAGTTAGGATAGTCTCCAAAGACTAAGTGGGATTTGAGCTAGTGAGATTCAGTGTATTTGGAAAAGAAAAGTAATGGCCTTTCAGATGAGAGGAATGGTCTGAATAGAGGAGTGAAGATGTGTCCAAGGAACAATGAGTAGACAAGTTTGGCGTGAAGATATAGAGAGGAGGGAGGGAAACAATTTGAAAATATAGGTCAGGGCCTGATGTTGTCATATATGTGTGTGTGTGTACATATATATATATGTCTATTTTCTATTTCCAGATAGCAGATATTATGCATTTTAGTTATATTAATTAATTTTATTTATATAGTATTTTCTTTTCTCTCAACTTCTCAGCTTTAATAATGTATATATTTAAAAGTATTGATGTCTTTTGTTTACATCACAGGTTTCTTCCAGTATCCCTTCCTCTTCCTTTATCTGAGAGCCATGTGTGAAAGATAAAATGACAGACAAAGTAACGGTTCGGTCTTCCAAGCATATCTATTTAGTGAACAAATCATACCAACTGCGCAATAAATCAGAACCAGATGCCTTCTTTATCTTTGACCCTGGCCCACAAATACAGGAAGATACATATTTTTATACATTAAAAACAATCAAATAAATTAAAAATATATTTTAAAATGAAATTAAAAAATTTTAAGTCAATTAATTAAAAGGAAGCAACCAGAATACAAGAGGTAATCTGATTTCTAATTGGAGGAAAGATTAAGGACTTTCCAAGTTGAGAGAGGGAAAGCAACAGGTACAATTTCTTGAATTCAGAAAAAGATTGATCAGTATGGGGCCAGTTTTTAGATAAGATATATGAGTTGATTGAGATGTACAACTGTTTTCCTTGTATCAGTCTTTGAATCTGACTGGGTTTCTGGTCAGCATAACTGAGATCTTTAATTAAGGATCTCTAAGCAGCAGGTAGAGGTGGTCTAACTTTCCAGCCATGCTAGGTTAGGTTCAAATAATGCATTATAGTTTATCTTCACAATTCCCATAACTGAACAAAGTTTTCTTACAGGATAAAATTTAGACTAGGCCCATAATTAAATAGAAACGAAATTGAACCAGCTTCAGAATTGAGACACAAGATAGAGTCAATTTGGTTCGCTCAGTTCCCACAATTAACCACTTGCTGCTCCAATTCTGTCAATTCCATCGATTTACCCCTTTTGATTCATGGGATAATGGGCAACCCATTCCCTCCATCGATCATTTAACTATAAGTCAAATCTATAAGATTTTTCTTATATTTGTAATCAGAATTATATGTCAGGTTATATATCAAAATAGTTGGAGGATTTACAATGGACTAATTCTGAGAGTGAAGATTTACCCGTCACCAAGGTGACCAAGAAAATTTGAACATAAACACCATGAAACAGAAGATGAGAGCATTACAGCAATGATCATTAATCTCTACTAGCATCAAATCTTCTTGTAACCTAGCAACCCGTTCCCAACGTCCGTTTAATCAGCACACTTTGAGTCCCAGCGTCTCATGTCGTCATCTGGTCCTGGAACATCTACTCTCGGACATTCTGGAATAGGCTTCATTCTCAAGACAGCTCTGAAGGGGTTCTACTTCTTTGGTTCCCAATCACTAGATAATTCTGCTAAAATCTGCCAGTAACAAAACTTAATATAATTAGCATTATATTAGTATAATTAGTATAATCTCTTAAATTTGCTGCTCCAAACCGGATATTTCAGAGAATTTCAGTTGCTGTTTCTTTACCTAAACCCTATACCTGACATGAGAATCTTTTTTTAAAAATTCATGTGGATGTAACTTGTAAAATGAACTCCTGTCTTTTAAAAGAGGAAAATAATTTTACTTCCTTTCCAATTATCAAAGCAATATAATTAATTGATTTTTAGCTCTCAACCTTCACCTCCATAAGATTTTGAGTTTTGAATTTTCTCTCCCACCCTCTCTTCCCCACTCCTCAAGATGCTATGCAACCTGATATAGACATACATTTATATTCAACATATTTTGACATTAGATATGATGTAAAGAAGAACTAGAACTAATGGGGAGGAACTATGAGAAAGGAGAAACAAAACAAAACAGCAGAAGAAAAGGAGAGCAAATAGTATGTTTCCATCTGCACTCAGACTTCAAAGTTCTTTCTTTGGATGTGGATAGCATTTTCTATTGTGGGGCTTTTGGAAGTATCTTAGATCGTGCATTGCTGAGAAGAGCTAAGTTTATCAAGGTCAGTCATCGCACAATGTGGCTATTACTGTGTACAGTGTTCTCCTGGTTCTGCTCATTTCACTCAGCATCAGTTCATATAAGTCTTTCTAGGTTTTTAGGAAGTTTGACTGCTCATCATTTCTTATAGAACAGTAGTATTCCATTACATTCATATACTACAACTTGTTCAGCCATTCCCCAATTGATAGATATCCCTTCAATTTCCAATTCTTTGTTATCACAGAAAGAGCTGCTATAAATATTTTTCCTGTTTTATGTTGTCTTTGGGCTACGGACCTACTTACCTATGGTACCTTTTAGCAGGATGTAGTTTCCTTCCTTATCTCTTTTAATTAGAACTACCTTTGCTTTTGCTTTGTCTGAGATTAGGATTGCTACCCCTGCTTTTTTAACTTCAGCTGAAGCATAATATATTCTGCTCCAGCCTTTTACTTTTACTCTGTTTGTATCCCTCTGCTTCAAATGTGTTTCTTGTAAACAACATATTGTAAGATTATGATCCTTAATCCACTCTGCTATCCACTTCTGTTTTATGGGAGAGTTCATCCCATTCATATTCACAGTTATGATTACTATCTGTCTTTCTTTCCCTCCTGTTTATGCTTTTCTCTTTCCTTTCTCCCTTTCCTTCCTCACTAGAGTTTTTCTGCCCTCTTATCACTCCCCTACCTTTTCTTTGCCTTCACCTTTACTTAATTCTTCCCTCCCTTCTATCCACCCCCTCCCCTTTCTTTCCCTTTCCCCTCCTACTTCCTGTAAGATAAGTTAGATTTCTATACCTAACTGATTATGTTATTCCCTCTTTGAGCCAAATCTGATTAGAGTAAGGTTCAAACAATACTCACCTCCTTTCTTTCCCTCTGCTGTGATAGGTTTTTGTGCTTTTTCATGTAATTTACTTTTGTATGCTTCCTCCTTTCCTCTTCAGTATAATCCCTTTCATGGCTTCATTAGGTTTTTTTATCATCACATCAAAGTCAACCACGCCCTCTTTCTATAATAACAACATAGTTTTCAAGTTTACAAGTATCATCTTCCCTTGTAGGAATGTAAACAATTTGCCTTTATTAATAAGATGTTGTTGGTTTTCCTGTTTGCTGTTTTATGCCTTTCTTGAATCTCATATTTGAAAATCAAATTTTCTGTGGAGCTCTGGCCTTTTCATTAGGAAGATTTAGAAGTCCCTATTTCATTGAATATCCATCTGCTCCCCTGAAAGATTATGCTGACTTTTGCTAGGTAGTTGATCCTTGGTTGTAATCCAAGCTCCTTTGCCCTATGGAATATCGCATTCCTTGCCCTCTGATCTTTTTAATGTAAAATCTGCAAGGCCCTATGTAATCCTGAATGTGGTTCCATGATACTTAAATTGTTTCTTTCTGGATGCTTGCAGTATTTTCTCTTTGACCTGATAATTTTAGAATTTGGCTACAATATTCCTTGGTGTTTTTAATTTGGGATCTCTTTCAGGAGGTGATTAGTGGATTCTTTCAATGACTATTTTACCTTCTGGTTCTAGGACTTCAGGGCAGTTTTCCTTAATGATTTCCTGAAAAATGCTGTCCAGGTTCTTTTTTTCATCATGGTTTACAAGTAGACCAATTATTTTTAAATTATGTCTCCTGAATCTATTTTCCAGGTCAGTTGTTTTACTAGTGAGGTATTTTATGTTTTCTTCTTTTTTTCTTTTTTTGTTGTTTCTGTTTGACTGATTCTTGATATCTCATAGAGTCATTAGCTTCCACTTGCCCAATTCTAATTTTTTAACCAATTGTTTGCTTCTATTAGATTTTGTACCTCCTTTTCCTTTTGGCCCATTTTACTTTTTAAGGAATTCTTCTCTTCAGTGAGTTTTTGTGCCTCCTTTTCCTTTGGCCAATTCTATTCTACAGTCAATTTTTGTCCTTCCTTTTCCAAGCTTTTGACTCTCCCTTGCATATCTTTCATTTCTTTTCTCAATTTTTCTTCTGCTTCTCTTATTTGACTTTTTAAATCCTTCTTGAGCTCCTCCAAGAAGGCTTTTTGGGCTTGAGAACAAGTCATGTTCCTCTTTGAGTTTTTAGATGTAGGTATATTGACAATGTTGTTCTCTTCTGAATTTGTGCCTTGATCTTCCTTGAACCCCTAAAAATGAGACTCTATGATCATTGTCCATTTCTGCTTTTTGCTCATGGTATTTGCCTAATTCTTGACTTTTAGAGTTGAGCTCTCCTGCTCATGGCACTGCAGATCTCCTGCAGATGGCACTGATCCAAGCTTCTTGTGCTAGGAGCCCAGAACATGGTCACTGGCCTTGTGTGGTGTGGCCTCAGGTGCTGGCAACTGGAGGTTGTAGGGGTCTGGCAGCTTATCTGGTGCTAGCTGGGATCAGCAACACTGGAGCTCTTGGGGTGGGGTGGGAAATCTGGCCCCTGAAGGATGCCTGCTTGCCTGGGCCTTGCACTTGAATGTTTGGCTGCTGGAGGATGTCTGCCAACCTGGAGCTGTGCCTGTTGGAATTGTGCTGCATCACTGTGAGATTTGGCTGTGGGAGAACACAGAGCATATGGTGGTTTTCCAAGCTGGTATCTACTAGTTCCCCTGCCTATGCTGAGGCACTCAGGAAAAGGTGGGGGTGGGGGGATGCCCTGGTGTTGGCACTTGCCTGCTCCACCAACCTGGGGCTCATGACCTCCCCCTGGTATGCTGAGGTAGGGTTTGCCAATGACTTGCTGGGACACCTCCCATCCTATACTTCTCTCTTTCCTCCAGAGTAAGAGAGGCCTTTCCTGTTAATCCCATAACCTTCCTGGGCTACAAGACTGCTGCATACCATCTTTCTCCTGACTCAGCTATTCCAGGGTTTTTCTTGGGGTGATATTTTTCTGGGCTTTCAGAGCTCAGTGAGGGAGGGTGAGAGCAACTATCTTCTTACTCCACCATCTTGGCTTCCAGAAGCCTAATTTACCCTTTTGAAGAAAATTATCCATCTATCATAATTTGACCACAAATAAAGATTAAAATTGTAATTTTTTTCATACTTGCAGCCTATTATGGGAATTCAGAGATGTTCCAATATCAATTTATTAATTAATAGATTTAGTATTGTACTTAAAAAACATTTCATACTCATCTGCTTTATTATGGAAATTTGCTACGAAAAAAAGGAGGGACATAATTTTAACAAAGTCAAGACTCATTCCCCTCAAGGGCACAGACTGAATTGACATATACCATAACAGGGGAAAAATTCCCTTTGCACTGTTTGATTCTAGATACAAATCATAACTAATTGCTACAATTATGTAGTCACAAGGTATCAAAAGCAAGACTCAGGTTCAACCAGGTGGAGAAATTTCCTGTTCAGAAAAGAAATAATTTTACTATTGACTTCATGACAATTCAGATAACAAAAACTCAAAACAAGAGTAATATATACCTCAGCAAAATTTCACTAACCACAACTTAGGCAAATAAATATTATTAATTTTCTCATGTTTCCCTTTATAGTTATATTTCATTTATCTTTTACCTATATATTAAAACTAACTACATTCTGGGGTTTCAGGAATACAGTAAATACCTGACAATTGAGTCATATTAATATATTACATATTGAGCATATCACTTTATTAAGCAATGAATGCCAATTGCCCAATAAATTGGGACCACATCCCATATGAAAAACAGTATTTAAAGACAGAAAGAAAAAAGTCAGCATAATTGATCAATACAACAAAATAGTCTGAAAGTATGTGCCATGTATAATTCTTGTGGACCTCTCACCTCCTCAAAAGGTTTGAGTCAAAGTGTCTCCTTATACTCCTCTTTTACAACATGCTTTCTTTTATAATTTTGCATGATTCAGTTTTGATTTTTTTTTGGTGTGATTGTTTTTTTTTCAGTTTACATTGTTTTAGTTATGAATATATTGTTTTTCTTGGCCTTGCTTACTTCAGTCTGCATCAATTCATATGGCTTCTTTCTATTCATCATATCTGTCATTTCAAGGTAATATTCCATTATAAAAAATTCCTTTATAGTCACATATTGCAATTTATTTAGCCATTCCCCAACTGATAGACATCTACTTTGTTTCCAATTCTTTGCTATCACAAAAATGCTGCTAACAATATTCTGGTGTGCATGAGGACTCTCTTCTTATCAATGGCCTCCTTGGGGTATAAACTTAGTAATGGAATCTCAGGGTCAAAGGTATAGATATATTAGTCCCTTTATTTAAATAATTACAAATTGCTTTCCATAATGGTTCTAACAGTATTAAAACAATAATTTTCTACTATCTGTTTTTGATTTTTTGTTAACTTTTCTATTAACTGAGTTTGTGAAAATACTAAACACAATTCCCTCTATGCACTGGACAGATGATTAATGGTAGAAATTAAGGATATTAGTCTTTTAAAGGAAACCTTGTCAGAAGTAATCCATCCTAAATGTATTTGGAGACAAGTTTCTTATGACAAGTAATATGTCAGTTAGAAAAGTCAACCTAAAATAACAAAATAATAAATAAAATAGAAAATTATGATATTATGAAAGTGTCAAAATGAAAGATAATATTATAATGACTAGGTCATATAGAAGTATGGTAATCGCCATGGAGTCTATGAAAAGTAAAGATAGAGGATGATAATTTCAGTATTTATCTCACACTACCCAAATTAAGAGGTTTATGCTGTGATTTTGGATAATCGGTTCTCCAGAATAGAAAGGAAAATCCTCTAGTTATCATAACTTGATAGAAGTATTCCCATAGAATATCCAATTGCTTTGCTCCAATTCATTCTGCAATTTTCTCGTTGATAATTTACTTTCTCGGGGATCTCCAACCTATCCATCCAGTTTTGTTGTATACTACTTCCCTTCACACATGCAGTGTCGTAGGCTAACAAAGTTACTTGAGGCTCTCTGAGTTTACCCTGTCCTTCTGTGACTCTGTGACCATTATACCCCATGTCTGGAATGATTTCTCTACACAAACCTTTACCTTCTGAAAAACTTCCCCACAAGACCCAGTTCAGAATCAACCTCTTTTATGAAAGCTTCTGTAATCCTTATATATAAATGATCTCTTCTTAGCAAATCTGCACACACATTAATTTCATCTTCCCCCATCCCCATTAGATTATAAACTATTCAGAGGCAGGAACTATGCCTTGTTTTATATTTATATGTAAATAAATAAATACAATATATAAAATATTTATGATTTTATATGCATTATACACAATAATTTATAATTATATATGTGTATATGTGTGTGTATATATACACACACACATATACATAAATCTGATATTTCAAATCCAACTTTGTCCATGCTGACCATATCTAGTCCATCCCATTCACTTTATTTTCTTGGTTCCCAAATTTGGCTCCTTGCTTCTGGTACTACCTTGCCCAGATAAAGCAAGCACCAAGAGAGCATCCTACCATACCTTAACCCATCCTTCCAGCTTAAATCCTGGTGTGTCCAGGACCAGACATTATTTGTACTTAAAAATTAATAAATTGGCATTGTAGGTTGCAAATCAATCTTCTGTGATTTGGATTAATGTCAATACACTCTCCAGGGTCTGACCCTGGAGTCAGTGCCTTAACACAGTTTCTGGCCCAGAATGGCACTTAATGGATTCTTAGTGATGGATCATTTGATCATATCTGGATAAATGGATGACACATATTTGAGTCTGAAGCTGAGGTTGAAAGCCCAGCAGAGATATTAGTCCGTATAGAGATATTAGTCAACTTTCTAAAATTATTATACAACTACATCCTATTTCCTTCAAGATAAATTCACTGTAACTAGTCCTACCACTTCATTTCTTTTCATATTTTCTCTTGAAAGCTGTAGATTTGCCAACATTTCTATGAAGAGGAATGCTGCAAAATTAAAGCATTGTGTCTTTGGACATAGGAAGGAGCTCTTCTGAAACATAGGAAATCGAATGGCTTATTTCATTTTGTGGGGCTAAAAATCCCATTTGGTTCTCTTTCATTAGATCATTAGATCTTTAAAGGCTAAGACTAGACTTTCGGATTTAAATAGTGAGATATTACCTCATCTCAATGGGATTGGAGGGTCAGAGAAACCATTGTTCTTTACTTCTTGACTTAAGAATATCAGGGAAAAGGTATGTTCTGATAAATAACATTCTCTCTCTCTCTCTCTCTCTCTCTCTCTCTCCCTCTCTCTCTCTCTCTCTCTTTCTCCCCCCTCCCCCCAGTGTCTTCTCTACAGAGCGATATGGAGAACTTGACATTGCGTCTATTCTACTTGCAAAATATAGACCAGGATGTACGAGACGATATCAGTGTAATGAAACAGGTAGTAAAGAAGGCTGAAGTTGAGAAGCTGAATTCAGAGATTGAGAAGAAAAAACAGGTATTTGGCAAATTGAACATATATGTAACCATTACTATTTCCTATATGAAATTTACTAATGAAGATTTAAGTTTGCTAATAACACAACTCCTACAGAGAAGAGCTGTTGATCTCACTGGACTGGTCTGGTTTTGAGACCAGTCTGGTTTTGATGAATTTGAGACAAACATCACATACTAGATGTTCCTTCTCAGCTGGATTCTAACCTTATTCTGAATCTTAACGATCCAAAGTCTCCTCTAGGACATATGTCTGTATTGTACGTCTTCTCTTCTGATTTTTTAGGACCTGTATGTGGACCGGCTCACTAGGAATGCCAACCAGTTAGAAGAGCATATTGCTTTATATGAAGCCCAATTAGCTGCCCAGTTTGAAGACACAAAAGCTATAAGAAAAGCAGTGGGTGAGGTAAGAGATCATACAGCACTTTAGACTTTAATATGTATATGGTCTTTATCCTGAGACAATATACTTCATAGAAAGGGCACTGGATTTGGACTCAGAGGTCTTCAATTGAAATCCTGGTTCTTCTACTTACTACCTCTGGGATCCTAGACCAATTATTAAAACCTCTCTGGGCTTTGGTTTCCTTCTCTGTAAAATAAAGAGATTGAATTAGATGATCTCTAAAGTCCCTTCTAGCCCTTATGCCATGAGCATGTATTGTCTTTTTTAAATGTTTTTTATTATTAATTTATTTTAAATTGAAATACTAATACTTAAATACACAATAAGAAAAGAAAAAGAAACATATTATGAACTTAAATACAAAATAAGGGGAAAAAAGCATTGCCATCTTCACAGAGGGGATTAAAAAAATGCAGCAGTAAATTTCCATTTCAAGAAAGCCTATATAATAAACACTATGCATTGTGTTCAGAGCTGTTCATCCTTTCTTTGCTTCCTTGTAAGTTTTCTTTTGTTCTCTGCTGTGCACTTTTTACTGTGTTCTTTTTCCCCCTTCCTCCTCCACTCCAAGAAGGCTAAAATTAAGTGTGGATACGTGTATAAATTATACATACACATAAATATACACACATATATACATATATACATATACAAACATATACACAGATATATACATGCATATACACAGACACATATACACTTACATACACATACATATACTGAGATATCTATAATCATATTCATATATATAAACATATACTTTCATATACATCGATGTAAAACCATACTCTACTTATTTGTCCTCTGTTTCTCTGAGGGTAGGTAACCTCTTCCTTCATAACTGCAAGTCTTTCCATATTTTTCTAAGTCCACAACATATACTGTCTTAATAATTTTTTCTTCCCAATCAAATAGTAAGCTCTTATGTGGCAGGAGGTCTATATTATTTTCTTTACTATCACTGCACCTAGCACAGTACTCTATACATAATAAGAATTCAATAAAGATGTGTTAACTATAGAATTACAAAATTTGTGAGTTGGAAGAGTCCTCAGTGGTCATCTCATACAACCCAGACATGAAAGGACTCTCTGCTATAATATACCTGACCAAAGGTTATCCAGTTCCCACTTGAAGATTGGCAAGTAAAGGAACTCAATCTCTCCCAAAGAGGCTCATTCCTCTTTTGGACAGCTCTAATTATTAGGAAGTTTTTCCCAAAGGAATGGGTAGGCCTTGCAAAGAAGAAAATTATGGGCCACTCAAAACAGATCTCTTCCATATGACAGCCCTTGAAATACTTCAGTTCACATATCATCCACTCACTCCCAAATCTCTTCTTCTACAAGCTAAGCATGACCATTGCTTCCAACAATCCTCCTATGACATGGACTCAAAGGCTATCACTATCCTGCTTGCCCTCCTCTGGATGCTCTCTGGCTGATTAGAAATGAACACAGGACTCAAGTGGAGGTTCCAACAAGGGGAGAGTAGAGAATCTGCAAACTATAAGTCAGTAATCTTGACTTCAATTCCTGGGAAAATTCTAGAATGGGACAGTAAAGAGATTATTGGTGAATATCTAGATAGGTAAGGAAGGATTACAAAAATCCAGCACAGCTCCATCAAGAAGAAGTCATGCCAGAATTACCTAATTTCCTCTTTTAGCAGTAGGTGAAGGGAAAGCTATTTATATTGTTTACATTGATTTTAGGAAAGCTTTTGATAAGTATCTCATACTATTCCTGTGGGGAAATGGAGAGAGGCAGAATTGATGCTAATACTGTCAGATGGGTTTGGATGGTTTCAAAAATAGTTAGTAATGCAAGAATTTTTTGATGGTGGAACCCAGAGATCTGTCATGGGTCTTGCGCTGTTTTAACATTTTTATCAGTAACTTGGATAAAGGCATCAGTCACATAGTCATCAAATGATGAATTAGATTGGATAGACTATTTGTGAGGCATCTGCCAAGAAATGAAAATTAAGTCTGTGGGAGCTGATAAGGTCACCTGGAGAAAGTGGAGAAAGAGGAAAGAAGAGGGCCCAGATCAGAACCTTGGGCAATACCCACAGTTGGGAACCATGATAGATTTTGATGAGCCAGAAAAGGAGATTGAAGAGTGGTGGCACACATGGGAAGAGAAGCAGAAGAGAGTGGCATATGTAAGAGTTCAGAATGGTTGCTTATCTATTTGTTTATTTTTATTTTATTCTTAGGTAAAGTGAGCATCCCAACTCTATTTGTAAACTGAACTTCCTATCTTCTGATGTTATCTCTTTATAGGCCTGCACAGAAATAGATTCTACCAACTTGGAGAAAAAACAGCTGTTACAGAAAACTTAGGGAGCCAAACACTCTTTTTGCTATTTGCCTAGGTGACAGTCAGGATTCCAAAGGACCTTGATAGCCACAGAGTACAAGGCAGACAAACATATTGTATTCTTAGGACGTTCCATTTCTCACCGTTCAGAGGAATCTCCTTATGTGCTAGGGGCTTTGAGGCTACAAACACCAGAAAGGAAGTGGTGCTCACTTTCCAAAAGATTGCTGTCTAATGAGGAGGAAATTAAATTTGTACAATAAGTGCAAATATATAAAATTAATAAAAAGAGCATAAAGTAGCTAAATAAAAGGGAGGGAGGGAGGGTGGACATCAGAAAAGGGTTCATAAAGAAGATGGAGAAGTTTCTATGAAGTAGAAGTATACATAGAAGATGATCAATGCAAAGGATGGGAGGTGAAGGGCCACTTGTGAGCATCAGAGAGAAGACGAGTTTGGCTGGATCATAGACTGTGGAAGGGGGAAACAATGTCTAGTATGCCTGGAGCCAGATTGTGTAGGGCTTTAAAATCTAAACAAAGGTGTTTAGGTTCTATCCAAAAGGTAACATGAAACCACTGGAGTTTATTAAGTAGAGGAATAACATGGTCAGATCTGCATTCAAGGAAAATCGCTTTGGTAGCTCTGTGGAGGACAGGCTAGAGTGGTGACAGACCAGTCAGAAAGACCAATTAAAAGACTGTGGCAATAATCTAAGCAAGAGGACCTGAACTAAGGTGATCATGGAAGTAGATAAGAAGGGGATGGATTTGAGAGATTTCATGGAGATGGAAATGGCAATTAACACATGGCAACCAATTGGGTATGTGGAGAAAGAGTGAGAAGAGAAGGGAAGGGTCAAAGTTACAAACCTGGGGAAAATAGTGGTGTTCTAAACAGATGTAGGGAAGTTTGGGCAAAGGCTATAATTTGAAGGAAAGATGATGGGTTCTATTTGTATTTGAGTTTGTTCTATTTGAGTTTGTGATATCTCCAAGACAAACAGTTTAAAATATCCAATAGAAAGGTAGCGATGCTGGACTAAAGCTCAGAGGGGAGACTGGGATTGGATAGACTGATCTGTGAGGCATCTGCCAAGAAATGATAATTAAGTCTGTGGGAGCTAATAAGGTCACCAAAGAAGAGGGCCCAGATCAGAATCTTGGACAATGCCCACAATTAGGAACAATGATAGATTTTGATGAGCCAGAAAAAAGAGATTGAAGAGTGGTGACACACATAGGAAGAGAAGCAGAAGAGAGTGGCATAAGTAAGAGTTCAGAATGGTTGTTTATTTGTTTATTTTTATTTTATTCTCAGGTAAAATGAGCATCCCAACTCTGTAAACTGAACTTCCTTCTGATATTATCTCTTTATAGGCTTGCACAGAAATAGATTCTATCAACTTGGAGAAAAAACAGCTGTTACAGAATTGGTCAACCAGTTTGGTAGGAATGAAACACCGAGATGAAGCTTACACTGCCATCTTAGAAGCACTCAGGTATGGGAACTGGCAACAGGCAGAGGAAGAATACACATCAATCTCTTTATACTATCTTGGTAGGGATTAGGACTAAGAAATGACAGATCTCCTCTATCAAGATAAGGCACTTGCTTCTCCATCAGTCTATCAAAAATTCCTATCACACTCAGGGCCAACATTGGCAGTTGTTTTTCAGTCATTTTTCAGCTGCATCTGACTGTTTGGGGGTTTTCTTGGCAAAAATACTGGCATGACTTGCCATTTCCTTCTCTAGCCTATTTTACAGATGAGG
Source organism: Potorous gilbertii (assembly GCA_028658325.1). NCBI lineage: Eukaryota > Metazoa > Chordata > Mammalia > Diprotodontia > Potoroidae > Potorous > Potorous gilbertii. The sequence goes on from CM053770.1 coordinate 499,690,346, forward strand.
AACTGAGGCAAATAGGGTTAAGTGACTTGCTTAAGGTCACACAGCCAGCAAGTGTCCGAGGCCAGATTTGAACTAGGGAAGATGAGTCTTCCTGACTCCAGGCCCGGCATTCTTCCACTGTGCCACCTAGCTGCCATCATACTGGCAGTATGATGGTAGAAAAGACACCTTCACTCTGTATCCTGTTCTGTAATTATCACAAAATGACCTTCTCATGCTGGTGATGTCTCCACCCTAGTACCTCCTCCCCCTATTGGTGAGTTCCTCCATGGAACCTCCATTTTAGCAAATACCCATGCCAACCATGCTCACTTCTAACCCAGTTTAGCCCTTGACCCTTCAGTTTACTTTCCTCCTTGTTCCCTCCTTGCTTTACAGGTTTATATGTACAGGTCCCACTCCACCCCTACCCTTAGGTAGGATGTAAGCTCCCTAAGGGCAAAGGCTGCCCTTTTTATTCATGCATATATTTCCAGCATTTGGTATAGTGCCTGGCACACAGAAAATGCTAAATGAATACTTTAACTAATCTTATATAAATCTAAAAAAAAATTCTCACCTACCAAACAAAATATTAAATGATATGGTATAACTAATTAAAACATTTTAAAGATATAAGGTACTCTGTAAATACTAATAAGAATAGGATGTAATTAAAGACCAGTCTGAGTTTCCTTATATGTATAGTCCAGTGACTAGTCAATAGAGGGTACTAACTCTTTAATGACTTCTATAATAGGATCTCCCAAGACAAAAGACTGTGCATGTAGAAATATTACTGGCTGTTAGGTTGGGAAGTGCAGAGCTGGACAAAGTCTTCCTAAATGCTTCTCTTTGTTGGTATAGTAAGGACAGTAATAAGGTCATCATTACTCAACAGACTGACATATTCACTTTCCCAGGGCAGTGACGTGTTCATCATTATTCATTTTTTCTTTTGTCTTTTCCTCCCTTCCTTCCTCCTTCTCTCTTTCCCTTCTTCCCTCAGACTTCCTCTCTCTCTTTCTAGCCCTCTTCCTCTCACTCTGGTTCTCTCTCTGCTTCTCCCTTCTACCCATTTGGGTTTTTTCTTACATATGCTAATTAGGTAGCTGTACAAAAATAATTATAATGTGATGTAATATATTCTTATTCAGGACTATCACTTATTGTAAGCGGAAGAAATGGACAGCTGGCAGAAACACACCATGGATGCATTCTGTCAGATCTGGACTATAAAATACAGCCTGACCTTGCACAATTTTTCTGGGCTTAGTCTTTTTTAATTTTAAATTCTAGATGGAATTTTGAGCCAGTATTTCTAGCTGCAGCCTTCGTCCCTGGCAGTGACGATTTCATCGCACCTAGCGAGTCCCCACAGAGAAAATCCCTATAATTGGTTTCCAAGATTTCATTCATTCTTGAGTTCTTTAAAAGTGCATACTGTGCATAATCAGCACAATGCTTTCATGCTCAAATTTCCTAGGAGGACTCAAAGAGGAAAAAAATACTCATTTGGGGAAATAAAGCTCTTCTTTTGATTTCATTTCCACCATCTGTTTGATACCTTCATATTTATTCATTCTCTTTGTTTTAATCTCTAAACTGAGAGGAATGAAAAAGTTGTATTGTTATTTCTCTTTTCTCCCCAAATCATTGAGTTTCTGATAAAGTTCTATTTGGGGATGTTTGCATTTATTTTTTATTTCATGGTTCCAGGGGAGCCTGCTAAAGTATACTTTTGAGGACAAATAATGTGACTATAGTCAACTGACATTTGTAAGATAAAGGAACTAGGGCAAATTTTCCACAGAAAAACAGATTCTTATAGTTGGAAAGGACCTCAGGGATCATCCAGTCCAGTGGTTTCCAAAATTTTTTGATTGCACACTCCATCAGTAAGAAATTTTTGAGTACACAGCTCTCATTAGTGTATATTTGATTACTTATAAATTATTTACATGTATTATTATACTAATAATCATGTATATTATACAATGAACCAAAAGGGACATTAAAAAGGATAATATAAAGATGAAATAATTTTTCAAAAATTCAGCTAAAGCCCTACCTTCTGCAAGAAGCCTTTTTTGGTCCTTCTTAATTTATTGCCTTTCCTCTGAGACTACCCCCAACTTATCCAGTATATACCTTGTTTGCACATAGTTGTGTACATGGTGTCTTCCGTATTAGAATGTGGATTTCTTGAGAGCAAGGACTAATTGTTTTCCTTTCTTAGCTAATGCCTGAAACACAGTAAGCACTTAATAAATTCTATCTTGTTGACTCACTGATAATATTTTATTTATTAATTGTACAAAAAAATCTTCTACTTTAATTAAAAAGATTTATCATTAATTTTTTTTAGTGAGAGAAACATGATTGAATACATTTCATTGTTTTTGAAACTGCTGGTATAATACTTTGTGATAGAATGATTTGAAGGTCAGGTTATAAGTTCAGGTTATTTTGAAACTTGGTCTTAATAGTTGGTTATAATATATGTGATTGGGCCATGTTCTATACATATTGTTGGCCTATGTGTGCTATGGATAGATATCTAATCTGGAATCCGACCCATTCTGTCTTCAAAGAAGAGGCAAATAGGAAAAATCTTGAAGACAGTATCCAAAACTCATAAGAATGGAAGATTGCAACAGACATACTGATATGCTCACTGAACCTTAAAATATCCCCAAAGTCAGCTGGACAAAATAGACTCCTGCAGCCTTGTGCAGGGTGGCCCTGAGGAAGAAGACAATTCTATTTAACTGCATCATGCTCTATAAATGAAGTAAATATTCTATAAATTGCAGTATCCATCACTGTTGAGAGTAAGAAGATGAACTGTGCTGGCACTGCCACCAGTGTAGCAAAGAGTGGCAGACAGGACCTAGGATCTTGATGGCTAAGCAATCTCTTCTTCACTCTCCTTTCTCCAAGAATAGTATTGGGCTAGAACAACTTCTAACTACTACACATCAAGTATCTGTAATCCAGGGATAAGAGAGGTTCAGGATGAAAGCTTTTATCCTTGGTTGTTCTCAAGATGGGTGGTGGTAGGGGTAGTGGTGGTGATGGTGGTAGAGGTGGTGGTAATCCTTAGTTTACTTAGCTTACTCTTTTCCACAGTTTTACTCTCTCCCATCAAATACTAGTTAGAGAAATAAAGGTCACCAATACCTCACTTACCCATTCTGTCCTTTCAAACTATATGAAGGCTAGTAACCTCTACCTTGGAGGGTTTAGTCATTAAGAGATACCGTTGACCCAGTTTGTTGGTTACTGCTAGCCCAATAAATTGATCATGTTCAGAATGTCTCTCATTTTACCTTAATTTTCAAATGCAATGCCTATTTTCCCACATCCCCTTCAACATTTGTCATTTTACTCTTTTGTCATCTTTTCTAGTCTAAGTTTGAGATGAAAACTCAAAGCTACTTGAATGAATGAATGAAAAAAATAATTTATTTAAGTGTTTACTATGTACAAAATGCTGTGTTAAGCTCTGGGGCACAACGAGAAAAGTTGACAGCTCTCAAGGTGTGCACATTTGAATGGAGAAGATAACACATATGAAAGCTTTCAGCTACTAGTCAAATGGAAAGTTTTCACAATTCTTGGGATATAGCAGCAAAACAGATATTAGTGCCCCTTCTCTAATGCCATTTCTACTGATGAAATTATTTTATTTCCTGAAGTTGAACCATTTAATAATGCCAAGGACTTTGGTGACAAGAGTATTCTTTTCTGGGTCTTTAGTAGCAATGGATGTAGCATTTTCCAAAACAGTTGCCAGGTTGCATCTCCACAGGGGTTGCTTCCTAAGCTGATGACTAAAGGCACAAGGCTAGAAACATTGCAGTTCTCAAGGCTTTTGGGTTTAGGTTCCTGGACTGTTTCTTACAGGGTCTGAGGGGAGATGATGGTCAAGAAAGGAGGAGTGGTTTAAATTGCCTGGCATATGCTACCTCTTGTCTCTCTCTCTCAAAGGTATCTTATTATTTTAACTAGGTTGGTTTGCCTGCCCCCTTTTCCACAAAAATTGCTTCCCCAAATGATGACTGCAGGGTTGCACTGAAAGCAGGACTAGTGGTCTGAGTAGTGCTGACACTCACAGCTGTTGAGCAGCAGTTATTATTTGTAGAGATGAGGAAGGTAGGCTCCTTCCCACAATGATTCCTTCCCTCAGTGATGCCTGTAGGAGAAGGACTGGGACAGGTCTGATAGTTGAAGTGAAATGCTATTCTCAAGAATATTGGGTTCAGGGTCATGGGCCCATTAGGGTCTGAGGGGAGATGATGGTGGCAGTGGTTTGACTTTACTGACATAGGCATTTATCTAATTATTAGTGATTTAGAGCATTTTTTTCATGTGATTCTTGATACCCTGGATTTCTTCCTTTGAAAACTGTCTATTCATATTCTTTGACCACTTATCTATTGAGGAATTCTTTGTACCTTTTAAATGTACCTTTTAAGACATGTCATGTATCCATTTCTAGGGCAGCTAGGTGGTACAGTAGATAGAACCTGGAGTCAGGCAGTCTCCTCTTCCTGAGTTCAATCTGGCCCCAGATACTTACTAGCTGTGTGACTCTGGGCAAGTCACTTAATCTTATTTGCCTCAGTTTCCTCATCTGTAAAATGATCTGAAGAAGGAAACAACAAACTAACTTCTCCAGTGTCTTTGCCAATAAAACCAAAAAAAGGGCCTCAGAAAGAATCAGACACAACTGAAAAATGACTGAACAGAAACAACCATTTGTAGCTTATTTTGGTATATGGTGCGAGGTGTTGTTCCAAACCTAAATTCAGTAATTTGCAGCTATCATGGAAGTCCAGCTTAAATTATCTTTCCTGGACCTGTTTTCCAAGTCATTTTCTTTTGATATCATTTATCTTACATTTTTCTCAATCTTGATTTTTATTTCTAATGTTTCTTGCAGTGTCATGGAATGCATGAGTTCTGTTTGATCTATTGTTTACTTTCAAGGAGTCCATTACTTCGTTAAGGCTTTTCACTTCTAAACTATTTAATCTCCTTTCAATTCTTTCCTCCTGACTTTTTTAAGAAACCTGTTTCTTTATTTCTCCTAAATATTTATATGTGTTGAAATATAACTTTTTTCTGCTTATAGTTATTACGGAGTTATTTACTCCTTTTCTTTGAGGGAATCTCTCAATATGTAATGATTTTTATATACTGGTCAATATTTTTTTTTGGTTTGCTCATCTGTCCAGTCTTCGTTCCTAAACTGGGGCTTTAGCCAAGACCAGATTTCACTCGCTGCTGTGCTTTTGGATAGTGTTGTTGGCCTTTCTTGGTCTTGCCCTAGATCACTGGTATTCCTCCACTGATCTCTAATCTTCTGCAGTTAGACTCCTCTGGATTCTTGCAATTCAGAGTGCTTGATCTTCAGGGTGTTCTATGGCATTTTAGGACAGAAGACTAAAGACCTTAAAACCCTTAGGCTCCTGGAATATCCCAGTCCGAGTGTTGCTGCGATGGTACCCTGGTCCCTGCAGATACCAGTGGTTTCCAGTTGCCTCCTCTCTGAAGATTTCTCACCACCTCAGTGCTTTCTCAGGAAGGCCTTCCACTTTTGTTGCTTCTAGACTAAAGATTTAACAGATAAATGTCTTGGGCCCATCTCTGGTTGTGCTGGGAAGTTGCCAACATGTTTGCCTATTTTAGTTTTGGCTTTGTAGGTATCACTGGTAGCTATAGCAGAAAATAAGAAAAAGAAATTGAAGGAATAAACATAGGCAGAGAAGAAATAAAGGTATCACTTTTTCAAGATGAAACAAAGGTATACTAAGAGAACCTAAGGATTCAACCCAAAATTAATCGAAATAATTACTAAACAGTATAGTTCAAGTATATCAAATAAATCTCCCTACATCTTGGTGTTCTTGTATGTATTGTGTAACCAGCAAAATCCATCAGGAAGAGCTAGAAAGAGAATTTCCATTTGAAATAAATACAAGAAGTTACAAAACAGTGAGATTGTATCTACCGTTATGTACTCAGGAACTCTATGAATACAACAATAAAACACTCTACAGAAATAAAGAGAATTTGAGAAACATTAATTGGTTATGGGTAGGTTATCATAAAAATATCATCTAAAGTAATTTACCTATTCAATGTTATATCAATTAAATTCCCCAAAGAATATTTTATAGACCTAGAAAAAAATAACAAAATTCACATGGAAGAACAAGATACCCAAAATCTCAAAGGTAATAATGACAGTGGAAAGGAGGGAAGAATATTAGTACCAGATCTCTAACTATACTACAAAGCAGTAATCATTAAGACAGTTTGCTACTAGTTTAAAAATAGAAAGAAACAGAGAGGTCCACGAGTAGTATTCAATAAATCTAAAAATCAAAGTTACTCATAACACAGATGGAAATGGAATCTATTTTCCACCTCCTTTTTATATAAAAGCTTGTAGCAATGTACTATACAAAAAATGTAGTAAAACTGTTACAGTGCAGGGTGATCTTTAGGCCATGTAATGAACAGCAAAGTTGCTAAACATTCATTTTTGAGAAAAAGTATGTATTTGCCGCATGCTTTTTCCTGTGAGAAGACAGGTTTCCTTTATTATTTTGCATGAGCACTATATTCCAAAAGAAGTAAAGAAACTTGAAATGGGTGATTCTGTTTTCTATGTGAATTGATTCCATAATACCTGTACAAAGAGCTGACTCAGTCTTTCCTAGAATTTTTATATTTTCCTTTCTTCTTTAATACTAATAACTAAAGATAATGAAAAATCCAGAGATTTTTCTTTCTACCCTATCTACAACACTTGCCTTCATGTGTAGTGATACAGTGGGCATGATAGCCACATATATTATCAGGAAAGGCAAGGAGAACAAAGGAATTATGGTTAAAAGGAGGAGAGGAGAAAGGGGCTCCAGAAGCTGGTGGTATGGATGAAGAATGCAGAAGGACATTGGAGACTTCAGCTTCAATTGGCACCTGTAACTCCACTGTATTTGCTACAGAAGATTGCTTAAAGACCTTGGCACTGACTTTGTACAGACACAGGCAGTAGTGTGCTGATAAATGTTTAACAACTACTCTCCAAAAGGAGAAAGAAAAGTTAAACAGGATACACTTGTAAATCTAAAATGCATTTTAAATGTTTTCTCCATCACTTTCTCAAGTTTTGTCAATCAGCAAAATAATCAAGCCCTGGTTTGTAGCATTTGCTGATTTCCAAGGTGTAGATACTCACACTGAAAATTTAGCAAGGGCTCAGGAGCTGGTATGATCTCCTTCTAATACCCTCCTCTACCTTATGGGTACCTGGCAACCACAAAGATCAATTACACTTAAGAATATCAGAGAAAAAGAGAATGATAAAAATAATTTTACAATAGCAGTCAAAAATATTTTAAAAATAAAAAAGAATATCAGAAAAATAGCTATTTACACAGAACCTCTAGCTTCAAAGTACTTGAATGACTGAAAATTAAATAGGAAATGATTCCAGTATAAGGACACAGAATAGTCTCATAGGACTTCCTACAGAAAAGCAGCCGGCTCTTGTAGCTTTGGCCTGAGAAATGTCTATTTTTGCTTTTTTGAAGTTTGCTTTGCTATTATCAATATTTGAGTTGTTTTTCTCTTCTTGGCCCCAGAGCTGAAAATATGGGCTAAAGTTCATGTAATGACTGTAAGGTGGAGACTTCAGAGTAGTTTTAATTCATATTTCTCAATTTTAGTTATTTGGAGCATTGTTTTATATGGTTTATATGGTTACTATCTGGCATTTCTTCATTTGAGAACTGCTTATATATCTATATTTTTTTTAAACTTATCAGGGAATGGCCCTTATTCTGATTCTTATTATATCAAATCTTTAAATGTCTTAGATATCAGACCTTAATTATAGAAATTTGTCTTGAAGATTTTTCCCCCAGTTATTTCCCTTCTAATTCTATTTTGCTTCTGAAAAAAGCTTTTCAATTTTATGTAATTTCAATTTTCATTTTTTTCATGCTCACACTTACTTGTCCCTCATTTAAGAACTCTTCCCCTAGCCATATAGAGTTATAGAGTTCTTTAACTGTTTTTTTTTTTAATGATAGGATCTTTTATATTTAAGTCATGTATCCATTTGGAGCAAGAGGTTGAAGAATAAGTGAGAGAACACAAAATGGCAACAGCAACTGTGGGCAACTTTTTCTAGGAGTTTGACTGAGAAAGGGTGGAGAGTTAAAGAAAGAGATGCTGACCCAAATAAAATTTAGAAAACCAAAGAGCCAACGTTGTTTTTTTTAAAGTATTATACTCTTTAGCAAAAAAAAAGACTAAAAAGCTTTGGTTTCTTTCCCAAAGACTAGCTTCCAATTTGAAGCCCTGCTTTGTGTCATCAAAGAAATTAATATGGGCTCTTAGATTTTTTCTTTTTTAAATCCCAGGGCAGTTGGTCACACAGGTTTATACTCTTTCCATCTGCTATTTCAACTGGAATTCAGCAAATTTGGAGTCCCCAAATTGGGAAAGAAGTTTTGTTCTTTCCCTAGCCACTAAGCAAGGGCTGATTGGCCCCTCTGCTCTATAGTACACTTTGAGTGAAAAACAATCGCTGGTAACCACTGTATTTTTTTCCATATAGCAAAAGCACTTGTTCATTTCCCCATAAAATTCAGCTTATCTTTATCTGGAGACAAAACTCATTTATAACACTATAAAAAATAAATAGCAAAGCTTAAAAAACTCCAAAAGGGTAAGTGATACTGCTTTGCCAGGGCAGGGGGGAGGGGAGGAAAGTCAAGGGTAGATAAATTCATCAATTCACAGTAATGCTCAGAGGCAGGCAGATTCAAACAAACAGCTAGTTTTGTCCAATCAAATCACTCCTTCAGTGGATCAATGAGCCAGGAAAGGCTTCCACTGCTTCCGATCATCAATCGATGTGAACCTTAATTGGCAATCAGCTCCCACTTCTGGTCAGAGTCTCCATGGCATCACAGAGCTCCAATTATCCTTGACCACATGACTCTGGACTCTTCGACCTAGAAAAACTACACTTCCCAGAAGCCCATGGAGCTGACATGGGAATACACCATGTTTTTTTCATTTGTGTTTGTTTCAAAGATTCTACCCAGTTCTGGTTTTCTCAGGAAATTTTTCTATCCATTAGAATTATATTCAGTTTTACATGATTAGTAATTCTTTCCCTCCCCAACGAGATGCCATTTATTAGTCTATGCACAACTGGAAAGTCAGGAAGATGCATGTGGTCACTTGGAGAATGTGGGCCAGTAGACCTCAGTATCAGTAGTGTTCAGGTTTGAAGCAATCTTCCCTTGGTCAGGCCCTGGAAATGGGCCTGTCAACTTCATGCTAAGCTTGCCAAGCCTTATCCAGCTTCTTGCACATGTAGCGTACTCCTGTTGGGCACTTGTCGCAAGAGGTCTACAGCTCCATCTGGGCCAGCACTTATCTGCTGAAGGAGTTGGCATGACTTGATGAGCCAGCCCTCAGTCAGCAGGCTTTAGCCTTGGGTGATATTGGTGTATCTCCTACCTCACTTTCATTTTCTCAACAGTATTTTCATTTAATCACTTCTATGTCCACATCAAAATGTCCAGTATTACATATTATGGTATTGATCTTTATCTAATCAAAAGACCTGCCCAATATGAAGCCTATGTAGTCTGTTGTAGTGACATAGATTCTTCCCTCCTGGCAAATGTCATCCACAATGTTCACCTTGTAGCCTTCCATAGAGGCCTGCAGTACACTGATGGGATCTAGTTCTATGATGATGACTCAGGCCCTGAAACCTCAGAGGGCTGAACACTGCCCTTACCCACATCACAATACCTGACACCATAGTCACTTTGTGTATAGCATTCTTGATGTCCTCACTGGGGAACTAAGACAGCCACATAGATTGTCAAACTTACTCTTGGAGAGAGAATCATTCACATTGATGACTGGCACCTTCAGAATGCCATTGACCTTCATCTTATATTGATTGTGGACCCCTGTAGTAGTCGTCTCTTAGATGACTTTCAGGAGTTAAGGGTATTTGGTATGAACAGGATTGATGAAATTCCCCACCATCATCAAGGATCATGTTGACTGGCTTCCTGTCTTTGAAGTACAGGGTCTGCTTAATGTACCAGAGCTACTTCTTATCTGTGTCCCTTTTCCAGGCATACACAGGAGTGTCAGTTTGGACAATGATAGCTGCCACATGGTCCTATGTAGCTAAAATGTTGTAATTTGATCTTTGTATTTCAGCACTCAGGGCCACCACCATCTCAGTGAGGACTTTGGAGTCAGGCAGCCCTGAGTTAGAATTGTGCTGCATATATTTCCTAGCCATCTGACCCTACCTCTCTCTGTGCCTCCATTTCTTCATCTGTAAAATGGGGATGATAGCATCAACCTAGTAGGGTTTTGTGAGGATAAAATGACATAACATATATAAAGCATTTTGCAGACCTTAAAGTACTATGTAAACGCTATGTATTATTCTTTGGAAGTTTCATCAAGCCCAGCATCTTTAGGGACTCTGTAAGGCAGTTTGTCAGACATGCTAAGTCATCTTTTACCTAAAACACCCCATGGCTGGGAGAGATAAGGTTAAAGCAAGCTGTGCTCCTCCAGGTTTCTCCATTTTGCACCAGAAAACTCTTTATCTTGGAAGATCACTTTCAGACCTGGAATTCACATCTCAGAAGTACTTTTGGCTTCTGGGGTCCTTCCCTCTGATTGTAAGGCTCCTCCATTTAAAGATAAGGCCAGCCATATTTCTATTTCTCATGGGGGAATTCATTCCTTCTTACATTTCCATCATGGCCCTGCTTCTCACCCACTCCTCCTTTGCTTCCTTTTATGTATTGTCTTTTATGTATTATCCATTAGAATATGAGCTCCTGGAGGGGAGGGCCTGCTATCCTTTATTTGTTTGTATTTATATTATCAGCTTTTAGCTTAGTACATGTTCTTGCTAACCAGTGGCCAGGACAGGAAGCGGGCAGCACCACAAGGAAAGGATAAGTTATTTTTGGCTATATTAAACAATTAATTAAATTTTTATTAAGCACCTACTATGTGTCAAATACTGTGAAGTGCTGATACAATGTAAAGCAAAAAGAGGCCCTGACCTCAAGGAGCTTATATTCTAACAGGGAGGAAAACATAGATGGAAGGTAGCCTTAAAGGGAAAGAAGGTATGGGAAGAGTCTTGCACAGAACTTGTTGTTTGAGCTGAGAACTGAAGGAAACTAGAGAGTTTAAGAGATGGAGGATGCAAGGAAGATCTTTCTAGGCACAGGGAAAGGCACAAGAGATGGGAGATGGAGTGTCATGTATAGGAACAACAAATAGATGAACATGGCTGGAGTGTAGTTTGAGGAGGATAGTAAAGTATAAAGAACATGGAAATATATGAAGGGGCCAGGTTGTGAAGAGCTTTAAAGACTGAATAAATGTCTTTATATGTGATCCTAAAAGTGATATTGAGGCCCTGTAGTTTACTGAGCAGAAAGCATGACCTAGGCAGACCTATGCTTTAGGAAAATAATTTCGGCAGCCGTATAGAAGAAAGGAGGGAAGGAAGTCAATTAGAAAACTATTAGAATAAAGACTGTGAGGGCCTGAGCTAGGGTGGTAACTGAGGATAGAGGAGTCATACTTTTCTAAAAGTGAAATATGGCAAGTGATTGGATATGTGAGGTTAGTGAAAGTGAGAAGTGTGGGATGGCTCGAAGATGGTGGTACTTCTGATAGGAATGTGGAAATAAGGAAAATGGGAGGATTTGGGGGTAAGATAATTAGTTTTGTTTTGGACATTTTGACCTTGAGATGTCTCTGGGTTATCAAGTTTGAAATGACTGATATGAAGTTTGTGATATGAGCTTGGAGCTCAGTAGAGAGGCTAGGACTAGCTATATAGATCTTTGAATCAGCTACAAGCAGACCCATAGGATGTAATGAGATCACAACATGGGAAAAAGAGAAGAGGTCTGGGATAGAGTCTCAAGAGATTAATTAATAGCAAAGTATAAAGGAAGATCCAGCAAAGGATACTGAAAATGAGCAACCACATGAGTAAGAAGAGAAACAAAAGAGAGCACTATTATGAAAACTGAGGGAAAAGAGACTTCAGGGAGAGGTGATCATCAACACCAAAAACCACAGAGAAGGCAGGAAAGAAAATTACTGTTTGGTTTGGCAACTTAGAGATCTTTAGTAATTTTGGAGAGAGCTGTTTCAATTGAATGATGGATGGAGTTTGGAAGACAGGTACCAGAAGGTTTAGAGAATGAGAAATTAGAAGAGGATGTGGAAGTACTGCATGTAGAAAAATTTTCCCAAGGATTTAGCAGAGAAGGAAGGAGTTATATAGGAAAATAGTTGACAGATAGTAAGCAAGGGTTTTTTTAGGGATGAGAAAGACATGGGCATTTTTGGAGGGAGCAGGGAACAAGTAGTAAATATAGAGAAAATGAAGATTAGAGAGAGAAAAGACAGTAGTAGAGACAATCACTTAGAAAAGAGGAAGGCAGAGGGTAAAAGGGGTTGAACATGGCAAGAAGGGTTTTCTTTTCATTGGATACTAAAGAGAAGGAGATGACAGTAAAAGATGATGTCAGAGGAATGTGAAGTTAGAAGGAGGGGAGAAGAAGGAACTTCTGTCACCGAATGCTGTCCATTGAGTAGGGAGTTGCCTTGTTGAGTAGGAATGCCTTGCTGGTGAGATTAATAAATATAAATTTTCAACAGACACAATAAGCATGGGTTGTTTATTTTTTCCAGCTCTTTTCAGCAACAACGTATAGAAGTACTTGGCAAACCTTGTCATTAGCAACAGGAGCAGGGAACAAGGTATTTGAAAGGAGAGGAGAGTGTAAAAGTACAATTTATTTGCCAAAGGCCTTGAATGGAGAAGGAAGGAAAGTGTAGCCAATGTGGGGCTAATGGCCTCCAACACTTCTGGGAGGTGCTTGGAGTAAAAGGGAAAAAATTAGGGGAGAGGGAACAACTGAAAGGATAAAATATTAGGGTCAGATAAAGGAATTTTGGAGTGAAAAACAAGAGTTTACAACACTTGTGGGTAGTAGCAAGATCAACAGGGTAAACCGTAGGTCGTGGATTTAATAGACTAAAGAACTAGGAAGTTGGGGCATTTGAGGGAACATCAATATGTACACTAAGTCCTATAGGATAAGGGTAAGAATTGGAGTGGAGAGAAACTAAAATAGGACTCGTTGAAGAAGCAGTATCTAGATAGGGTGGTAAACTTTATGAGGAGAACCTCAAAGGAGGGAAAAACTGCTGAGTTGTAACAGTAGAAGGACAGCCTGGAGAAACCTAAAGGAACAAGTGTGTGCTAAGCCTCTATTATGTGCCAGGCACTTTGTTGTCGTTCAGGGATGTCCAACTCTTTGTGACCTCTGTTGGGTTTTCTTGGCAAAGATACTAGAGTGGTTTGCCATTTCCTTTTCCAGCTCATTGTACAGGTGAGGAAACTGAGACAAACAGGGTTAAGTGACTTGCCCAGGGTCACACGGTAAGTATCTGAGGTCAGGTTTGAACTCAGGGAGATGATCCTTCCTGATTCCACGCCTGGCACTCTATCCACTGTGCCAACTAGCTGCCTATCCAACCACTTCGCTAAGTGCTAATTGTCTCATAGAGATAGCTAGTGGTATAGTGGATAGAGGCCTGGACTTGAATCAGAAAGACCTGAACTCAAATCCAAATTCAGACACTAGGGTCAGGTAAACTGGATTTATTTGTCAAGAAGCATAACATCAAAGAGGAGATTGGGCCTTTTTTTTTTTTAGACTCTCCATTCATTATGCCTCTATGCTGGAGTCCTGGGGAAGTCTCATAAATAAAGTTCAGTTACAGTTACTGTCTTGGGTCTCCCCTATTAATAAGGTCCATGCTATAAAAACTGTTGAATGCAAAAATGGTAGGTATTAGGCACAGGACAGATACTACCACCAAAAAAATCCTTAAAGAACACATGAATTGTAGGTGTGCAACAGTGCCTACTTAAAACATGAAACACCTTGTGGGACCACTGAATGGGGGATATGCTTTCACCTGTATCAGTGATACCTGGACAACTCACAAGTCAGTACTTCCTGATCAGCCGGACATGGCCTTGGCATTGGCCCCTTGGCTATAAAATCTTGCTGACAGTGATATTTTCTTCTCTTCCTCCTAGAAGTTATTGTGGAAACTGCCTGCTATAGTGCTGCTAGCACCTAACTCCAGCACTCTATTGAGGCTGGAAATGTCTGTCTCTTAGGATCATTGTTCATTGTCTTGTATTGAAAGAAGCATAAAGCAGAAGAGATCACCAAGGATCATATATTTAGAGCTGGAAGCAACTGTAGAATTCAAGTCCAGTCCTCTCTCCCCCATTTTATTATGTGAGGAAACTAGGAGACTAATAAGTCAGAGATGAAATTAAAACCAGGTCTTCCTGACTCCAAGTCCAGTTGTCCTATCTACTATGAACATGCTGTCCCGTTGGATTTGAAGTCAAGTACCAGTTTATCTCAGAAAGCTCTTGCTTATAGCTTTCTAAAGCTGCTCCTAGAGAAGGGAAGGGAAGAGATACAAAGAACTGATATTGTCTGTATCCTAACTAAGGAACTACCTCAAAAGAGACTAGTCCCTGCATTTACATTTTGGGTATGAAGTAGAATCAAGATGATTCAGTGAAAGCTCACAACTGTCAAAATTCTCCCAAAAACTCTCCTACAAAATGACCACAGAAAACACCAAAGCAAATTCTGAGCAGAAAAGGCAACAAAAAGTCTCAGTGAGTTATTTTTCCAGCACAAGGTACTTTAGGAAGACGGAAAGAGAGACCTATGGACACTGGTGTGGAGGTGGGCTGGGAGTGTGGTACAGGGCATGGTGGAAGTGGCACCGGCTATAGGCAGCATGAAGGGGATGTTTTCAGGAAAAAAATGGGGAAAACATCGATGAAGTGATGAGAACAGAACTAGGAGAAAGAACCATGTACACAGTAAGAGCAATATTGTAATGATAATCAACTATGAAAGGCTTAAAACCCTAATTAATACAATGATCCATGACAATTCTAAAGAATTTATAATGAAAAATGCTATCTACCCCAGAGAGAAAACTGATAGACTCTAAAAACAGATTGAGTCATGGTTTTGTTCCGGGGTTTTTTTACCTCTTTTTTTCCTTGCTTCTTTCACAGCATGACTATTATGGAAATATGTTTTGTATGACTTCATATGTTTAATGGATATTGTATTTCTTGCCTTCTCAATGAGTGGGAAAAGGGATAGAGGGAGAGAATTTAGAAAGTAAAATAAAAATTAAAAAAAACTCTCACCATTTACATCCTTGGGAATGAGAGATTACCAGCTTCCCTAGGGAGGGAAATACTGGTCTTGATCAGACGCAGAACAGTAAACCTCCTGTGCTAAAAAGATGGGATCTGGCCTATGAGTAACCTCTGAGCTTCCAGCATGGACAGGATAGGGAGATGCAGTCTTAAAAAATAATAATTAAAAAGCAGTGAGGGTCTTATGCTAATTGGAGGCATAGACATTTCGTCCTCCAACTAATTGCTATAAAAATGGGTTTTCTTATAGTGGGCTTCCTTCAGGTCAAGTACACATATTAAAAAATTACCTGTTTTGCCATTACTTCATTGCTTTGTCTTCCCTCCCACAGGGACTCCAAGCATCAATCCAAATCCCTAGATGGTGAAATTGAAGCTTATAAGAAATCAATCATGAAAGAGGAAGAAAGGAATGAACTCCTGGCAAACATTTTAAACCGTGCTGAGAATGATGGTAACCTTAACCAGAAGCTGATCAGCCAGTCAATGTCCAAGCATGAAGCCCTGCAAAAGGAGTTTACCACCTATACCCTCACGCTGCACAGTACTGAGGAAGCCTACACTCGAGCATGTTCGGTACGACCCAAAGCACAGTGCAGGAATATTTGGGTGTCGAGAAATTGTTTATAAATACTTGAAAACCTACATCAGCAACATGGCTCTAACCCTTGCCTTGTCTCTCTCTCTCTTCCTAGGAGCGGGCAGTGTGCGCAAATGAACTGCAAACTGTCCATCAAAACATGGAAAATGAGTTGGAGGCCAAGAAAAACAAGGAGAAAGCCATCCTAGAGAAGCTACAGGATCAGAAGATGTCTGGCAAGATGACCAAATATTTCCGCCATCTAGCGACTAAGCTTCAGAAGAAAAAGACAGACATGGTGAGACGATTCTTCCAGCTCATCAGCAACCTAGGGAGCACTTTTCCTTTCATCTTGTTCTGAAATTACAGCTTTATAAGCAAGAAGGATAGTGCCACCTCCTCTGGGCTCTCCTCATCAACATCCTGCCCTATTCACAAGTGTCTAAACTCCTTCCTTCTTGCTGCATTCCACACCATGCCTCATAGGAGCATTTACTTTTTACTGTCTTTCATGTAATACATTATCTTTTGGGCCATCAGGAAGAGTCAGGGTTAAAGGTTTAGTGTTTGCTACAAGATCTCCAAAGGATCTAGACCTGAAAGCCTATGGAGAGATTATCTAGTTCAATTCCCTCATTTTACAAAGTGAAAAAACTGAGACCCTGTCAAGTTTAAGTTATATAGGGTATCCCAAAAGTCTTAGTAAAGTTTCAAACTATAATGGGGTATCCCCAAATTTTTAAGTTTTTAATAGCTTAAAGTTGCACTGAGACTTTGGGGATACTGTACAGATAGTATCAGAAGTAGGATTTTAGTAGGTCTTTTGATGCCATGCCCCATGCATTTTCCACTGTATCCTATTTCAGGCTAACATACAGGTTCATATCTTCACACCCTTTAGTTGATTTTGTCATATCTCTTCTGCCCTTCTATTTTTTATAGGATGATGTTTCCAAGTCTTAGAGTTATAAATTAAATTCAGGTCTGACTTTAATAAAGTTGACATTGTAGTAATAAAAGTTTGAGCTTTGGATTATTGTTTTAAAAAATGTATAAATCAGAGCATTCTAAGACAGGTTGATGAACCATAGACCATGGTGGTGGGGATATATTCTTCAATGTTCTCCTTATAGCCCACAATATTCTAAATGGCCCACTTCACAAACTGGCATTGTAGTACTCCTTCAACCAAATGTCAACTATGATTTTTCATTTAGTAGTTGCTTTATAGCAAAAGGTCTACTTAGCTGGATATAAACTGGACATGGTCCTTGGACTTTTGACAAATTGGGTCTTTCATGAAGCCAAATTTGCTACTCATCTTTGAAATGAACATTATAAAGGAGAGGACATTGGTAAACCATCTCCTGGTTATTTAGTTGGGATTTCCGTAGCTGAACATCCAGATGTAAAGTGAGAAGGTATTATTTACAACATTTTGCAAACAAACTTTTCAGAAGTTGTCACAGAGGAAAGTAGTAAATAGAACAAATATAATTTTTCTAACTTATTTCTTCAAATTATTTAGGTGACACATCTTTCCAAAATTGATGGTGACATTGCACAGACTGCTCTTGATACCACAAATAGCAATATCCGAAAAAAAGGCTATCAAGCCACACTCACGGAGTTGGACAAGGAAGTGGAAAAGATCAACGAGCTCATCACCAACAGTGAAAGTGAAATTGCTAGACGCACGATACTGATTGAGCGCAAGCAAGGGCTCATTAATGTGTTCAACAAGAGAGTAGATCAGATTATTTCTGAATTAGGGGTAAGAAACCATGAATCTGGTCAGGCTAGCCATGATTGGCATTTTCCTTGATATAAAGGTCTTCTTATACACAGAAAGCAATGCAATAATGAATAAATAAATAAAAAAATCAACAAATAATAATTCTTGTCCCTACCTACTTCCCTCAGGGTAAATCAGTCAATAAAGTATTTATTAATTGTTTGCTATATACCAGGCAGCAGTTAGGTAGAGTGATAGGCCCGGAGACAGGAAGACTTAACTTCCTAAGTTCAAATCTGGCCTCAGACACTTACTAGCTGTGTGATCCTGGGCCAGTCACTTAATGCTATTTGCCCTCCATTTTCTCATCTGTAAAAAGAGCTGAAGAAGAAAATGGCAAACTATTCCTGTATCTTTGCCAAGAAAACCCTAAATGGGATCATGAAGAGTCAGATATGACTGAAACAATTCAACAACAGCAAAATATACCAAGCACTGTACTAGACTCCAGGGGATACAAAGTCAAAACTGAAATAGTCCTTGCCATCTATTCTATTGGGGAAAACAATATATATGCACATAAGGTATATAGAGACAGTTAGGTAGCACAGTAGATATAGCACTGGGCTTGAAGTCAGAAACATTTACGTTCAAATCTAGCCTCAGACTTACTAGCTATGTGACCCTGGGCAAGTCTACTGCAGTTTCATCAACTGTGAAATGGGAATTATAATATCAAGATTGTTGTGGGAATCAAATGAGATAAATGTGTTCGTTTAACACAGTGCCTGGCACATAGCAAGAGCTTAATAAATGCTTGCTTCCTTCCCCCTATAAGTATACATATATACAAAGTAAATCTCATCTAATTTCTTGGGGAGAGGGAGGCACTAGAAGCTGAAGGGATCATATAAGACTTCTCATAGAAGGTGGCATATAAGCAAGCACTGAAAAAAATAGTTTTTCTAAGAAGCAAAGATGTGGAGGGAATGCATGCCAGGGACAGCCTATGCAAAGTCACAGAGATGGGAGATGGAATAGTAGCATCTGTGAGGAATTGCAAGACCAGTCTGGCTGCATCACAGGGTACATGAAGGGGAGATAGGAAATACTCCTAGAAAGGCAGGTCGGAGCCAGGTTATGAGACCAAAGGGAGTCATAACATGCTCTCTACTCAGAGAGATTCCTTGATAAGAGATTGAAGATAGATGCTGTTTATGTGACAGAAGGTCTCAACAGCTAGAAGTGCTGCAGGAAGATAGCTTTGTGCCTGTTTGGGAAACTGAGTGCTATTAAAAGATTACATCCCCACCAAATGACCAGAAGGCAATATGAGAAGCTCCCCAGATGAAAGCTGTTTCACTGAACCTTGTCAACTGTCCCCATGGCACTGAGTCATATTAGGTGTTTTAATTTTTTTATAGGTACTTATAGAACAAGAGCATTCTTCTATTATAGAGTAAACTTTGTAAACTCCCATAGTCCCTCCAAAGTGACTGAAATTATCTCTTTTGCTTCACACCCAAAAGAAGCCAAGATTTCTTGGAAAATTTCAAAGAAGATGTTTCTACGACAGGGCTCTTAAGCTATGGAAAGGCCAGAGAGAAACCTAAATCCTCTTTGAAATCTCTCCAGTAAAAGAGAGGAGGGAAATGATTTTTTCCTCCTCACCACCTCCCCATCAGCTAATGTAATTGCAGAATGTAGTGACAAGTGATGAAGTTTTTAAAAAAAATAGTCAATAAGATGAGTTTAATTATATCTTTATGAGGTGTGAAACTTTTCTATTAGATCAATAAAGGAACAACTGATCAGCTAACCAAACAAGCCTACCATGCCTTTGGGGGTAGTAAATAACTAGAGGCATTTCAACAGTATTTCAGTCTAGTATTGGGACAGTCCAGTAGGAGAAAACCCCAAGTTCAGAAGTTGAGAATTCCATTTCCAAGTGGGAGTCAAACCTCTAAGAGGGAACTGGTGCTGGGAAGTTTCTTTTTCTCTCTCCATCTCCTCCTCTCTCTCATTGACTATATCATTGGAGGGCATCCAGTTGAGATCAGAGAGACTAGACAGCACATTCAGCCAAAATTAAAGTAACACACTAAAAACAAATAGATTCAGAAAGACAGCCACCCAAGGAGACAGACAGTTTCAAAGAGCATGATCCCTTCTACAAGAGAAGACTTATAGACCTGAGAAAGGTCAAAAAGCATAAGGACTTGTGAAATATTCCTTTGCCCAATGTATAACTTACCTCACTATCACTGTACATTTAGGTTTGAAGTCCATTCTATCCACAGAATTGTGAGAAAGTGTCTGCCCCAGGGGAAATGTTTGTTATCAGCTTCTTACTATATCACCTTAGTAAATGTCTTTGCTAAAGGCTAATTGAAGTCACTGACTGGTTATTAATGGGAAGCACACTGGTGGGGCCTCAGGAGCGATAGTACTAACCCTGAGAGGTAGAAAGCATCTGTCCTCTGGAGACCCAAACCATGAGCATGATTTTACATTTGAGGGAAGTAGCATCAGATAGGTACTGTATATACAATAACATTTCAGGGAATATAAGGGTTGGGGTTCCTGTTAGAAATATGATAAAAATATGCTAAGATTACAGGTGGAAGTGCTACATTCATTTATCAATTTGGGGTTGCTCAGGATAACTTTAATGCTTTATACTCTTATGCACTCAGCTTCAAAAGTCTTTGTAACCTACCCTAAGGGGAAAGCAAAAAGCTTCATGGGCACTATCTAAATAACATTTTTTTCTATAGGGAGAAGAATTAGGACCAGTTGAAGTAGAAATTAGAAGAATGAACAAGCTGATAGATGAATACAACACAACCCTCGTTCAGC
Organism: Potorous gilbertii; assembly: GCA_028658325.1. Taxonomy (NCBI): domain Eukaryota; kingdom Metazoa; phylum Chordata; class Mammalia; order Diprotodontia; family Potoroidae; genus Potorous; species Potorous gilbertii. The sequence goes on from CM053770.1 coordinate 499,710,884, forward strand.
AACAAATGAAGTGGCTTCGACTACAGCAAGATCTAGTCAAACTGACCCATGACAGAGAGGATCAGCTGTCCACAGTGGACATGTTTAAGAAACAGATAACCATCATGGAACAAAAGAAACTTCGGACAGAGAGTAAGCAATATGTGTAGAACCAGATTTAACGTAAGTAATTCCATAGTAGAAAACTGCCTTCTATCAGCCCTGGAATCAGTGAACATGAAGACCTCAGTAACCATGAGATATTCTGCTTTCTCATTCAGGAAGATGTAACTTTCATGCATCTTGCTCTCCTCTTCTGATGAATGGTCCTTCCAAGTTTGACCATTATATAAGAATCCAAAGTGCTAAGGGAACGACAATACCTTTTCTGTCTTCCAATTGGTTTGCTTTCTAAGAAAAACTTCCTAAAGTGGAAATCCAACCAGGTTACCCTCATATTCAGTAAATTCTAATGGTTCCCTATCACCTCCAGGATCAAATACAAAATTCTCTGTTTGGTGTTCAAGGCCTTTCCACTCCTCTTCCACCTTACTCCCTACCGTGTACTCTTTTATCCATTGACACTTCATGTCTCAGCTCCAGGCATGTCTGTCATACTTGGAATGCTCTCCATCCTCATGTCTGCCTAGTAGCTTCCCTGGTTTCTTTCAAATCCCAGTTAAAATTCTATCTTCTATAGGAAGTCTTTCACAATCCCCGTTAATTCTAGTGCCTTTCCTCTGTTCATTATTGGCTATTTATACTATATATAGCTTGTTTGTATGTGTTTGTTTGTATATTTTTCCTCCTGTCAGATCGTGAGCTCCTTGAGATCAGGGATTGTCTTTTGCCTCTTTTTGTATCCCTAGTGCTTAGCACAATGCCTGGCTCATGTGGTAGGTAGTTTAAAAATGCTTATCGACTGAATGTTACTTTATTCCACAATTCTTAGAGGTTCTGCTAAGATTTCTAATGCTCAGTGACTGCATTCTGTAGTAGGGAGGGCCACCCAATTCCCAAACCCCAGTGCCACTTGATTTTCCATTTCTTCTAAAGTTCTCTATTTTGGCATTAATGGAGGACCTAGGTAGTATCCTTATGAGCTATGAGATCAATTTTGCAGAAGGTTAATTTTGCTCATAGATTTGGGCTAATTGAGCTCAGGAAAGACCTTAAAAGTCTTCTGTTTTAAGAGTCTACGTTATTTTTTGACCAAGTCTCTGAATAAGTTATTCAGAGAGATTTTGTTAGTTTGGACAGAAATTATTCTACTTGGTCTACTATTCTTATTGCTGCTAAGTCAGCATCCCTGCCATGGTAACAGGTACCATAGGACTTAGCCCACAAACCATTTCCTCTCAAAATGGCAAGGAAAGCTCCCTGAGTCAGTTCCACATCCAGCGTTATCTTAGATAGCCACATCTGAAATTAACCTTTAGAATACTTCACAGACCGTATAGGGAATCCTGTGACTCTGCAAGGAGGCAGTCCTTGTTTTCTCTGGTAATTAATAATTATGAGGATGATAACCCAGACTGGGTCTAGGTGACCAGAACTGGCAAACTATTTAATGGTTCCCCAAGACTAAACACTGTGTCCTTTCACCTGGACAAATTCCTCAAAAGTAAATAAATGGCTGAGCCCTGACTGACCAAGAAAACAAATTTTGGATTTGAAGAAGCCTAGGTAATTTGTGTGGGATCTAAATTTTGGATTCAGTATGTCCAGGTAATTTGTCAAGGATCTAAAATTGCTGTTACCTAGAAATAAAGAGAAGTCCATGGAAGGGTGGACTCAAAAATTGGGGCCCAGGTAGAAGAGAAAGATGAGAAGTTAGCAGTCTGAAACTGTCTCTCTTTCTCTAAAGGCACACTGGCTTGTTTCATGTATATCTCAGACTTGCAGGCTGTTAAACAAATGGAATATTTATGGTTCAGATGATTCTAAATTACGGTTTCTCCTTTGCATGCAACTTGGCTCTCAAATGTCAAGTGCAATATATAAGCTCAGCATGAGGAAAAATACCACAGCAACATCCATACAGTGAAACTATAAGATTTTCATTAATAGAGAGATCTTTGCTGAGGGCTACTCTAGTAAATTGTGTCTGCATCTAAACTTTATTTAGAGATACAATCAATTTCTATTAAACCTAGTTATATGGGATCATATTAGAATAAACTATACCATGCAATGTTATATAAAGGACGCTCTCCCTTTTCTAAGAAGTTTTTCTTTATATTTTCTGTTTCATCATAGTATCCCATGTATTTATACCCTTTCCTCTCCCAGAGTGCCATCCCATGTGATAAATAATATATTCTGGAAAGGAAAAAGAGAAAAAAATCAGTGCAACTGATCAATCTATTGAAAAAGCCCAAAAACATGTGCACTGTATAATGCCTGTGGACCTTCCACTTCCACAAGGGGGTTTGTTGGAGAGGTCTTATCTATTCGTTTCCCACTTTTTATTATAATTTTTTTACATTTACTTTTGATTCTTTCCTATTAAATTGTAATTACTATGTATGTTGTTTTCTTGGCTCTGCTTACTTCACTCTGCATTAATTCATATCAATCTTTCCCTCACACACATCATTTCTTAGAGCACAGTAATATTCCATGACATTCACATACTACAATTCAGCCATGCCTCAATTGATGGGTATCTACTTTGTTTTCAATTTTTGTTGTTGTTTAGTCATTTATCAGTCATGTCTGATCCTTAGTGACTTCATCTGGGGTTTTCTTGGCAAAGATACCTGTGTGGTTTGCTATTTCCTTCTCCAACTCATTTTACAGATGAGAAACTGAGGCAAACCAGGGTTAAGTGACTTGTCCAGGGTCAGACAGCTAGTAAATGTCTGAGGACAGATTTGAACTCATGAAGATGTGTCTTCCTGACTCCAGCTATCACAAACGTGTTGCTATAAATGATTTGGAGTCTACAGAGACTTTTTTTCTTATCAGTGACTCCCATGGAGAATAACCTCAGTCTCTGCTTCAAATTGCATAGCCATTTTAGTAACTTTATTTGTATAATTCCAAATTACTTTCCGAAATGGTTGTTCCATTTCACAGCTCCACCAGCAATGTGTTAGTGTACCTGTCCTTCCACAACCTCTCCAACACTGAGTATTGTCATTTGTTATCATCCATACCATCCTTGTGAGATGAAGCCTCCAGTTTGTTTGGATTTGCATTTATCTTATCATTAGTGATTGGATACTTTTTTCATGTGGTTTTTAATACTTCACAATTCTTCTTTGGAGAATAGTTTGTTCATATACTTTTTCCATTTATCTATAGGGGAATGACTATTAGTTGTGTGTGTATGTGTGTGTGTATGTATGTGTGTGTGTGTGTGAGTGTATAAATTTGTTATATCTCTTAGATCCTAAGCCCTTATCAGAGAAATTAAATACAAATTGTCCCCCATTTAACCACTTTCCGTCGTATCCTAGGTGCATTTATGTTGTGTGTGCAGAAGCTTTTCAGTCTCAAGTTCTCCCTTTTGCTTGTAAACACAATATTACGTTCTCTTGTTTACTTTAATCTTTTTTTAACGTGCTCTGTTTCCACTGGCTCTCTTCCCCTTGCCCCAGATCCCTTCTTCTTGTTTAATATTTTCTCCTCCTCTTCTGCCCTTGAGCTAGTCCTGCTCTTTGGTTTTTAAGTTTCCTTTTCTTGCACTCCCGTACCAAATAGGACGTCTCTCATTCTAGTCATGATTCAGCTTCTTTCTGTTTACCACAGACTCTCATTCCCTGGTTCATGACTCCTATAACTATCTGGTTTCTCTCTTTTCTCTGTGTTTTTCACGCCATCAAAGCTTCCAAAGTGTCCATCTGAGGGTCCTTCCTCTAGACACTTTCTGTCATTCATTTGTAAAGCTTCGCTCCACGGACTCCCTTCTTCCGTTGTGCCTCATTTTCAGAACAAGGGTAATTAAAATTATTAAGAATAATGAATAATAGCAGCTGATATTTACGTAGCTCTTACCACGTGCTAAACACTTTGCCATTACAGTCTCACTTGATTCTCACAGCAATCCTGAGGGAAAAAAGGAACATTATCATCCCTACTTTACGGATGAGGAAACTGGGGCAAATATAGGTTAAGGTCACACAGCTAGAGTCTGAGGCCAGAGCTGAACTCAAATCTTTCTGGCTCTGTTCCCAGCATACCTAGCACTGTCCCATGGCAGGCATGTGCCTCCAATGCCCCATTCCTGATTATGTAGTTCACCACTGATCAGTACCGTCTTTGGTTGACATTTTTTCCTACATCTGCCTGGAAATCTCCTTCCTGTGTCCATGCTCTCCCACTCCTCCAGGTGCCAGTTGCCCCATCGACCAAGGACAAGTAGACTTGTGGACAGGTAGACGAGCACCAATCCTCTAGATCTCATCTACTATAAGGTACTCATCTCTCTTCATTGCCCACCTCTCTTTACTCATAGGCACATTCATTCATCAATGGTACCCTCTTCTACCTTCAAAGTCAAGCCTCCTTCCTCTCCCCCTTTTTTCTGTCCCCTCTCCTCCTTACCCACTCCCTTGTAGACTCTTCTACCCATTGCTAGTCCTTGATTTGATCCCAGAGCATCACATACTACTGTCTATCTCCTTGCTCTCCTTCCTCCTTTCATGCACCTTCCCATGTTGAACCATAGTCCCACAAAAGAAGCATTCACCTATAGGCAGGGTATTATTGCCAGATTCTGTTCATAATACCCTCTAGCTACCTTTTCATTGTTACCTCTACCAGATTTCTGCCTTCACTTCTGTCTCCATAAGTACCTTTAGAAAGAAGTCCCTTACTGGCCCCTCTGTTCTCCAGTCTGCTGTTTCTGCCCTTGGCCGTTATATTTATTCATTCCTACATTTTTGTTGTTTGGGTTTTTTGAAAAGCAAATAATCTCTTCAGTCCTGGTTTACTTTCCAAAACTATTTCAAAGCCTTCTTTATTATTGAGAATCCATCTTTTTGCTTGTATGTTTAAACTCAGATTTCAGGACAGGTCACCTTGGACTCTGTCATGAACTCTACTACTCTACTAATCACATTTCCATTTCCTCTTCCTTTTTTCTAGTGACTGTGGAATAGTGGCATTATTCCAATGTCCTTTCTTTTATGTTTGAAGATCTCACAGAATTTGTGGTTTCTGAATCAAATTGTTAAATTTAATCACAACAGAGTTTGCAAGGGTGGATATTTTTTTTCCTGGAAGGGATCTGTGAATTCTTTCAATTGGGATTTCATTTTCTATGTTGAAAAGCCTCAGGCATTTATATTTCTTTCATTATAATGTTAAGGTTTTTTGTCCTATCATATTCTTCTAGAAAACCTATGATCTTTAGGTTGTCTCTACTCGTCTTGTCTTTGAGTTCAATATGTCTTTCTTGAATAGTGAGCGTATTTTCTTTGAATGGTATTGTTTTTCTTGTCTTATTGCTGTAGTTAGCATTTCTAACACTAAATCAAACATTAGTGCCGACAGTGCTTTACCTCTAATCTTATTAGAAAAACCTACAGTTTGTCTTCATAGCTCATCATGCTGATCTTTGATTGTAAATGTACTCTACTTACTATGTTAAGAAAAGTTACATTTGTTCCCATGTTTTCTAGTATTTTTTTAAACAGAAGTGGGTATTTTGTCAAAAATCTTTTTTTTGCATCTATTGATATAGTCATATTAGTTATGGCCAATTATAATTATAACTTTCCTAATATTGAATCTAGCCTGCATTCCTGATTCAAAACCAACCCATTCCGAATATATAATATTTGTGATACATTTTGTAGCCTTTTTGCTAATATTTTATTTTAAATGTGTGCATTAATATTTTCATTAGGGATATTGGTCTCGGTTTTATTTCTTTGTGTGACTCTCCTTGTTTTATGTATTGATTCCATATTTACATCATAAAAGGAAATTGTCAGGATCCTCTTTTTTGTGTATAATATTGGAATTTTCCTTTGGATGTTTGATAGAATTCACCTGTAAAGCTATCTGGTCTCAGGGTTTTAACTGGAGAATTCATTATTGACTTGCTTAATTTATTTTTCTCAGATTCAATTGTTTATGTTTAAATTCTATATTTTAATCTGAATATTTTATATTTTAAATACTCATGTATTTAAGTTGTAGGATTTACTGACATACATTTAAACAAAATAATTTCAAATATTTTTATTTATTTGTTGTGAATTATTTTTCATTTTTGATACTGATAAGTTTTCCTTTTAAGGCAAATTAGTTAATGAGTTATCTATTGTACTATTTTTTAAAACCTAGTTTTATTTATTAATTCAAATTTTTCACTTCAATTTTTCATAACTTTCTTTGGATGTTTATGTTTTTATAATTTGTCAGTTTCCTAAGTTTTTCCATCTCATTAATCTGTTCTTTCTCTCTTCTGCTGATGAAAATCCTTAGAGATAAAAATCTTCTCCCAAAGACTGTGTGCATCCTATAAATTTTGGTTTGTGGTCTCATGGTTGTTATTGTCTTCAATGAAATTATCCCTTCTGGAATTTTCCCAGGAATTGAAGTCAAACCCAGTGTCCTATAGTTCCTAGACTTTGTTCTCATCCATTTCTTAAAATTGGTATACCTTGTAATGGCTCTCTTCTTCTCTATCCAGGTCAAAGGTTTGTATTTCCATTGTCACCTGGGAGGAAACATTATAAGATGGTGTCCTTCCCACCAAGAAAGCAGAGATTCCATTGCTAGGAAAAACCATTAATGGTGGTGAGAGTTCAAGGATCACCAAATCATCCTACTTTGGCTTGGTTTAATTTGTTTTTCGTAGGGGTTGGATTATTTTTGTTTGTTTGTTTGTTTTGTATCAGCTTTGGACCTCTTCTGAGATTTTGCTCTTTTCTTGTTTTGTAAACAGAAAAGATTAACCAGGAGAAGAGTGAGATCAAAGAGATTGAATGTCATATGAGGGACATGGACAATGACCTGAAAAAATTTAATACTTTGATCTGCAAGAACAGATGCAGCACTGAGGAGCTACAGCAGGGCAACCTGGTGACAGAGAATGAATTTGTTCGCTCACTCAAGGTACTCCAGGCTAATACCTTCCTTATAAGAGAATGGAGGAAACTCTATCTCTCTCGCTCTAATTTGAGGAAGACGAGATCTTGGTAAAGGGCTCTGTGTTAAATTCTGCTCTGTTAAAGTAACAATTGGCTTGGTTTCCCAACTCTAGGCATCTGAGAGGGAATCCATTGAACTGCAGGAGAAGCTGGTCTATTTGAATGAAGAGAAAAAGAGCCTCCTGAGTAAACTGGTAGAAGCAGAGTGAGTGTGGGGCATTTTGTTTTATCCCTTAGTTACTAAAAATCTTCTCAGTCCTTTGCTAGGAATTTGACTTTTAAGACCAGAAATGCCCAGCTCCGTTCCCTGACTCTCCATAATGTTAACTGGTAGCATTATTATTTTCCCCAACAACTTTTTGGCATGTATTGAATTATTGTTGTTCCTTAGGGCCCCATCTAACTGCACAACATAATTGAGAGCCTAATAATCTAATTAAATAATAAATAATAAATCTAAGTGAAATAATTTTTTAAAATGAATGAAAAGGAAATAGCACTTCCAGATCTCTAATTATGTTTCAAGTTAGTCATCATCAAAACTATTTGGTAGGTTTTAAAAAATAGAGAAGTAGATCCGTTGGACAAAATAGACAAGGAAGAATAAAAATAAACTCAGTAACAAAATATTTGCTAAATTTTAAAATGTAAATTGGGTAAAACCTCTTTTTCACAAGATTTATGAAGAAACTAGATAACAACCTGGCAGATATCAGTTTTAGATAACATCTTATACCATATATTGTAATAAAGAAGGAAAGAAAGGGAAAAGGATTCCTATGCTGCTCATGCCCAAAAATGTATGTCTCCTTATGCATCTTGAGTTCATCTTCTCTCTATCCGAGGTGAGCAGCCTACTTTATTTACCATTAGTCCTCTAGAGACATGGCTGGTCATTGCATTGATCAGAGTTCTGAATCTTTCAAAGTGGTTCATCTTTAAAATGTTATGATATAAATTGTTCTGGTTCTGCTCTTTTCATACTGCATCAATTCATACAAGCTTGCCAAATTTCTTTAAAACCATCCCATTCATCACTTCTACATTTGTATACCAGCCTTTCCTTAAGTGATATGTACCCTATTAAGTTTCCAATTTTTTCCACTACTAAAAGAACTGTTGTAAATTTTTTTTTTTTTTTTTTTTGCAATACGACTTCATTTCTTCTCTCTTTAAGCATGGGATACAGGCCTAGTCGTTTTATTTCTGGGACAAGCATAGTTCTAAATGGCTCTCCAGAATGGCTGGACCAGTTCTACAAACAGTGATTTCACATGCCAGTTTTCCCACAGCCCCCTCAACACTGCCCATCTGCCTTTTTTGTCATCTTTGCTAATCTGATGGGTATAAGATACAAACCTCAGAGTTACTTTAATTTGCAGTTCTCTAATTATTAGTGTTCTGGAGCAGTTTTTTTTAAAACATGGTTAATAGCATAGATTTCTTTGAAAACTACCTTTTCACATCCTTTGACTATTTATCAGTTGAGGAACGGTCCTTATTCTTGTAAATTTTAAACAATTCCTTATATATCTTGGAAATGAAACCCTTTTTTAGAGAAACTTTCTACAATAGATTTTTTCATATTGCTTTACGGAATTCTTGTTTCATAACTTGTTTTGTAAAATTCTTGTTTTATTGAGATTAGAACAGAGAATATAGAATAACTTATTTTGTAAAATTCTTACTATGATACAAAAAAATTTAAACATGGCTATAATTCCTCTATAGTGGCAGCAGAATAATAGATACTACATTTAATTTACATTTAATTACTCCCAGGTTCTCTAATTTTAGCTCTAAAATGTCTTGGTTCTAAATTTGCAATAAGTGCTCCAAATGAAAGGCTTTAAACTCATATCCTTTGAGGTAACTGAGAGAATACCTTTCAATTTACCTTCTTTTCTCATTCCTTTTGTTCTCCTTGCCTTTCAAGACACCAGATTATGCTTTGGGAGAAAAAAATTCAACTGGCAAAAGAGATGCGAGCTGCAGTGGATTCAGAAACTGGCCAGGCTGAGATACGAACCATGAGAGCGGAGATCCATAGGATGCAGGTGAGCATGGACAGAGAGGGGAAAAATGCACAGGTAGATGAATCACCACAAAAAAAAGGCCAACTTATTGTCATTTTTCTCCCCAAGGCACCCACGTATGTCTTTAAAAGATTTACAGCACCAAAATCTGAATTGAACTGAGGATATAATCTTGCTTTAATTATATTAAGACCACTACACTTTGATCTTAACCCCTAGCAATGTAATTCAAATAAGACTCTTCTAAGAAAAGAAATATAGCTTACTCAAATGCAAAAAATGTGGTTTTAATTTACTTCTAACCTGATATAATTGTTTAAAGAATTTACTCACATGCAAGGACACATATTCTTTCCCTTAGAGCCTTATTTTTCTCTCTACTGTCATTTTTTCCAAGTTCATTTGCCTAAATCCTTAAGATTAGCTAGGAAGAGACAACAAGAATTTGGCTATTATACTAAAGCTATCAGTCCAAAATCTCAGTCCCTAAAATAAAAATCATGGGCAAGGAAAAAAAAATAAATGCAAATAAAGGTGCTAGCTCTTGGAATTTTTCTAGTATTTCTTCAGGAACTTACGGTTTACTTCTATCAGAGGATGCACATAACATTGTCGTGACATTGACTCTTAGCTCCACACACCTTTGGATTCAGACAACATTGTGGAGAAAGATACAAGTACTCGACCATAGATTTGTTTTGTTTTTTAAGTATATAGCAGGACTGACTTAAAAATATATTAGGAAATATACAACATAGTAAATTATATAAAGGAAAAAAATAAAATTATATTAATAAACACAGAAAATGCTTCTGATAAATTATCTATTTGTATTTTTTTTTATAAAAACTACAACATGATAGATTTTTCTTACGTTAT